>CM052813.1:52570281-52745901 GCA_028533885.1 Nasua narica | reverse complement strand
GGAACGTCAGTCTTAACTACTGCAGGTGACAGATAGTAGATGGAGTCTAGAGAAGCAGTCAGGGAGGAGGGGGTCAGAGACAGAGGAACTCGTAACACGTTCTCAAATGTTTGAACCTAATCCTGAAGGCATGGGTGAGCTATTAAAGAGCTGTAGACAGGAGAGTGACATGATCTACTTTGCATTTTGGGAAAATCTCTCTGGCTGCTGCATCAAGAATAGATCAGAGCAGGCAAGAATGAAGGCACAGAGGCCTGTTAGAAAGCTGTTGCCATCATCCAGGTGAGTGAGGTTAGTATAGTAACTACCATATTTGGAACTTACTGAAAGTACTAGAAGACATGTTTAGGCTGACTGGGTGTGGCAGTAGGAAAGAGAATCAAACATCCTTGGTTCTTGCTCGGATTCACTAATAGGAGGCACAAGAGGAAGATCATGATTTGGAGGAGGGTTGACCTTGGGGATAAGACATTCAGCTTCTGAAATGTTAAGTTTAAATGCCTAGAGGACCTTCAGATGGAGGCTTATAGGTCTAGAATTCTTTCTGGATATCTGGGCTAGAGTTACAGACCTGGGAATCATTAGGGTAGAAATGCTCACCAGAGTCATTGGAGTAAAGGAAACCATCAGGGAGAGATCCAGCCTTAAAACTAGGGGCCCATGGGAAGAGCCGATGTTTAAGGAGAGCGCAGAGGAAGAGGAAAGAACCTGCACAAGAAACCCACAGAGCGTCTGAGAAGTGTGTGTCACCAAGACCAAGGGAAGGTGGTGGTGTAGATGACAGAGGCCAGCCATGCTAAATGTTACAGAGAGGCCAATTAAGCTAGGAGCGCTAAGCATGGTGTTCTGTGAGCTGGGCATTTACTCAATACATGTTGGAGTGAATTGCTAATTGGTAAACCACTAAATTGATGCTGTTGTTTTTAACTTAATTATTTGCTCTGTTTTGGTTTTCATTAGAAACAGCACATCTAAATTATATTTGTCCAGACAAAGTGGTAAACCCTGTCTGTGTTAACTCTTGTTTCTTGGGTTAAATAACGGACTTAAAACTTAAAAAAAAAAAAAAAAAAAAAAGAAAGACACTTTGTTGTTTCGAGTGACTGTAAAGGTACTACTTATTCACCAAAGAATTTTTGACAAATACACGTAAAAACAAAAGTAGAAAATAAAGCTCGTGCCAGGCAAGCCAGATGGAGGCCAGTGGCGAGTTCCTTTGGTCGTGGTCACGGTCCGTAGCAGCCACCCCCAGGGAGGAGGACTGGGAAGAGTGTGGGTTCAGGTGTGGAGGTCAGCATGGCAGTATCGAATAACTTCTCTTGTCTTCTGCGCGTCCGGGATGCTTCTGAGACTCTGAGGAAAGTTCTGGACTTGCTTCGCAGAAAAATACCCAGAGCATTCATGCACACAACTTTGCATTCAATTTCTGTGGATTTCAGACATCCTGAGATGTCTGAGGACCTCCAAACTCAGTCAGAATGGTTTCCACCGAGAGCCATGCCCCTCTTTTCACTAACTCCGATGTGTTCCAGACAGAAATTGTCCGCAAAGGCTGCTAATTGCCTGGGATGGGCCTGTCTTTCCTCTCTCTGTAGCTCAGCCTCAGAGACATGGGGTTCACTCGGGGCCTCTGACCTGCACCCACTCTCAACCACCATTGGCCTCACCAGTGAGATTCCTCTTCGGGCCAAAGGAACAGCTTGGAGCAATTGGAACTATCCTTTATTGTCACAGCCATTGTGCTGTGAAAACCAAGTACAAGAAAGTACATTGTACTGAGAAAACCAAGGCTCAGAGATCTGCAGTGACTGGCAGTCTGTGAATAGCAGAGTAGGGCTTTGTATTCGAAGGTTCTGGGGACTCAAAGTTGCATGTTCCACCGCCGCACACTGCCTCCTGTGCAAGGTGTGCTGGTTTCCTGCAGATTCTCCACCCTCCCCTAATACCCGTGGCCCTAATGCTCTCAGGTCTGCGGCCCGTCAGCCCTCTACCCTATAGAACTGCCTGCTAGTCCTTCGGAGTCACTCGGCTGAATTGCCAGATTTGGGAATTGATATCATCATGATTAGACATTTATTGGCCAGATTCCTTGTCTGTCAGGGTGCCAGTTGATAGGCTGACAGGCACACACTGCAACCCTGGGGACTGTCTGGTTTGAGCCGCGAGCCGACCCATCAGCGGCTGGCTGGCCCCACAGCCGAGCCCGGAAGGCTGGAGGGGAGGCTCGGGGGGGATCACCAGATGACGGATAGGAGACAGCGAGTCTGCACAGGGCATAGAGAAGCTTTCTCTCTAGCTCTGGTTTTATTTATGCATCATTTAGATCCCAACAACTTCCCCAAATAATTTGATGTGCCTAATGGCCTAGGTTTAATCTCGTGTTTCAGTTTACAGAGCATAGCTGTTTAGTGATCGGATTTGAATTGTGGAAACCTCTTTGGAGGTGGGTGATACGATTTCCATTTTATGGATAAAGAACACTGAGGTCGGGATAGGGAAAATAATCTACCCACGGTCACTGAAGCACATCACAGTCAGAGCTGAGACCCAAATCTGGGGCCTCAGACTCTAAAACCGCTCTATTTCCACCATATATGCTGCTTCCTAACGAAGTGTACGTTGGAGGTAGGGGAGGATGGGGTCCTTCCAAGGAGGTGGAGAGGCTGTGCCAAGCCTGGGGCTGGCGTGGAGTTGGGGCAGCTGGGATGACAAATGTCTGTCCCGCCCCTGGGATTCTTGCTGGGATGCTGAGCCCCGTGGAGTGACCACGTGCTGCTGCGTGGGCCTCTGGAGGCCTTTCCTTGGGCAAATATCGTCTCAGCAGAGAGCTTGCTAGCTGGCCTAGGAGACTTAGCCAGTCCAGGAGACTGCTTCCCTAAGGGCTATTGGAGCCCATGGGGGCTACTCTCACTGCTCCCCTCCTCTAACTCAGCATGAAGTCCAGCTCACCATGAACTCCAAAATGCCTGGCCCTCACTTCCTGCCTGGCCTTGTTCATGACCAGACCATTTGACCTAAGCTGGAGTCAGGAACGAAGCCTTAGAATCATCGGTTCTAATGCCAGATCTTGACAGATAGGGAAACTGAGGCTCAGAGCACGTGGTTTCTATACCGCTCTTCTAAGATCCTGTGTTCCATGAGTGGTATCGCCAGGGCCCCTAGGCCATGTTCCCAAGCTGTGCCTTGCCATTATTTGCACCCTGTGCCGACCTCGAACGGTCTGCCTGCCTCCCCAGCTCCAGCCGGAATGTGGACTTGCCTACACTCGAACAGGTGTCACAACAAGGCCGGCAGCTCTCCCGCAGCCCCAGACTACCGTAGTCTTGCTGGAGGCAAGGGTACGTTGCCGAAATCCCAGTCTGAAACAGCCAGATGTCTTTGACTTATCCCATTAGCCAGGGAATGAGGTCAGCTTTGGGGAAGACAGAATGCTGGCATAGGAAATCCCTTCCTCCAATCCCTTCACATCCCTTAGTATTCAAGTAAGGCACATGGGTTTTTACCATAAGCAATAGTCTAAGATTCTTGCAGCAATTTATCCCAGTCCTTTCAAATGAGTCTGTGGTCTGCCAGTATTTCTCTCTCTGCTTTCGGGTGCATCAGGGTAAGCCTTGGCTAAGGTCAAATGCACTTTAGTCCTTTTATCTTACATTGGAGGGACGGAAAAATTAGGAATCACACACTGCACAAAGGCGTTGCAAGATTGAAAACTAGAGGAAAATTGACTGAAATGAGTTGTGGTGTCCTGCAAACACGCTGTACAATGGATTGCTGCTGTTTGCAGCCTCTTAATGTATCAGACCACTCCCCAAGAGTAACAAAACGCTGGAAAAAAGAAAAGTATGGTGAGGGAATTCTTTTTTGGAAAAATGCCCCCTTCTTCAAACACATAATTAGTGATTTAGTTTGCCTAGTTAGAAAAAAAAATTAGTTGTTTAAAATTGTTTAAAGTCTAAACAATTTAAAGTTTAAAGTCTAAAGTTGTTTAAAGTCTATCAATATTTATTTATTTGTTTGTTTATTTATTTATTTTTAAAAGGATTTTATTTATTTCTTTGACAGAGAGAGATCACAAGTAGGCAGAGAGGCAGGCCGAGAGAGAGGGGGAGGTAGGCTCCCCACTGAGCAGCGAGCCTGATGCGGGGCTCCATCCCAGGACCCTGAGACCATGACCCGAGCCGAAGGCAGAGGCTTTAACCCACTGAACTAACCAGGCTCCCCTAAAGTCTACCAATATTTATTGAGTGCTGGATTATGCACCCAACACCATGTTGAGTTCTGTGGATTCAGAAGCAAGAAAGATGACCGGGTATGTACCCTCCAGGAGCTCATTCTAACAGGGAGAATGACACATGGATACATAATCATGGTCCAGCTTTACAAGGCTAGAGATAGAAATAAACATCATTTCTATCAGGAGTCAGGGAAGACTTGCCCAAGAAGCTAATGGCTGAAGGGCTCTCAGGGTTGCTGTGAGGAGATGGGTTTGGGGGGCACTGAAGGCATTATCAGTTAAGAGTTTTTGCAAAGGCACAAGAGCAAGAAGCCACCTGCATTTAGGACTGGGAATATGAAATGGGAGGCAGGAGCAGTGACTGGAAGTGAACCGGAGAGGCAGGCGAGGGCCAGGTAACGATATGATGTATATGTCCAGCCATGTATTTTTTTTTACTCCAACTCTAAAAAAAAAAAAAAGGGAATTTCACCTTTCCAATGTAAGCTGTCGACTGAGAGCTAGCATTTATTTTTATGTGTTGCATTATTGCTCTCACTATCAATATTAGGATCTTAAAAGAATAAGTGAGTTTTTTCCAGATTCATTTTAAAATTTACAAACAGAAAAATTCAGACTTTTATGGTGTATAATTCTACGGGTTTTGAAATGCATAGAATCATGTATCTCCACTGCCACAGCATCATCTTCCAAAAATGTTCACTCATGTTGCCCCTTGGTAGTCAGTCCCTACTCCTGCCCCGACCCTGTTCTCTAGCTCTATAGTTTTGCCTTTTCCAGAATGTCATACAGATGGAATCCTATAGGATGCAGACAGGCAAGTTGTTAACACAGAAAAGAAATGATAGGATTTGTACCTTTTCGAGTTCAGGGATTGGAATGTTTTGTTTTGTTGTGATTAATTTTTTGTTTTTAGAGAGAGAGTGAGTGAGACGGGGGACAGGGGCGGAGGGAGACAGACTCCCCGCTGAGCGCAGAGCCCACGTGGGGCTGGATCTCAAGAACCTGAGATCACGACCTGAGCCTAAACCAAGAGTCTGACGCTTAACCCGTTGCCACCCAGGTGCCCCTGGAATATTTTAATAAAGTGGGAGGGGAAAGAAAATCAGTGTGATGGGTGAAAAGTTAGCCAATATGGAAAACATGGCTTTCCAGCCTTCCTCCATGTTATTGATAAAAAGGTTGAGCAAGAAAGGGTCCAAATCTGGGGTGCCCGGGTGGCTCAGTTGTTAAGCGTCTGTTTTTGGTTCAGGTCATGATCCCAGAGTCTTGGGATGGAGGCCCGCATCGAGCTCCCTGCTCAGCAGGAAGCCTGCTTCTCCCTCTCCTACTCTCCCTGCTTGTGTTCCCTCTTTTGCTCTGTGCGTGTGTGCCTCTCTCTCAATAAACAAATAAAATTTTTAAATAAAAAAAAGACTGATTTGTAAAAAAAAAAAAAAAGAAAGAAAGAAAGGGTCCAAATCTAGACCCTTTTGCGGACCTTGCAAGCCTCCGTCCAGGCTGTCATTGTTAGTGACCTACACTTTGTAGATGTATTTGTTAACTCTGTAGTGTGTCCGAGATCTCCAGTCCGTTCCTCTTCATGCACTTGTGCAAATAGATGGCCGACTTGGGCGAATGCCTTGCTGCGGTTCACTGGCACCCACTAAAGAAATTCCCTGATCTGTTCTTTCACCAAAAAAGAGAATAGAGAGATGGTTTGGTTGGATTGGTGGGGCATCGGTGCCAGTTCTTGGTGATCATAGCTCTCTGGGCTATGATGAAAGAAGTTCCAAGTTCTAGCTCTAGGCATTGTCGTGAGATCCAGCAAGTTTCCACAGGCTGGCAGCTGGTGTAGACGGATTGAGGGGTCTAAGAAACCAGGAAAGCAAGAAAACATGTGATGGAGGAATTTTACGTGGTGTCAACCTTCAAAGTTACAGAGGGCTGTATCTGATCAATTGTATCTGAGGGCTGAAGTTTTCATGAAGGGAGAAAAGGGATTATTTTCTTATAATACTATCATCATCGTTATTTTTTATGCTGTGGGAGGTTTATTAATAAATTGGAATTCATGAGAAAGAATCAATTCTGGATTATTCTTGTGGTTTTAAAAATCTTAGATTTTGTGGTTTATGAAAAAGCTATTAGGCATAATATATTATTATGGTAAAACCTTCACATCAAAAAGATAAAAGGCGACAAATAAAAGCCTCTCCCTTTCCTCCTCTTCCTATTAGCATTTCCTAGCATTAATTTTCTTGCATATTCTTGTAGACTTTTCTGTATATATACAAATATATACATTTCTTGTTGGATCAGATGGGATCATATCGTGCAGTACTGTCACTCGCTTTGTACTGTGTGGTATCTTAGTGTGTTTGGACACCATTCTGTGTCAGGACATAGAGCTTAACCTGCTGTTTTTTAAACAGCTGCATGATATTCCATAGTATCTGTGCCCCATGATTTATTCTGATGGGTCCCCTTTGGAAAGAGATTTAGATTACTTTCTTGTCTTTCTATCATGAATGATGCTGCCGCGGGCATCCTCGTACGTCTGTCTCCTTGACTCTTTCCAGGGTGCTGCCACGTATCAGCATGAAGGAAAACAGTTTCTGGAATTCGACGTCCGTCTATGTTCAAATCCTCTTGTCTTTTGTTTGTACGATGCTTCTCTTACGGGGTTCGGCCCCCATTTGAAATTAATCTTTTAATAAGTCCAACCTTTTTGTTTGTTTGTTTGTTTCTCTCTTTTTAGGCATGTCCTCTCTGGAAGACCTCACACAGTCCCATGGGTTTCCCCTTGAAGATTTCATGTTTTTCTTCATCACTAATCTGGGTCTTTTTTCAGCATAAATACTCACAATAGCCTCAGATAGGTTTACATTTATAGAATCTAAAATCAGGGACTCTGCTTATCGGATGACCTCTCTGATGCCTTCTCTCTGGATTGAGGATCCTGAGTGGGCTTTGAACCTGGTTGGGCAGTGGGCTTTAGATAGAAGAAGGAATAAAAAAGAAATAATTTTCACATTTCTAGCAAGAGCGTTATGGAGCTTCAACTTCCCATCAGCTGGGGGAGGAGAGGCTGGGAAGTCTGCCACAATATTTGGCATGGCTGGGCTTCCAGATTGTATCTATTTTTGTAGCTGCACAAGTTGGGAGGAGATTAGAAGGATAGTCAAATTTCCTGCTCCAGGTTGTAAATTGATCAAGAGTTGGAGGGAGCACTAGACTGGGAGGCAGAAGATGTGGTTCGTGGTTCCAGATTTCCCAGATATTAACAAGAGGAC
Organism: Nasua narica; assembly: GCA_028533885.1. Taxonomy (NCBI): domain Eukaryota; kingdom Metazoa; phylum Chordata; class Mammalia; order Carnivora; family Procyonidae; genus Nasua; species Nasua narica. Next base: position 52,738,392 of record CM052813.1, on the reverse strand, counting down.
CACAAAAGAGCCCCTTCCCTTCTCCAAACCGCCTTCCCCTCAGCTCTGCACAAAGGAGGTGGGATTAGTTGGCTTGAACGCCTCTCCAGCTCTAATATTTTCTTGTTCTGAAGTTCTAGGAGCACTTACCCCATTTTAAAACAACTTCATAAGCTGTGAGAATGTTTATTCATGTACCCAAAAATTAATTAGGAGTATCTCTGATAACAGATAAATGTAGAGGTGAATTCAAAGTCAAATCTTCGTCCCTGTGTGCCCTGTCTCTAAACTTTGCTTCTGGCAATAAGTAGATTGGGCCGAGGTGACGGGCACACTTACGGAAGGCCCTAGAACCGTCTAGGAGCTTCCAGACAGAACCATCCAGATGCGTCAGAAGCAGAGAAGACTGTTTGGGCCCCAAGGGGAAGCTGTGAGGTGGGTGGGTCTCCTCAAGGCTGCACAGGCGAATGGTGGTTCCCCTCTTTGAGGGCTCTCTCTTGGAGCAGACAACTTAGAGAGGACTGACTCTAGCACATGTGTCCCTCAGTTTCCTTCAGAGGCGTGGAGCTGAGGGCACCTCTAGGCCCAGGCCCTCCCGAACTCGTCTGTCTGAGTCTCTCCAGAGGGCAAAGCCACATTGCCCCTTCTTGGAGAGCCTTGCCACTCTGTGAAGCTTCCAGAATCCTTCTCACTTGAGGCAGTCCCTATGCAGTCAATAATGAGCGTGCATTCTTCAGAGATTGTTCTAAGAAGAACTTCTATCTTTCCAGGATTTTTTGACCTCTTGAGAAATTGCCAGGTCCTATAGAGCAGATTTCTTTCCTTTTTTGTTTTTGTTTTGTTTTGGATTTTGTTTTTGTTTTGTTTTTGTTTTTGGGGTGGGGGGAGGGAGGCCTATAAGGCAACTCATACACCATTACTTTTAGCAACAGTAGAAAAAAGCATTCAATATTTCTATTGAAATAACATATTCTCTTCTAAAGAAAAAAATGGGATGGAAAAAAAAAGGATCAAATGCCAATCAAATGCTAAAAAAATATCAATAACAGTAACAGTATGTATAATTGCAATGTATTGAGTACCCCTATAATGTGAACTCCGTAGGATCAAGGGCCTTGCCTGTCTTGTCACATGTTGTATCTCCAACTCTCAGACAGTAGCTGGTGTACGGCTGCCCAGTCAGTGCTTACTATAATCCAGTGGGTATTTTTGTGTTCCCATTTTACAGATAAGGGAACTGAGGCTTAAGGGTTAGAAGTCTGTCTGGCCTAAAACCACAAAGCTAAGTAGTGCTAGAGCTGCAATGCCTACTCCAAAATGGACCATTCTAAAAGAAGTAAGTCAGAAAGAGAAAGGCAAATACTGTGTGATCTCACATGTGAAGTTAAAGGAGAAAAGGCCAATTTAGAAGAAACAGCAGTACAGTTGCTAGGGGCCAGGGGTGGGAGAAATAGGGAGCTTCAGTCAAAGTGTACAAATTTCCAGGGATAAGCTGAATAAATTCCAGGGATCTCATATTCAGCATGGTCATTACCTTTAACAATACTGTAATGCGTACTTGAAAAGTTGCTAACAGAGTGGATCTTAAATGACCCTTCTCAACACACATCAAGTTGTAACTATGGGAGTGAGAATGTGTTAACTAACCTTGCTGTGGTAATCACTTTGCAATATGTACTGTATCGAATCATCACGTTGTATACCTTGAATTTACACTATGTTATATGTCAACTATATCTCGATAAACCTGGGGGAGGGGAAGCTCAGGGGAACATATCAAGCACCATAAAAATAATTAAAATTTTTTACCCTAATTTCACCAGCAGAATAAAAGTTGAAGTGGCAAGAAAAACACACACACACAAAAAAAAAAAAAAAGAAAAGAAAAAAGAACACACACACACACACACACACACATGCCCTGTCATGCTCCTAGGTCATTTCAAGCAGCTAGGTGACACATCAACCTCATTGCTTAGGTCCACGGTGAATGATGGTCTGTTAACTTGACTAAGTAATCGCCTCTCGTAAGTTTCCACCCCAGCAAAAATTCCACTGGGTAAAACTAGGGTTTTTCTTTAGAAATCAACGAAATCCCACGTATGACCACTGTAGGGTATGTGAAATCGGAAAATAAGGAAGTAGAATTTACTGCTTTCTTCAGAATTATTATTGTTCTAATTTCCAAGCAGGATGCTGATTGCCTAGGAGAGTTTTAGGATTACTAACTTTCTTGTGAAAATCCTATGAATGTTGGGTGTCAGAAATATCTAAAGTGAATCTCTGAAGGCTGGCGTGTATTTTGAAGAGAGACTTATCAGAAGCCTCATTCTCCGCCTTGCTCCGAAAATGCTAATTTGATGTGCACACTTACCCAGAAGATGGCTGATGCTTTTGCCGGCTGATTGGTACTTGGCATTACCCCCACGCCCCCCTCCTCTCTGAAAACGCGGGGACAATAATCAAATGTTAAGTTTCTCAAGGACCTTTCTTCCCAAGAAAATCAATCACTTGCCCTTTGTTATCTCAATGATCTCCAGAGCACCTTGGAAGAAGCCTGTTTTTACCTCTGTTATGAGAAAGCTACCTGGGACGGGAAGAAAACCAGACTTGGGTTACCAAGACCTGGCATGACTCTTGCTCTGTTACTGGGAGGATTCATAAAAATCACTTTACTGCTCCTTTCCAGGAAAATGCAATTACCTGCCTCGCAGGACTGCCAGGCTGGCTGAATGACACGGGCCCGTGTAAATAAAAAGGTAATAAATGCTATCAGGGAATTGCCGAGGGAGTCTCGGGAACCACGCCGCCCTGGCGGTGTATCCCGTCTCCGTCACCTATTGCCTGTATAGCTTTGGGCAAGTTCCTGTACCTCTCTGGGCTCCAGCTTCCCCATCTGGATTAAGGAGCTAATAACACTACACATGCCTTCATGGAGTTGTGATGATTAAAGGAGATAAGGCACGTAAAGTTTAGTGCTCCCTTAAAGGGTCCTGGTAAACGCTGGTGTTTGTGAGGCACGAACGAGACAGTTCACGTGCGAGTCTGTATAGACCGTAAAACGCCGCGCACACGTTCATTCGGTGAGGAGTCACTGAGCTGATGGGCTCACAAACATGCTCAGACAAGAGCCGCTACCTTCCAGGACTAGGCTGATTGCAGCTGGAGCCGGGAGCGAGTGAGCGAGCAGTCGCGGGGGACAGTGGATGAGTAGAGGAGAGAATTCGGCTTCTTGGAGAGAGATTCTACCCTGGCCAAGTAACCTTCCTTCCGGCTACAATAACCTTCGAAGCACACTTTATCGTTTGCGAAGCACTTTCCCAAACTGCCTCAGTATTACTTCCTACCTTAGCTCTGTAATAGGACGGGGTGGGCAGAAATATGGAAATATGCTGGCGTGGAGGGCGGGGGGAGGCCAGAGGTGCGGTGGCTTTCACTAGGGCTGTCTGCTTATCAGGGATGGAGCGTGCTCTCCTTCTTCCTACCAGCCCCCCGCCCCCAGCCACGCCTAGGGACTGTCTGTCCCAGGCCAGATCTTGTCCGTGTTCTTGGGCATTTCTCTAGCTCTTTGCAGTACCATAGTGGTTATTAGATCCGGGGCTGCTCCCAGGAAGCTGTGTGTATGGGGAGGAAGGGAGCTGGCAGAAAGGAAGCAGGGCTAGAAATCTCATTGTCACCGTGAGCTGTCCAGGGCCGGGTGATACTTTGCACAGAGGTTCAGGGGTCTCTGGACATCACGGATATTCACCTCTGCAACTTTTCCATTTCCTCATTGGTGAAATGGGCTAATAAAGATCTCCTTATCACTCTGGTCTATCGTAAGGATTAAAAAAGATAAACCGTCAATGGACCTTCATAGTTGGGGTCCCTAAAATGATTGAGTCCTTCTGCCTTCTCACCTTTCATGGACCCCCTAGGAACCTCCCCCCCCCCACCCCAGTCCCCACAGGCACCACCAAACGGGCGCCCTCTGCAGGTTCTGAGGGGACGGGAGGGGAGGGGAACATCGGTCTCCCTGACCCCATGAAACACACACCTGGGTTCATCTCTCGGCTCTGATCGAGAAAAGGGAACTGGCCTCTCTTAGCTTTTCTTGACCTCTGATTCCTCCTTTCTCTATTCCTTCCCCGACCCACAGGGGCTGGTCCGAAACGTCATAGAATCATGCCTTTTAGCCCCGGTCACAACCCGGAGGTCAGCTGGACCAGCTGTCCTCGGCGTCTCCCGACTGCACGTTCAGATTGTCCTTCCGCGAATCTGAGTGCTCAGGAGAGGCAAGTGGCTTCCAAGGAACCCCCTGGGGTTAAACGCCAGGCTGAAGCCATCCTTTACCGTCTTGACAGGGTCCCTGCTTAACTAACTCTGATGACAAGGAGGCGTAAGTTTTGATACTATTATGTTACATAGATTGTGTTTCCTTTTTAAGAATAGCACTAAGACATTGTTGAGGTAAGAGACCAGGAAAACAGGCTTCACTGGGCAGGGATTCAGATGTCAGGATGAGCCCTTGGGCCGACTGCCGGCCTCACCCACAGTCTCTTCAGGAGGAAGCAGCCAGGCCTGCCTCCCCATTCCCCACCGCCGTGGTCCCCAGCAGGTCCTCGTGCATTGGTGGCCAAGCCACCCGGCTATTCTGGCCACAGCCGATCGGGGCGGGGATGGGCCCTTGACCACAGGCAGCCAGTCTCTAGCCTGGCCAATGACAAATGAGGGATCAGAGTGAAGAATTGGACAAGTCAGATTTTTTTTTTTTCCTCAGGGAGCTTACGGAAGAGTTTCGTGAGTTAGTCACTCCTTTTAGGGGGCAGCCTAATGGAGAGAAGCAGAGACAGAAACAGAACTCAGCGAAATAGGGAGGCTTAGGCTAGGGATCCTCTATTTCTACCATTGACGGTGTCAGCCTCCTCTGCTCTGAATCCTGAGAACCTCTCCATTTCTGAACAGCTCTGTCCGCACCTCTACTCCACCCTCCCTCTTCTTTCTGGCGAGGCTGCCTGGGAAGCTTTTCCTCCATTTCCTTGGGGCTTGGCCCGGGGTGACGATCTTGGTTTCTTGACTTCCATGGGTGTCCTTTCAGTAAGCTGTGCATCCCTTGAAGTGACCAGAGTGAGTCGTTCATTCTTTGTACCAACAGTGTCAAACCGTCAGCCCCCTCTCCTTGCTGGGGGGACAAGGGGACAGAGAAGCCGCCCCGTGCTGTCTGGAGCGCAGCGCTGACAGCCCTGCGGGGCAGCCTTCCCAGGCCACCCCGGCCAGTTACACCAGCAGGCCCCCTTGTGATGTCTTCACAGAAATAATCATCCGCTAATAGGACCTTTGTGCTCCGTCTCCTGCTGCTACAGGAACAAGTTGCTACAAACTTAGTGGCTTCAAACAATGTACATCGATTCTCTCACGGCTCTGGAGGTCGGGTGGCAGAAATGAGTCCTGCAGGATGTTGGCAGTGCTGGCTCCTTCTGGGGGCTCTCGGGGGGAACTGTTCCTTACCTCTGTTGGCTTCTAGAAGCTGCCCACATCTCCTGGTTTGTGTCCCCACGTCCCGGAGCCTTTTCTCCCTTTGTCTCTGTCGTCACATCACCTTCTCAGCTGTCTGGTGTACCTGTATCCCTCTTATAAGTTGTTTTGCATTGGTGTTTAGGGCCCATTGGAGTAATCCAGGATGATCTCCCCATCTCAAAACCCTTAATCATATCTGCAAAGGCCCCTTTTGCCATGTAAGGTAACATTCACAGGTTCTAGGGATTAGGACGTAGCCATCCTTAGGGGCCATTATGGAGCCTCCCACAACCTTGTTCATGTATCTGTTTACTTGTTGGTGTTTTTTCGCTCCTTTCCACCCTCAGGAAAATAGGCCATCTATGGGAGCAGGGACCCCGTTTGGTTTGTTCACCATGGTATACCCAGGGCCCGGGGTAGGGTCCGATATGGAGTAGATGCTGATAAATAGCTACTGAATATATAAATAGATGAATTAATGAAATGGCAGAATTTTTTAACTTCCAGAGACTCCTTTGGTCTCAAATCTTAAAGGAAAATATGATATTTTGGATCTTTTAAGCCAGTGTTTCTAAAGCAAACTGTTCTGTAGGGTGCTATTTCTGCAAGATGCCTTATGAAAAAAAAATCCTGTGGTCAAATAAGTCTGGGAGATGCCTCGCTATGTATTAGAGGTATTAGAGGTGCACATATTAGAGGTATTCGGTGCACATTCATGCATTAAAGTCTCTGAGAAGCCCCTCAGTAAAGGAACTTCATTAACTGGTTGTGTAATCCTACAACTCTAAAGCTTTTAGTAAAAAGTTATTCTAGTAAGAGTTATTCTTTTCCTTGCTCTCGTAATGCTCCCCAAAATGAATATTCAAGGAATTCACGGTGGGAAATGCTGCTTTCACTGTTGGACTGTGCCTTTTTTTCTTCCGAACTTGTTGAAATCTTTTCTCTCTTCCCCCCACCTCCTCCTCTTCCTTTCCCCTCCCCCCCCCTCCTCTCCTTCTTCTAGTTCTTCTTCTTATTATTATTCCTCCCTCCCTCCTCCTCCTTTTCCTCTTCCTCCTTCTTTTTAATTTTATCTCTCAGCTTATTTTGGTCCTGAGCATTCCTAACTTTACTCCTGCAAGTTCCTGCTCCCCTCCACCTCCTTGTTTTACTTGATGGGTCCTTGAAGAACACCACACCTTTAGGGCTCTGGCCTCTGGACACTATTCTTAAGTGTCCCCGCCACACTTTTGTATTCATCTTTGGATATGTGGCCCTACTTCTCTCATGGACATCTTCTTAAAAGTCCAAGCCTTTCAACGATAAAAAGGAAGCTTATTCTACAACCTTTAAGTATTTCATAGATAAGGAGTAAGGAATAGAGGAATCCCATTTTTGTGGGGTTGTTTTAAACACAAACACACACACATACACATACACCACTTTCTTTTTAGTAAGAAAAATGTAAGTTCTTCTCCATTAGCAAATTTCCATTAAAGTTTTATCAACCATATATGGTTTGAAATATGCTTTATTTTTTTTAGAAGGACCGACCCTGGGAGACTGGGCACCCAAGCTGGGCTCCTAGCAATGTGGTAGCCTGAGCTGGACTCTATCACCCAAAGGGGGTCTGAGAAACTACTAGTTGGACATACAGTTGGAACCTCATGTCCATTGAGATATTTGTTCTCCCCAAATTAACCTGCAGGCTTTGACCAACTTTTCAATGCTTGACATATCTCCAGGATCCAACCAGTGGAAATTAGGTCCCACAGCAAGCCTGTTTTGGTAGAATCCTATTTCTCTAATATTTTATTTTTCCTAGTGCCTTCACATTGGCTATCTTATCTAGTTCTCTCAACAACTCTCTAAGGCAAAACCCATTTTACAGATGAGGGAATAAAAGCACAAGTTTATGCAGCCAGTGACTAAGTGACATTTGAGACTCAACAGATCTTCAGGTTTTTCTATAGCTATATTTATACAAAAATAAAGAAATAAGCAAGTATTTTAAAAGTGCTCTCGGGTTTGCAGTCCAATCTTATATACATAATCTAATCCTTGTAAATATTCTGTAGAACAGGCGGAGCAAGGATTTTAATGCTGATTTTATAAGTGACAAAAACCGAAAGCCCAAGGCTCAGGTCATGTAACTAGTCCATAGCAGGGGTTGAATTTAAGAACAGAGCTTCCAAATTCATGTGTCAAATGCTTTCAGGTCCTCAAGACTTCCCGGTATGCCAGGGCTCTTGGAGGCCTCCTTATGGGAGAAAAGGTAGAAAATATGAGGAAAATGGAATCCAAGGTTGAAGGAAATCAAACCAATAATCCGGGGGCAACAACAGGCTGAGGCATTTAAAATATTGAAATAAAATGTTAAGAGGCCTTCACTTTGTTGCCTGAGGACAACGAGCTTTATTTAGCCTGGGGGGTGATGGGAAAACCTCTCGCAACAGATTTCAAGGGTAGAGTCCAGAAGTGAAGGTTTCCTATTTACTGTCTGTCAGAGAGTTCTTTTATTTTTTATTTTTTTATTTTTTTTGGTAAATTAATTCCCTCTTGAAGCAACTTGAATCCTTCTCCTCTCATTCTGCCCCAGGGGAGAGGAACCTGGTTTGTCACCCAACCTTCCTTTCCTGTTTCACCAGGGCTAGAACACAGTTGCGAGGTGGAGATGTCTGAGTTTTAGCTTTCCTATTGCCTTGAATAATTCAGTAGAGGAACCCTCTCTTTTTCAGCTTTTGGGAATCATGTGAAAGCCATCTTTTAGAAAAAAGAAACCAAAAAGTTATGAATGGCCACCCAGGTTCCGGTCGGAAGACCTTCTAGTTAGTGACAAGACGGAGGTGGGAGAGGATGCAAGGACCCAGAGCGGTCCTCTGCCTCCCAAAGCAAGGTCTTGGGCAAGGCTATGTGGTTATGTCTCTGCCAGTGTGGAAGGTGAACTTGGCCCTGGCTGAGTGAGCCCGTCTCTGGCCCCCGCAGGGGCTCGCTCCCTCTCCCTCCCCTCCTGCTAGGACTGTTCCTAAAGGGAGGTCCCCCAGCAACTCCTGATTTGGAATTTTCTCCCCTCCCTACATGTAATAATTTATGGCAAGCCCCAAAATAATCTCCTTAAAATATCCCCAAACGTTGTTGTTGTTGTTGGTTTTTTTTTTTTTTCCGCCCCCCTCCCTGAGCGTTTTATATCCAGGCCTCCATCAGGCAAATTTCGGATAAAAGGTGATTAGTGTTTTGGCAGCATTTTCATGAGGCTTTCTCTTGTATTCCTGCCAAAGAGCTTGCCAGGCCCAGATTTGATTAAAATGGCAGTGGGCTCTGCTACTTGAATGTAATTAGAACCATTCATTAAAGCTTTTGCTGACAGTTTGGCAACCTGTGCGTTTTTCAGAGTATGGCCGGCAGCCCATGGAAACGGCTCCGGGGAGGAGCCGGGGCCCGATGGCCCCGGCCGAGTTCGAGGGACGGGACATCCTCCATGGCCGGGAGCGCTCTGCCGGGCCCGGCTGGCACTCACGGTGACACACAGCTCCCTTCACTGGATTAAGGGGGATGGGAGTGCTGCTTTCTTACCGAAACCAAGGCTGGGCAGAGGTTGCGCGGTGCCGTTTATAGAGAATACAGGGAGCTGACATTGTCATGACGGCAGCCTCGAGCAAACCAGGGCAGCTGGTTTCAGCCACTTTCCAGCGAGGCCAACGTCCTGTCCTTTCTACCTCGGGTGCCCGGTAGAGGGTCTGAACCCTTAGTAGGTACTCAGAAAATGCTAATGAACAAAGCACAGTCAGACAAGAAGTAGAAAAAGAAAAGCTCGCTTATTTTGACATCAGTGTTCAGAGGGGTGGGCTCCCGGCCTCCAATCCATTTGCCGGGATGATCTTTCTAAAATGCCAATCTGGCTGTCTTTCCGCTGAAAACATTCCGACAGCTCCCATTGTCTTTAGGATGAGGTCCATACTCCTTAGCATGGTGGGTAAGGTCCTGACAGCACTTGATTACCTCTCTGGTTGTAGGTCTCACCACCCTTCCTGCCTCTCTGCTTGCTCTGTCTGCTTTGGCCACTCTGAATTCCAAGCAGCTCCTGACCCAATCTGTAAAGCTGTCACTCTTGCACAGGTTGTCCCCTCTACCTGAGCTCCCTCATGCCACGCTATCTTCATTTGAATCACTGCTGCATATTTGGCGTTCTTTGTTTGAATGCCCTTTGTCTCTCCCAGGAAGTCTTCCATGTGCTACTTAAAAGTACTCCAGAACAATTTTTCCAGCTCCGATTTTTGTGACCAACACAATCCATTGAAGTAATCTGTGTATGCGTGTCTCAGTCCCACCAAAATGACCCTCCCTGAGGGCAGGCACTATGCCTTACTCACCTTCGAATCCTCAGAGCCTGGCATAGGACTTGATCATGATAAGTGCTCAACAAGTATTTTTAAATGAATAAACAAATGTGGCCGTATCATATAATAAATATATGTATACCCCATGGTTTGATTTCTAGGTCTTAGCCATTCTGAAAACTGACTCTGACATCATGGTTTGGCTCACAGATAATTAGCTGAACCTTTAGCAGGAGGTAGATGGTACTTTTAAGACAGTGCACGGAATAATCAGGGAGGTATGTGCTTGGTCCACAGAGGGGCCTCGTGCCAGGGAATCACAACTCAGGGGGATGATTTTGTTGGCTGTGCAAATCCCAGCGCCCATTCCCTGCCTCCTCACTGCACTGATGTTGACTCCTGTGCTTGACTTCTGCTCTCGGCGTTGTCCATCCTGACTCCAGAAAACTGCTTTGTCTCGACTCTGCTACCCTGATCTGGCGTCTTAAAATTCTATTTGTCCATTGTTGGTTTGGAACTGGAAACCGCACATTTCAGTCCCACTGTCCCACGCCTCGAGTCCCATTTCCCAGGTTGTGTAACCAAGTAACAGAGAGGTTGGGTGACAGCATTGAGAAAGTCACCCGTACAGCCAAGCCTTTGGACGCAGTGGGTATATTGTGTCTAGAGAGGTGGAGGGGACACCCAGTCATCCTCAGGTGGAAAGAACAGAAACCTGAAAGATTTTAAAGAATGAGTCACAATACAATTGCAGTGAACTACGTGGTGTTTGAAGTCACCTGCCTTTGGCAGTCATTTCAATAACCGTTTGCACCCCGGTGCTATTCCTGTTGGCAGCGGTTGGGTTGATGTCCCTGCTTTGAAAGCATAATCCCATCCGGGCTCAGGAGGAAGACGGGGGTGTTGGCAGGACCACGTGACATGCACTGTTCACGAGTTTTCGTATGAGCACAACAGAGCTATTGTTCTTGCGAAAACAAATCACCTAAATAGAGATTTGTGTGTTTGTGTGTATATACACGTATATCTGTTGAATTATATAAATAGATGTATTTGTGCATTTAGACATATGTCCAGAGAGATGTTAAATAGATATTTTAAAATCTTGGAAAAAATGAAGCTTGGGGGACTCACATGGAGGGGATCCTTTCACTTATTTTTATACTTATTAAGAAGAGAATTTGAAATAATTTTTTACTTTTTTATGTTATTCTACTTTTGTTCAGTAATTTTACTTCTGGGAGTCTATTCTAAGATGATAACTAGACAAACATATATAAATTGGGCACATGTATAAAGATGTTCATCACAACAGCGTCTATATCTAATGGAAAACATTGGAAATAATATTCCAATCATATTTCTTTAGGATGAAATTCATTGGGCCGTTAAAAATAATGTTGTAGAAAATAAATAATATTTATTGACATGAGAAGTGAAGTATGATACATATGATACATTGCTGAGGGGGGGACCTGACAAAACGATTTATACATTGTGACATTACTTCTGTTTACTAAGGGGATACACAGAGAGACTAAGTTTGAAGTGGATACAACAAAATGTTATCTGTGATTTGTCTTTGAGAGATAAACTGAAAAGTATTTTAATTTTCTTTTCATTATATGTATTTTCCAATTTTTCTACAATGGAAAGAAATCACATTTATAATAATTTTAAAAGTTATAAATCAGAATCGTGCCGCCTGGAGTTTAGCACAAACATGGGGCTCCAACTGGGGCTTTGCCATTGCCAAGGAAAGCGGAGAAACCAACTGTTTGGTTTCACACACGATGCTGGCGAAACTGCAGCCAAGGGCAGCATTTGTGTGTGAGCGTGACCATCGAGACCAATGCCGGGGACTTGATCATCACTCACGCCCACGTCCTTTCCATATTGTTCCCAGTCTGGTTAAGATGCTACTCGAAAGATGCATATTTCACTCCGGAGAGAGAAGTCTGCATCAAATTGGGTCCTTTGCTAGCTACACCATGCATTTGCACCAATATTTATCCCATCTGTTCCGAGAGTCTGCTCCCCATTACTTACCAAAACTGTCAGTGGCTCCCCATTATTTACAAATTCTTTGGCCGGGCAGGCAGGGTTTCATAAGGTCTACCCCCGACCTCCTTCTCCAGCCATCTCTCCCTCGAGTTACTTTCAGGTGCCTTCTGCTCTAACCAACGGGGGCGCTCACCATTCTCTAGTGACTCAGGATGCTTTCAGCCACCATGATCAGAAACCCAACCTGACTTCCAGAGAAAGGCAATGTGTTCTTTCTGGGGATTGGGTGGGCTGAGGGATGATTGACTCAGCAGCTCGGTGTTGTAATCAAGTACCCACCCCTCTGCTCTGCCATTCTTAGTGTTGGATTCCAGCTCAGGCCAGAGGGTGAATTAGCTGGGAGAGTTCCGACCATCAGGTCAACATTGTAACATCTTGAAGAAAAAGGTGCACTGTTTTATCCTGCGGTTTTTCTCTTGGGGCAGGAAGACTATTCCAAGAAGCCCTCTCAGGAAACTGCTCCTCCTATCTGTTGGTCAAAAATAAAACACACGCTGCTCCTAAACTGGTCCTTGACATCACGAATGGCTTTACTCTTCCACCAGTAAGGGCTGTGCTTAGAGCTGGGGGAAGAGTCAGCTTTCGTGCGAGCGGCTGCAGGAGGGGTGGGCCGATACCTAAATGAAATTTAGGGTTCTGTTAGGAAGAAGGAGATTGCTGGGTGGCGATAGCATCCAACTGACCCATCCTTTCCCACTACCTGTATTGTTCACACTGGTTCCCCTGCCCGGAATGCCTTTCTTTCTAACTCTTCTTGCTTAGATTTTATCATTCTGTTCATCTTTCGTAGCCTGACTCAAGCTACGTCTTCTCTGAAGTTGGCTCTGGTCTCCCCAGCTAGCTGTACTGTCTTTTCCTTTGGAATTAAAACTGTAGGACGTTACATTTTTTCCTAAACCCCTTTTATATAGTCTGCTATATCCTGTGGTTATTTGTGAGTGTGTCTGTTTTTTAAACATGACCAGGAACTACAAGATGAGTCAATGCATTTGTTAGGACGATTAGTAGTCAAAGTCAGTGTGACCAATGCGTAGTTTCTGATGCAAGGCGTGGCATATGTGTCTCTATCCTCTCCTGCGTGTATGTGACAGACAGAATGGATTGTAGCACTATTTTGAACAAAGCCTGGGCTCAGCCTCAGAATCATTCTCAGGTGATTCTCTAGGAAGCCGCCATTAAATGATTAGGACTGATGCTGCAAATGAAATCCGTTTGCCGTTTTTGACCTGTGTGTGTAAGGTGCAGGTCAGTCTTCAGGGGCAGAGGTTAGAGTCAGGGTAAAAGAGACACAGAGATGGGCAGTATGTGGTTCCCCAGGTCCAGGAAACTGGCCCCTGGGGAAGGAACATACCCGTACCCAAATTCTTCGGCGGTAAGGCACACAGGGATGACTGCAGTGGAGAGGTCATCACAGAGAGCTGGGTAGAGTGTAGGGTGTGAGGGAAGATTTCCCGCAGAAGGGAGCTCTCCAAGTATCGTGTATTCAGGATACATACTTAACCAGTCCCCTGTTGCCCAACATTTAGATTATTTCTAATTGTTTGATATGATTAATAACACCAGAATGAATACCCATGTAGTCAATTTTAATATATTTAATATATTTAAAATTATTCACATGGGATAAACTCCTAGAAATAGAATGGCTAAGTGAAGAATAGGTATATCTTAGGAATACACATATATATTACTAGCAATGTGTGTATGTGTATATATATATATATATACACACACATATACTATATACACTATATACACTATACACATACACACACACACACACACTATATGCACACATATATATTCATTCTTTTGGGGGTCTCAGTTGTGTAAATGTGTCATATAGTCCATTCAATCGATTATTGGGCAAAGTAATATAACAAATTATACTGCAGTGGGTAGCCTTGTACATATATCTTCTATTTTTGCCAGTGTGTCTTTGGGTTAGATTCCAAGAACTGGAGTGGCTAGGTCAAAGAGTAAACACATATTTAATTTTTATAGATATTGACAAATTCTCCTCTATAGGAATATCACTTTACAAATCCAAACAGCAATATATGACAGTGTCTATTTCCTAAATCTTGCCAATACTCAAACTTTTGGAATAGTATCTCGATGTCCTTTTCACTTATTTCCCACTTGTTGAGAGTTATAGGGAGCATCTTTCATATGATAAGAGCCATTTGCATTTCCTTTTCCAGGCCAGTCATACTCATTTTTCTGTAGGTCCTTGGTCTTTTTATATTTTAAGATATTCACATACTATATGTGATATAAGTTGATATTTTCCAGCTTGTCATTTGTCTTTTACTATCATTTGATATATTTTCACTGTGGAAAAATTTATCTTTAAAATTTTTATATAGGCAAGTCTATCAATCCTTTCTTATGGTGTCTAAATTTTGAACCATAGGTTAAAACCTTTTCCCATTACTATATTATAGAAGAATTGACCTGTGCTTTTCTTCTAATAATTATGATTTCTCAGCTTCTTTTCTTTTGAATTTCCTTTCTGTTTCTTTCTTTCTTTTCCTTCTTCCCTTCCTTCCTCCCTTCCTCCCTCCCTCCCTCCCTTCCTTCCTTCCTTCCTTCCTTCCTTCCTTCCTTCCTTCCTTCCAACATTTAAATCTCTGATCCAATTAGAAGGTATCCTTATTTGTGATGTAAGGAATGGATCAGATTTTATCTTTTTCCATCTGGCTATCCATTTATCTCAAATCATCTTTTCTCTACAAATTTACTTCATCATACATTAAATTTTCTTTCACACTAAGTCTATTTCTGGATTTTCTAGTCTATTCTATGGTCCTAGCTCTATTCCAATACCACACATTTAATTATAGAAATGTTAAACTATGTGTAGTACCTGGTAGGACTTACCTGACTCCCCAATTGCTCTTATTTTCCAGAAATTTCCTAATTATTTTTCCAGCTTGGATTTGAAGTAAACTTTATAATCAACTTCTCAAGGTCTGGGAGGGGGGGAACCCCTAATAATATTTTTGTTAGGATCACAATAAATTTGTAGTTTAACTTAGGGAGAACTGACTTCTCTAAATTTGGATCTTTATAATCAAGAACATCTTTCTGTTTATAAAAATAATTCTGTGTTTTAGGGAGTGTTTTTTTTCCCTTTCATTTTTCCCGTAAGGTTTTAGATATTTCTTATTAGGTCTATGCTGGGTACTTGTTTGTGTGAACAGGTCTTGTCTTCCATTTTATCTTCTAACTAGTTCATGTTTGTAAATATGAGCATTCTTATTTTTTATATAACTGTTTAACTTTTTTTAAAAAAAAGATTTTATTTCTTTATTTGACACAGAGAGAGAAAGATATCACAAGTAGGCAGAGAGGCAGGCAGAGAAGGGAGGGAAGCAGGTTCCCCACTGAGCAGAGAGCCCGATGCGGGGCTCGATCCCAGGACCCTGAGATCATGACCTGAGCTGAAGGCAGAGGCTTTAACCTACTGAGCCACCCAGGCGCCCCTAACTGTTTAACTTTGATGTAAGTTCAGACTTACCGAAGAGTTGAAAGAATAGTACAAGGAACTTCCATAAAGCCTTTCCCCAGATTGCCTCATTGTTTACATTCTGATATGTGTGTGTGTGTGTGTGTGTGTGTATAATTTGTTTTGTTTTTGTTTTTGCTTTCCTCAGAATCCTTTGAGAGTCAGTGGGCAATATGATGCTCTTTTACCCCTAAATATTCAGTTCATATCTCCTAAGAACAAGAACATTACCTTTCATAACCACAGTATGGTTACCAAGTTCAAAACATTTAACATCATAATATGACATAATATTTAATCAACAATTGAGATCTACTTTTACCAGTGGAACCAGTAAGTTCCTTTATATTTTTTATCCCTCCCTCTCTACCTCCTCCCTCCAGGATCACACATGTACCCTATCGTTGTGTGTCTTTAATCTCCTTATTATGGAACAATTCCTTGGCTGTTGTGTTTGTTTGTTTTGCTTTTCTTTTCTTTTTGTCTTTTTAATTTTTTTTTTTATTTTTTCAGTGTTCCAAGATTCATTGTTTATACACCACACCCAGCGCTACATGCAAATGTGCGCTCCTTAATACCCAGCACCAGGCTCACCCAACCCCCACCCCCCTCCCCTCCGAAACCCTCAGTTTGTTGCTCAGAGTCCACAGTCTCTCTTGCTTCATCTTCCCCTCAGAGTTCCCCCAATTCACTTTTCTTTTCCTTCTCCTAATATCTGCCATGTTTTTCCTTATGCTCCACAAGGGAAACCATATAATTGACTCTCTCTGCTTGACTTATTTCACTCAGCATAATCTCCTCCAGTCCCGTCCATGTTGATACAAAAGTTGGGTATTCATCCTTTCTGATGGAGGCATAATATTCCATTGTCTATATGGACAATATCTTCTTTATCCATTCGTCTGCTGAAGGGCATCTTGGCTCTTTCCACAGTTTGGCAATTGTGGCCATTGCTGCTATGAACATTGGAGTCCAGATGGCCCTTCTTTTCATTACATCTGTATCTTTGGGGTAAATACCCAGTAGTGCAATTGCAGGGTCATAGGGTACCTCTATTTTTAATTTTTTGAGGAATCTCCACACTGTTTTCCAAAGTGGCTGCACCAACTTATATTCCTACCAACAGTGTTAGAGGGTTCCCCTTTCTCCACATCCTCTCCAACACTTACTGTTTACTGTCTTGTTAATTTTGGCCATTCTAACTGGTGTAAGGTGGTATCTCAATATGGCTAACATCATCATTAGCCATCAGGGAGATTTGTTTTTCTTTTTTAAGATTTTATTTATTTGTTTATTTGAGAGAGAGAGAAAGAGAGTGAGCACTTGCAGCAAGTGGGAGGAGGGACAGAGGGAGAGGGAGAGAGTCTCAAGCAGACTCTGCAATGAGTGTGGAGCCCGTTGTGGGGGGCTCGATCTCATGACCCTGAGATCATGACCAGAGCCGAAATCAAGAGTTAGATGCTTAACCGACTATGCGACCCATGAGCCCCTGTTTTGCCTTTCTTGACCCTGACATTTTTTAAGAATACAAGCCAGTGATTTTATAAAATGCTCCTCAATTTGGATTGATATGCAGTTTATACGTAATTCAATTCAGGGAAACCTACTGATTTTCATAGGTTGATTTTTATTATATGCTGCTGCTCTACATTGTTCTATTCTTCGAGGTAGCTTTGCTCTGAAATCTCTTGGATTTTCCAGACCTAGAACCAGACCAGCTGCACAAAGAGACAGTTTTATCCCTTCCTTTCCAGTTCTCGTGCCTCTGTTGTCAAAGACTCAGAGGGCATTTGGACCTTTTCTCCTGGACAATGCTTACATCTTTTCTGACGGCCTCTGACTGGCTGCAGATTCACTACTTGAGAAGGACTGAGTTTGTCTCCGGGAGGAATTTGCTTTTCCCAAGTGTATGTATGTGGGGAGGGAGTGGTGGTTGCTGACGGGACGGTGAGTGTCATGCTCATCACATCCCCCGAGAACAGCGTTCAAATAGGGAAGAGAAGTATTATTTGCTGCAGAATACAGAGATACATCCATCGATTATGAAAACGTTTAGTGAGAACCTGTGCGAGGTGACAGGGCTATAAAGAAGATTGATTAACAGTTGGGAAAAGAACTCACTTAGACTCTATTTCATGTCAGAAGCCAATGATTCCAGGCATAATAAGTGGTCAAATATAAAAGAAAAACCAAATACAAACCAAAAAAATTAGACCTCCAAAACTTAGGGAAAAGCAAGGAAGGTTACAAGTGTTTGAAGAAGTCGTAAGGAACAAAAATTGGCAGTCTTGACTACATAATAATTGAACATACTTTGGCATAACCAAAATTAAAGGGCAAACTATGAGATTGGATAGAAAGTTGACATCTACTTGAGAAACCGTATATGGATTGAAACAAAACACACGAAGAATGACCTTAGTTCCTAAATGAATGAAGAGGTACAGATTAGAGCCATGATGAGGTCTTTTGCTTATTAAAGTTAAGTGTGTGTGTGTGTGTGTGTGTGTGTGAGAGAGAGAGAGAGAGAGAGTGTGTATGTGTGTGTATAAACTATGGTGGAGAAAAATATTACCATTATTAAGGTGGTGGCTGAAATCTCGTAAGTGGGAAAGTCATCTTTGTTGGAAAAATAAATCACTGGGGTAGGAAGGGAAACCCCCAGGGCCTGGCCGGAAAGGACTGAGGTGAGAGAAAGAGAGGAACCACTCTGCATAGCAAAGTGGGAAGAACTTTCAGTTTAGGGGTGCATGTGTGCTGTGGGGACATCTGAAGAATGAGGGTCACTGGGACAGGACGGGGAAGCCATTTGGCCTCCGTGGGAGTTTATGAAATTTGGGAACAGAGATGTGATGACTTCTGTTAAATTTCAATTGATCTGCTGAGCTGTGCTAGACTCCTCAGTAAACATCTACTCCACACAACTACCTCACAGGGTGAAGAGCGGGCGGTTACGGTGCTCTGAGGAAATCCAGGAAAGGGGCTGTTTTCCCATTTGGGCTGAGGCAGAACGAAAAGAAGGAAACAGTTCCCAGAAATGAGGAGCAGCCGAGACTCAGTGGCAAAAATGCTCCAAACAAAAAGAGATAACAGGTAAAATCATTTGTAAATTAAAAAAGGCAAGGCTATACTGAAAACGAAAAGAAAAGCCCTAAGGAGTGGGAGTGAGTGGTCAGGAAGGCGGGAAATCATTTGGCCATGAAGAGGAAGCTGGGATGTCAAAGCACACAGGAAGGCAGGAGTTAAACCTACCTCAGGCCTGGCGAGGTTGCGCTCGCTGTCAGAGCACGTCAGCACAGCATTCAAACTAGTGGTTCTCAAAGTGTGCTCCTCGAGCCAGCGGCATCTGCCTCCTCCCGGGAATGTGTCATGAATGCCAATTCTTGGGTCCCATCCCAGACCTACTGAATCAGAAAGTCTGGGGATGAGGCCCAAAATCTGTGTCTTAACAAGGTGATTCTGTTACATGCTAGAGTTTGAGAACTGGTGGTTTAAACTATAGATCAGAGAGAAGATGGCAGTAGTTACTATTCCTTCATTCATCAGGTATGTACCGAGAGCCTGCTGGGTTCTGGACATTGGTCTAGACTAGGAAAACAGTGAATAGGAAGGATAAAGTCTTAGTTCTGATACTATCCTATAAGGATTTTAGCATTTGTTTTCATAATTCTCATGTGTCCCATATTATGTTATTAATTTTTTAAGAATTATTTACTGATTTATTTTAGAGAGACCGAGTGTGTGTGAACAGGCGGAGGGGCAGAGGGAGAGGGAGAGAGAGAGTCTTAAGCAGATTCCCCACTGAGTGCAGAACACGACGTGGGGCTTCATCTCAGGACCCTGAGGTCACGACCTGAGCTGAAATTAAGAGTCGGACGCTTAACCAACTGAACCACCCAGGTGCCCCCCATATTATATTAATTATTAACTATCCTTCCGGTTGGTCAAGGATGAAATCCTTAGCATTATCCTTTTCTTTGTATACTGTACCTCAGGAAATCTTATAGACACTTCCTTCAAAATATATCCACACTTTGGCCTCTTGCTCTTGCCTCCACCGCCCTTCCTTTGGCCCTGCTACTGTTATCTGTGATAATTGAGGTGCTGGAGATTTTTTTGCCAGCAGAAAAGAGTAGGAGAGGGCAATGATCAAGCATTACCCTCAACACAGTTAGTGGCGTGATCTACTTGGGGTTCAAGTCACATCATGACACTTCTGCTAAATGCCAAAGATTTCCTGCTTCGCTCAGAGTAAAAGCCTGTGTTCTTAGACTGGTAGACAGGGATCTGCGTGATTATCCCACCACCCCTACCACCCCCCCACCCCCACCCCCACCCCACCCCGTCCGCTTCAGTATTAATTCAAGTACCTGGGTAGGTCATCTTGCCGTGCTATTTCCTTAACCCACAGACAGGCCACCTCCTGGCCTTTGCACTGGCTGACTGCTCTGTCTTCAATAATCTTCTCTCAAATCTTTGCATGGCTAATTCACTCACCTTCCTCAGGTCTTGACTCAGATGTTACCATCTTAATGGCCTTGACTATCTTATTTAAAAATGTAACTCATGCTCACTCTCTGTAGTCCTGATTCCCTTTACCCTGCCTACTGGTGTTCCCATAGCACTTAGCTTAAAGGCATGGTACACTGTCCTTATGCTTTGAAGCCTTCGTGAGAACAAAGGATCCCTAAGGGAAGGGTGTCTCTATTTGTTCTCTGCTGTAACCCATGTCCCCAGAACATTGTTTGGCAATAAACACTTGTTTAATTAATAAATAAAACGTTTCCCGTGGTACATTGCTCTCATAAATCAACTTTCTTTTTTAGGATAGTTTCCGACTATTTATCTCAGGTTCTCAGGACTTAGTTATTATGTATCTACCTACTTTATCCCACTTTGTTTATTTTACTTAGACTTTGGGTTGATTCCCTTGGATTTTTTTTTTTAAGATTTTATTTATTTATTTGACAGAGGGAGAGAGATCACAAGTAGGCAGAGAGGCAGGCAGAGAGAGAGGAGGAAGTAGGCTCTCTGCTGAGCAGAGAGCCCGATGTGGGGCTCGATCCCAGGACCCTGAGATCATGACCTGAGCCGAAGGCAGAGGCTTTAACCCACTGAGCCACCCAGGCGCCCCCCCCCTTGGATTTTTGAGAAGATGGTATTTGTTTCTTTTCCCTTGCTTTGTGAATCCCCTTTCATGAGCATCTTTAATTCTAGAACATCTAATTCTAGAACTAGAAATCTATAGTAAAAACTATAATAAAAAACTATATCTTATTCTTTCAGAAGGCTTTCTTTCTGTGGTTTCTCCATTGAGACTAATATTGACTTGCTTGTGTATGTATTTTATCTGTGTGTGTGTGTGTGTGTGTGTGTGTGTGTTTGTGTACCCATTCTCATTCTTCAGAAATGCATGAAGATTTTTACCAAGTACATGTCTTGTGTGTCTCTTGAGGTGCGCTGTGGTCTACTAGAAATATCTGGACTACTTGGCCTGCTGCTTCTCTCTCACTGGATGTTTGAGCAATTTCCCACCTCTACCAAATTTCCCTCATCTGTAAAAGGTGAACCTAGACAAGCTTATCCAAAGGGAGCCATTTCCTACTGCTCTAATGTAGCCACAAAACTTAATTTTTGCTGCTTTATTTATTGAAATGATAGATTAGGATAATAATTTTCCTTGTTTTGAACCAATTTTGCACATTTGATGGAATCATTCCTTTCTAAGTTTCTGGCACATAACATTCCATGAATGTGTGTCAAAGGAGGGAGGAAGAAAGAAATAACAAAAGAACATGAGATTTTTGAATAGAAAGAAACTGGGTTGAAATTTAATTTCTTCCAGTAATACGCTGCGAGATTTAGAGTCGCAGATGTCAGCTTCTGAAAAAGAAGATACTTATTAAAAATATTTATTGTGACAATTAAATGAGATAATAGATGTGAAAGAGCTTTGCAAACTATAAGATGCCATGAAAATATTATTGTTATCATCATCGTTATTAGTATTATTATAACAAAAATATGAAGCCTTGCTAAATTCAGCCTACTCTATCAGTATTACTAATTGGAAGAGAGCACCAGATTTTTCTGCTCTTCTTAGCCTATGACGTATAATTTGAATATTACTGGCTTCCAAGGAAAGTATCCACTGTGAAATCTAGTTTACCATGATTATCACTATGCTTCTCGGGATGCCACACTTCCTATCTCCCGATGACCCCATCGTGAGAACAAAGGCTTCCACAGTTTGACATACAGATGCAACTTCAAACTAATTAACCAGCGATGGACTGTTTGACATGGGTATTGGCATTTCTTGGCCTTGAAGGAGTTGACAAAATCACATCGACTGTAGTTATCATTCTTTTTCATACGACTTGGCATGTGTATTTTCATCGAAGGTGGTGCTGGGACTCTTATTAGAGTCGAAGATACTAAGCAGAGCAGGTATGAATGCCTCCAAGATAAGCAGCTGTAATGGAAATACCTTTGACGGGAGGGTGAGGAAACCTGAGTGTCCTGGTCCCAACTCCACCACTGGCTGTGAGATGCCAAGAAGGTGTCTTCACACCTTGGTCTCAGTTCCCTTACCTCTACAAGAAGAGCTTCAGGAAGGTTCTCCAGGGCCTTCTCAGCTCTGAATGTCTACGATTCCAGGTAAGGGAATGACATCTCAACACTAAGAAAACTCTTCAAACCACCCGAATAAAGGTTCATAAAATTTAAAAGACAAACTGGTACTATGACTCTAAGGCAGATTAAAGCGAAGAAAAGGAGTCTTAACCCATGTAAAAAGTAATTTGCCGATAAAAGACAAGAGAGGCAAAAGGAAAACGTACCCTCAACCCGAGAGGCCTGAAAACAATGAGTGGTTGACTTTCAATGAAAGTAGTTGACTTTCAAAACCATAAAAGACTGAAAAGAAAAAAAAAGGAATTACATTCTTTGTGGTTTTTTTAAGATTTTATTTATTTATTTGACAGAGAGAGAGAGAGGGATCACCAGTAGGCAGAGAGGCAGGCAGAGAGAGATGGGCAAGCAGGCTCCCCGCTGAGCAGAGAGCCCAATGCCGGGCTCCATCCCAGGACCCTGAGATTATGACCTGAGCCGAAGGCAGAGGCTTTAACCCACTGGACCCCCCAGGCGCCCCCATTCTTAGTTTTTTTAAACCTGGTAAAACGAATTCAGAGAACCACATTTTAAATAGTACACGGACATTTGAATCATCTAGTGCAGCCCAGAGACTGCAGGCAGGTCAGGCTGCCGGAGGGAACCCGGCCCCCCACCCCCACCCCCGACTCCCACCCCCGACTCCCACCGGGTCCGGGTGAGGCTGGGAACCGGACGCTGCTTGGCGGGAGTGCCCAGACTGTCTTCCGCAGAAACCCCCCAGGTTAGCAGGAGCCCCAGGCTCCCAGCAACTCCTCCTGCTGGTCTGAGGAGAGGGGGTGTTGGAGGGCGCAACTCTGCAGCTGATGGCAATCGGACACGCTGGGCCCCACATACCTGCGAGGTGTGGAACTCACAGCTGCTCAGTGCCTGGCAGCTGATAAAAGCCTGGAGCAAATATGTCTGAGAAGAGCTTAGGCAAAGTGTGAACACACTCGATCTAAGCCCTCTGACAGCCTGGAGAATGCTGCGAATGCCTCCAGGGCTTGTTAGCGGAGGAATCTGCAACCTTCCGTTTTGCATCTGGGTTTAGGGTTTACGGTTTACAAAGTGCCTACCTCCGAACAGGAAGTATGAAAACAGAGTGGGGTAAGTTGACAGGACAACTTGAATCGACGCCCTGATTTGTCTTGAGCAACTGTTGGGTCTTCCGCCCCTAGGGAACCTGGGAGCTCTGACTTACCCCGTGTTTGGATGGAGACGGACAACGTGTTGGGTAGGGACTTAAACCTCAAAGCTACATTAGTCATTCCTTCCTACAGATCCCGGAACACCCATTTTCATGACATACCCCCGCTGTACCAGACTTGTTCTAGAGTGAATAACTGTGAAGATACAAACGCACAACACCTCAAAATCAATTCACATTGAACAACAAGAACAAAAGAAATAGACTCATAAATACAGAGAACAAACTGGTGGTTGACAAAGAGGAGGGAGATGGGAAGTCGGTGAAATGGGCGAAGGGGATTAAGCGGCACAAACTTCCAGGTATAAAATAAATAAGCCGCAGAGATGAAAAAGCCCAGCAGAGGAAAGAGAGTCAATAATATTTTTTAATTCAGGATCATAGGGGGGAAAATGAGGCAAACCAAGGAACTTTATACTCTCACGTATAAAGAACAAACTGATGGTTACCAGAGGGGAGTTGGGTGAGGGGGATGGGCAAAATAGGTGATGGGGATGAAGGAGGGCACCTGTCCTGATGAGCACCAGGTGTTGTACATAAGTGTTGAATCACTAAATTGTACACCTGAACCTAATATTACACTGTATGTTAACTAACTGGAATTTAAATAAAAATTTTTTTTAAATAATGATTTTGGGGCACCTGGGTGGCTCAGTCGATTAAGCATTAGACTCTTGATTTCGGCTCAGGTCATGATCTCAGAGTCATGAGACTGAGCTCCATGTGGGGCTCCACCAAGATTTTCTCTCTTCCTCTGGGCCCCTCCCCCCCTAAAAATAATAATATTTTTAAATTCAAGTATAGTTAACACACAGTGTTATATTAGTTTCAGGTGTACAATATAATGATTCAACAGTTCTATACGTTATACAGTCCTCATCATGATAAATATACTCTTAATCCCCTTTGTCTATGTAACCTATTCCCCCCCACCTCCCCTCTAGCAACCACCAGTTTGTTCTCTATATTTAAAAGTCTGTTTGGGGGCATCTGGGTGGCTCAGTCGGTTAACCTTCTGACTTTAGCTCAGATCCTGATCTCAGGGTCCTGGGATCCAAGTCTCACATCCAGCTCTGTGCCCAGCAGGGAGTCCGTTTGTCCCTCTCTCTCTCTCCCCTGCCCCTCCCCCAGCTCATGCTCTCTCTCTCCCTCTCTCTCAAATAAATAAATAACTTTTTTAAAAGAGTCTTTTTTTTGTGTTTATTTTTTTCTCTGCTTGTTTTATTTCTTAAATTCCACACAAGTGAAATCAAAAATAAGAAATAACAAGTGTTGGGAAAAAAAAAAAAAGAAATAACAAGTGTTGGTGAGGATGTGGAGGAAAAGGAACCCTCGTGCTCTGTTGGTGGGAATGCAAACTGGTGCAGCCACCGTGGAAAACAGTATGGAGGCTCCTCAAAACATTAAAAATAGAATTGTTGTATGATCCAGTAATTCCACTACTGGGCATTTACCACCCCAAAAATGAAAACACTAATTCAAAAGGGTATATACACCCCTATGTTTATAGCAGCATTATTTACAACAGTCATTATATGGAAGCAAACCCTAGTGTCCATCCACAGATGGACCCATGAGGTGCGTACACACACACACACGCGCGCGTGCACACACACACGCACACACACGCACACACATATACACACACTGCGATATGGCTCAGCCATAAAAAAAATGAAACCTTGCCATTTGCAACATCATGAATGGATCTAGAGTGTATGATGCTAAGTGAGATATGTCAGAGAAAGACAAATAATATTTTAGTACACTTAAGTGGTAAGCATTTTGTAATGTATGTGATTGTTGAATCGCTATGTTGTACGCCTCAAACTAATTTAATATTGTATGTCAAATATACTTAAATGAAAAATAAAAAAATAGTTTTTAGAACCCAAACCCAAATCAATTCACATGTTTTTACTTTCCTACTAACATCCAGTCTAGATGAGAGAATATTCGCTCGAAAACTGCAGTTTAAAATTTGAATTCATTATTTATTGCCTAAGCCACACAACAACATTAAGAGAGATCGAGATGCCACTGTGGGAGCTGCTGACCAGGTGTGAAGGGACGCTTGACAAAGCAAAGTGCAGCCACACGGTGTGACTATAAGCTCACCGTGATCAGAGAAAGCATCCCTGGGCCGGTGGTTATGCTGAACCCTGAGTGTAAGGAGTTGGCCAAGCAAGGGGAGGGGGAGGGACAGCATTCCAGGTAGCAGGAACAAAAGTCGTAAGAGTTCGGAGGGAGAGAGCGACCAACAGCACATGAAGCAGAAGAGTGAAGGACAAAAATGTGCTGGAGCTGGGCCACAGGTCACAGCGGGGCACAGAATGAGATGATGTCATCAGATTTTCATTTTAAAAAGTCTACATTGGACTTCTGGTGGCAAGCTGGTTAATTGTAGTCCCCAGTTAGTAACCTATTAAAGTAATCCGAAGAACATACCTGGGGAAGAAAGTCGCAACTCCAACAAACACGGTTAGGGCTACAACTGCCAACTTGTAGGGCAAAAAGTATGTCTGCCAAATCTGTGAATTTGGGTGGGATTTGGAGAAGGATGCTGAGAGATGATGCATAACCCTCCAGACCTCAGCAAATGAGACGGACATCGGGTGTGAGTCAGGGATTCATTGTGAGGCAGACCTACCTCTTGTCCAGGTAATCTGCTCCGCTGATAGGGGCAAACAATAAAAACGAAGAAAAAAATCTCTTTGAATAGCTTCAGAGACCATGTGTCTGGACCAAAGCTGTCAGTGGTTCCAGGCCATTGCTCTGCCTTAACCACGCCCAGCATTCTTGAGCAAATAGCTGACTCTAGTGTAATGGCCCCCTTCTTCCGGAGAGCTGAATAAAATAGACCCACTCTGGGTCCTGTGTACGGATACTACCCAAAGGAAAAGAATGAGGTGAGTTAACAAGTGGAAACCGGAGGAGGAATTCACATCTGGAATGATTCCAAGCTCGCAGAGAAAATACTCCAGAGTATAGAAAACAAGTCCAGATAAATACTTTTTCAAGCCTCAGAGAAGTTAAGAAGAACACGACTCCTTTGAAAAGGAAGCACAACAGAGAGATAAAGAAGAGGAAGAGATTCTAAGATAGCCGAAGGAGAAAAAGCGGGCTGTGAATGGAAAGGAAGAAACAGAACACAATAATAACACTACCTTAGAAGCTGTAATAACCAGAATCTGGAGCATTAAGGAAAATGGAAGGAAGGTGTTTATAAATTGTTAGGATGACAAGGGATGGACGTAGCAGATAAAGGCCGACTAACACAGGCACATCAGTGTTTCTGGAAAGAAGAACAGATACGTGAGACATCAATGCATCGCAAGGTATCATGGGAAAACTTTCCTGTGATAAACCCAGAGCTGAACCTGCCAGTCAACAGAGCACTCCTTCCAGAAAGAAAAGGAAAAAAATTCAAAAGTCTGAGAAAAACAACAACAGCAACAACAACAACAAAAATTTTGAGGCATATCTTGAGTTACTGAACTGCAGGGATAGTGTTGTAGCTGTAATTTTTATTCTATGTAATGTATTCCATGTAAAAAAAATACCAAGCCAGCCTCTGATTTCTCCTTTGCAACATTCAATGTCAGAAGACTGAAGCTCTGTGCGCAGAGTTATGAGGAAAGTTTTATGCAAATATTTTATATCCATCAGATTATAATTTATTTATGCATAATTTATGTGTGAAGCCAGATATCCTTAAAAAATGGATTCTGGGAATTGAGCAGCTCTGAGTTCTTCTTGGGAAAAAAACACCTATTTATAGACAAAATCCAGATGGTAGTCCGAGGACATAGACCACAGTCGATGGTACTGACTTTTTCTCCATGTGTCCCTGTGGCCACTTATTTAACAATAATGGAGTTAATAATGGGAATAGTAGTAGTAGCAGTAGTTTAAGAGCAAGTGCTGTTTTTTTGACGCTTTGGAAATGCTGGGGGCACTTTACAATCCTTATCTCACTCAATCCTTTCCGTGCCCTGTAGACTGGGATTCCTATTGGCCCCTTTTCTAGTTGGAGAAACACTTGTAACTCAGGAGGAATGGACTTTGAGAGCAAGTAAGCAGCCGACCCACATGGGGACTCTTCATTTTCTGACTCTTCCACTTATGTCCCTTTTATCACTTGACATCTTTTTCTTGTCCTTTTTCTCTGCATCATGAGAGACCGCCTCTGCTTAATCCTCCACCGTACAGATCTGATTTTCTGCGGTGAGTTCTGTCACTGACTGCCTTTGACCGTTATCAGATTATTCTGTAGCCCTGTCTTTACATATATTCCATAATGAACTACCCCATTACGTAGCAATACATTATCTTACTATCTTGCCTTTTCTCTTTTCTTTCAATCTTTACTCTTATTTCCTCCAGGGCATAAAGCAGACTCTCTCGGAAATGTGCTTGTATGGCCTGCATGAAATATATATTTTAAGAATGCCTTCGTCTATCTCTCAATGCTACATTTATCTTGTATGTTGTAGAAAGTTTTTTAATAGCCCCTCTATAGTGTGTGTGTGTGTGTGTGTGTGTGTGTGTGTGTGTGTGTGAATATTTGATCCCATATTTGTTCAGAATTAAGGTGGGTGAATTCCTCTTAGGTCTTACTTGAATAGACTGAGAATCTTTAAGTCTTCAACTGGAGGGCTGGTCGACCCTCCTAGTTTTAGAGACACAGTGGTCTATCAGAAGAAGTCTTACACCAGGGGAACTTTATGTTAATAGAAGTTTCTACACCCAGATCGTTGTCTGGCTTAGCCTCCATTCTGCATCTGATAGCCTTCCTGTACTTCTGTCTTGCCTATTAGGGAAAGCCCGGCCATATCACAGAGGAGTAAAGTCACTTCAGAGGGACTCCTGCTCGGAGAGAAACCCTTCTCTCGTGGGCTTCCTGTTGAATGTGGCAGATTTCCGCTGGGCTCCTGGAACAGCTGGTTCTCCAAGATTTTTCTATGGTAGCAAATGTATTTTCAAGTGAAGAGTTCCCTGCCTCCTCAGGGCCCAGTCTGGCCTCCGGGCTGTACCCCACAGGAATTGGGGGTGCCCCTTGCCTTGGATATTTCCTTCAACTCGATGCCCAGTCATTCCACTTGAAGATTAGAAACTCCTCAAAATTTGTGATGTATGTCGAGATCATTCTCTAGTATCAGGAGTGGTATTATCTGTTCCTCATTTAAAATTTCCATTAGATGATTTCAGCTGGTTTCTTACGGGAAACTAATGTCTATAGTCACAGCATCTTTCCATCCAAACTCCTCCCAACATTTTAGCTTTTGGCATCTGCCTCCGGGCCCTCATTTGGGGCAACCTCATCAGGTGATCCTCTCTGGCTTATTGGATCCAAATGCACACAGGACTCCTGCCACCGGGCCAGGTCACTCGCACCTCCTGACTGGATATTTCTGTCCTTGCTTCCATTCAGTGTTGGAACATTTGGACAGATCTCAGTTATTTATTGGGATCTTAATTTCTCTTACATTTTTGAATAAGGTCTTTATTTGATGTACATCTTCATGTTTTGTCATATTTACCTCAATAATTTCTCCCTCATTTTTTTTTCCCTTCTTCCTTTTCTTTTAAATGAAAATGTTCAGATCAGTTTTAAGATGCTTTGTGACCTAAAGGGGACCAGGGTTTGGAGGGAATCAAAGTTAATTTAGAAGCTGAAGGCCCATGTCTATATTTTCTTGGCAGAATTGAAAGTGACTAGAAGATTCTGTCAGTGGGATGCAACCCAGCTGTTTGGTGAAGCCCCCAGTGGGGGTAATGATGGGAGAGGACGCCCAGAAATAGCAGGCCTCGTCAATCATGGCTGCGACCGACCAAGGCCATAGTTAATTGAACACCCTGTTTTTCTTACGCCTTCTTGTGCCAGGGTTGAGACATGCCATGGATAGGGAGAGAATTTTCTCGGCAAACGATCAGGGTGAAACAACCTCCACCAAAGGAAGAGCTGATTCCCAAAGAGGGGTACAAATAGGCTCCTATTTTATGTAAAAGTGAAACTGGAATTTGTTGGGCCCCATACGGCTGCTTGTCTGTTCGAATTGCTCGAGTCACTCTTGGAATCCAAGGAAGTGCGACTCGGCCCATTCTGGTAGCGCCAGGGCTCTGAACCGATGATCAAGGCAAGACTAGGATGAGTGACCAAGCGCTCCGCAACTCCCTTCTCTCCCAGGGCTTTGTCTGGGCTCCCAGCAGAGGAGTGCCTGACAGGGGCGAAGTGTCCTGTGAGCACTCGAGGGCGGCTCTGTTCAGTTAGGGGAGAGAAGCAACTTTCTGGAGTCTAAGGAGGACAGCGATGGGGCAGCTGATCCGAGAAGGGGCAGCAGATGGGCTCTGCAGCCAATCAGCTTTGGCAGAGGAGGTGCTGACAGCAGGGGCGGGGCTCTGCGATCGCGTTGACAGAAGTCGAATGGGCTGACACCAGAGCAGCAGGCAGTAG
The DNA here is from genome assembly GCA_028533885.1 of Nasua narica. Taxonomy (NCBI): domain Eukaryota; kingdom Metazoa; phylum Chordata; class Mammalia; order Carnivora; family Procyonidae; genus Nasua; species Nasua narica. The sequence continues at coordinate 52,708,708 of CM052813.1, read as the reverse complement.
CCAGCAGGAACTACCCCAGATACAGAGCTCTTCTCCATGAACTTGCAAACACAGCGCGCATCCAGCGAGCACTCAAGCAAAAAAGTGCTCGCCTTGTCCGCCGCCAGCAGAGGAAACAGCGGTCGCCCTCTTGCTTTGCTACTTGCAACCCGCCTTTCAAGAACCCAGCCAACCCTAAGTAGTAGAATTTCTGCACTGAGGCCAAACACCAAGTAACTACAGGCTTTTGGTTAGGTTCACGTGGCAACCACCGGATTTCTTCAAATGGGAGATCCTATCACTTGTATGAAGCACAATTACTCCGCTTACACTAGGAAATGAAAACGCTGCCGAATAAACCATGACTTACTAATGATGGAAAGTTATAGCCTGATGTCAGAGATGTTAACTGGGCCGGGGGCGGGGGGAGTGCATCTTTGGACTGGTGAAGTACAGTGCCGGGCCTCGAACCAGGGCTGCGGACCAGAGAGATGGCACATCTGACCTCACTGAACTCATAGTCTGGTGGGGAAACGGATGCTGCAAAAGCCATCGCGAGTGTGACGCAGGGCCTGGAGGAGGACAGAAGTCTTCTCCAGGAAAGCGACTCTGCCACTGAGGTGGGATAGGGGCTGCCCCAGGTGAGGGCGAAGGGGGCGCTTTCTAGGAAGAGGGATTAGCGTGTGCGGAGGCTCTGAGATGGGAAAGGTCCTCTGTGAGCAAGGGAGAGTAACTGGAAAGAGAGTCGGAGGAGGCCGAGTCATGCGAGGTCTCTAGCCCACATTAAGGAACTGGGTTGATCACAGAGCAGTGGGAGGCCACAGAGAGGGTGAAAGAAGATCACATTGTGTTTTTGAAAAATCACTTTACTTGTGGTGTTTATGTGAAAGAAGCAAAAGAACAGGTGCAGGGAGATCAGCTAGGAGATTTTTGCAGCAATATAGATAAGAATGGGTAATGATTTATAATAGGGTACTGACAACGGGCATGGAAAGAAATGAGGACTCAGGTATATTTCAAAGGGGTCCACGACCTCTCTGTTTGGTTCGTTTGATTTCTTTTTCAGGAGGGGTTGGGATTTCCATTGGCATTCAAAGAAGTAAGAATATTGACTAAAGAAAATTCCAGACATAGACTGGAACCAGCTTCTGATGTTGGCCTGGCTTGGAAAACAAAAGCTCCACACATTTCGATTTTTCCTAAACCAAGACATACTACCCTATTGGGAAAAAATGCTCCTGCCATTTCAATAACAAATCATCCTTCTCAGATTTATCTCTAGATATTATTGTCATAACTTTAGATAACATCATGCTCAAGAGCATGAATTGGGAAGTTTTATAGATTGAATTATGTTTAAAAAAATTTTTAGAGCATCCTAACAAGAAGTAGTTACTTAAGGAAGCTTTTAGCTGGGAGGTACTTCTAATTTATATGGGAGTATTAAGTACCCATCTATAAAATGAGAGACAATTGTGGTATCCTCAAAATATGCATTGCCCTAGAAATAAAAAGTCCTGACTGAGTCCCAGCTTTCTTAACTTACTACCTGTGTGACATTGGGCAAAACATCCAAATACATTTAATCTGCGAAATGAAGAAAGAGGATCTCTCTACCTACTTTATAGGGTTATATGAACATCAAATGAAATTCATGGCAAATATTTACTGAGTTCCTATTATGCACTGGAGACTACGCTGGGCAGAAGGGATGCAGAGTTGCTCAAGACACTCAGAGTCTGTCCTCAAGAAGATTCTCACTGCAGGAAAGAAGCTATATCCTATAAATCGCTGAAGACATATAAGTTAGTACCACCATCAGATATTAGTGGTAGTAGAATTTCTTAACAGAGAGTGTTGGGTCTTGCATGTTGTTAAGAAATAATTTTCAAAAAGGTAAAATTATGACTCTCTTTCAAACAAAATGAATGCAAATCGAAGATTTTATTCAACTCAGTAATTAATGGAGAAACTGCTAGAATGTTAAAATCATTCCAAGGACCATTTGAAAAGCTAAGTATTTATAGCAGTGTTAGGATAAGATTGCTGAGTTTGATATAAAACCTGTCCATATTCCATCACGACCATAAACCATAACCCATTGAGGTTATCTCTTATACCAGACAAAAATCATTCGCATCTCTACCAAAACTGATCTGAAAAAAATCCACAGACAAGACCCTGCGGAGAAGTTCTTTGGCAAGACACTGGAGACTGTCGGGAGGGAGCAAAGTGCACCTTTGTGAAGAGTGGGGCACTGGGCAGATGAGGGTTTTGAGGGGCCACAAAGGCCCACGTTGGGAGGGAGCGAAGAGGAGTGAGCCTGGGGTCGAGATCCTTGGATTCTCCTGGGGTAGATTGCCTGGAAGGTTCATAGGAAGGGCCTCTGGACACTCAGGAGCCAAAATGGGCTTCTTTCCCATCAAAGGGGGCCACAGTCAGAGGCCCCAGAGGGGATGTCGTGGAGTCTTTCATGAAAGCTTCACAGAGGAGACAGAATCAGCAGTGGGACTCCACCCTGCCTAAAGAATGCCACCTCCGGTTGTACCAAACCAGTCAGCGAATGCCTTTCCTCCCCTTTATTTCTCCCCTCACCACCCTTCTCTCCACGTTCCTCCACCTCATTTCCAACCCCTTGGAAGCCAGAGACAGCTCAGTGAGGGGGTAAGAAGGAGAAGACCAAGGTGGGGGAAGAATAGGAAAGAGGCTGACCCACCACCGTTCTCGAACCCAAGGCAGGCCAGGACTGGGGAGAGTGGAAAGCTTTAACTCTGAATGAAGTAATGTTTTGGCTGGTTGTTTTATATACTAAGAGGCAGTACGTCTTTTGTGATTGAAAATGTCTGGATGTTTGTTACCTGAGGATATCTAGAAAGGTTGAGAGACTTGACATTGACCCTCCCACTGGCCAAGTCCTTGGCCCTGAGTGCTCGGGAGGGTGTGGAGGGAGGCTGGGTGTGCTTCAGAGGCCACCTTCCATCCCATCTGGGTTCTGAGCTTTCAGTGTGGGCCAGGGAGAAGGGAGAGGGAAAGGGCAGATGTCTCCTTGTTTAACTGCATACAGTCGTGGCCTTCTGGGGTGGCTGGCTACTATTCCATCTCATTTTCTGTGATTTTGATGAGGACAGTGGTAGCTCTAACATATCAGTTGATAAGGGACTCATGATCAAGCTATAATCTTGCACTTTAAAGATCCCTCAAGAGATATGACAGAAAATTCCAACTCAAATCCAGTTGGTGGCTCTCCTACCATGTTCCTCAGATGCAGATGCCTCCTTGCCTTTTCTGTGGGGACAGTCAGGGTTGCAACCCCCCAGTTACACCTACACAAATGGGAAGACTTGTTTCTTTCTCTCATTCAGCTGGCACAGCCTGAGCAGTGATGATGAAATCAAATGCCAGTTCCCCTCCTCACAGACCCCACCTATCTTTGTGAATGATAGCACATGAAGTCGTGAAGCACATGACTTCAAGACGGTCCAAGGGCTGGAAGAACCTCCTTAGTCTTGGAAGGGGATAATCTTCTGCAAATGCAGCGCTACCAAGATGGCTGACCCTCTCTCACCTCCAGGTCCTCTTCTCCTATGAGGTTGGGGTAGGGGTGATGAATGGGGAAGGATGGAAGGGCCGATTCTAGAACTAGTGCTCTTGATAGCCCGTGTTGTTGTGACTGGACCCAACCACCCAAAGCCTCCTTGGAGAGATTATGACTTAGAAAGTGGGACACTAAGTGCCTTTTGCTCACTACTCTGAGCCTTGGTTTCAGTTCTGGGGCAACAGGAAAGCCCCCACTTGCCAATCATGCCCTAGTTGCTAGGGATGAGCCGCAGAGACCGCTGTGGAGAGGTCTGCCCTACCAGCTGGGGGTGTGGCCCCCGGTCACCAGCCCTGGAGCTCTTCAGCCATAAAACTGTGCCAACACTTTGAAAGTCCACCCGTATTTCTTGTCAGGAGCCACTCTTGAGTTAGCGTGCACCATAATCTGTCATCTACTGGGTTAAATGGGACTCCTGAGAAATAAGGCTGTGATATCCCCAAAAAGTGGAGTGATGGAGAGAATTCATGGTCTAGACAGTTCTTTTCGATGAAGGTCAGTTGACTGTCTCTCGTGTCCTCCCTTTGCAGAGAGGAACTGCTTACTTTGAGAGGGTGACCATTTTTGTGTTTGCATGTAAGCACCTCAAACAATAATGATTTCTTGGATGAGTTTAAATGTGCCTATTCCTCCTCCGTGACTAATTAAGCTGAATTCTGTGCATACGGGAAGTTGTTTGGCATTTGCCCGTATCCGCGCGAACCTGCTGGGTTTGATTACCCACCATTAGCTCATAGCGGTTGGACAGACCAGCCGACTCCCAGGATTGTCTCAATCATCAGGATACCTCATCACCTTTCTGGCCAACTTTTAACATCTTCACATAATCCCTATAGAGAGTGTGTGTTTTAAACTTGGCTTCATCTGGAGGATTAGTGAAAACATCGCGCTCTTCCTCCTTAGGTGGCTAACGAAGAGCCCAGCAATGACAAAAGTACAAATTACTTTAAAAGGGTTCCTATTTCTGTCAGTGCTAAAAATACTCTTTCATTTATATTTCCTTCCAGATTTACTCTGTCTGCCCCAAAGTGAAGGATTGAAAAAGAAAGGTTCTGAATACCAACCTTATTAGACTAACAATATGACGTTTCAGAAGATGGGTTAAAAATGCATCTATGAATTATAAATAATGTCTAATATGGCTGTGTAATATAGTGCATACTGCAAAAATGCTGCTCTTTTCTCAGGGGGGAGTTTTTTTCTACTTGTGGATTTGTATTAAAGTCTTCAGTCCCGGCAGTGAGATCGATGGTCAGCGCTTTAATTGGGGCTCTCTGGCGATTATCTAGATTGGCAACTGCTGTCAATCAGCTTCTAAAGAAATTTCTGAGCCAATGATTAGGCTGCTCCTGGAGATGTTAGGTCTCTAGGGGCAATGTTAAGGCTCCCGATTACAGGAGAACCCTTAAGGACAGCAGAGCTATAATTTTCCAAGTCGCTGGCCCACCTAGCAATACACATGTCTCGGCTTTCTGACTGAGTCAGCTCGGAAGGGTGATATCATGGCATCCCCAGGATCCGCTTGATGTTATAAGCAAAACAGTACCACTAGTCCCCTGGCAGCTTCCAGTAAAGTAACACAATAATATCCTATGTGTGTTTATAGATAACTTCATGGTTTTATACGGCATTAGACAATTGATAAAATAACAATACATTGCTGTTCTTTTCCTGGGAGGAAATATACAAAGTTTACAAAATTTCTCCCTTCTGGTATATGTAATATTCTTTCACAAATATTTTTGCCATGTGAGTTAAAAATCCAAACCATTTTTGGATCAATTTAACGTTTTATAATGGCTTAAGCTCACTAATTCAGATCCCACTAATTTAAATTCTATGATAATTCAAGTAAGATTGGGCTGAATTTGTTTTTGCCTCATCCTTGAATTATGGTGAATAATGGTAAGAAGAGTTCTATTGGTTAAAAAATGAGCTGCCAGTTACTCGTAGAGTTAAATGAACATGTTCTTCCCATATGACAATTCTCCTCTTAGGTATTTTTCCAAGAAAATGGAGATATAGGTGCCCCGCCCCAGGGCTTGCATATAAATACTCACAGCAGCTTTATTTGTAATAACTAAAACCCCCAAACAACTCAAACACTCATCCATAGGGGACTGGATAAACAAATGTGGTACAGCCAAACAACAATATATTTATTCAGCAATAATGGGGATGAGTCTCAGAAACATAACGCTGAATGAAAGAAGGCTATACACAAAATATTGTATGTTATTTGGTCCCATTTATTCTAAAACATGCACAATTAACTTGTAATGACAGAAACCTAATCAGTGGTGGCCTAGGGATGGGGGAGGGAAGATATTAGATGGACAAGGGCACAAGGAAATTTTGTGAGGTGAGAGAAATATTCTATATATTGATTGTGATGGCAGTTATATGGGTATATGTTTGTCAAAATTCAATGAAACATAGGCTATAAACGTTGCACTTTATTGTATGTAAATTATATCTTCATAAATTGGATTTTTTAAAAAGTGACATGCCATTGCATGTATCTTAATTAATAACAGAAGTCCTGTCTTATCCTTTGTGTCTTTCTGTGCTTCCCCTTTCCGATGTTTTTTTTTTAGCAATATTATTTCCAACATGCAAACGATGTAAGGAATTCCAGCTTGAGTTCAACAGATATTTTATAAGATAAAGAAGCGTCAACCCTTCCATCTCATATCTAACAGGACCCCAAATTCTACCAATTCTGACTCCTAAATATTTCTCACATCTTTACACTGCCTCCTAGCTTCCCCTCCGATGCCTTCATTTAGCTTTCACTTATGTCCTGATGGGTCTCTTCCCTGCTATGATTTGATCTGAACAAAAGGATTCCCCACACCATCTTCTAGCAAGCAAAATGGTACCCAGAGGCTTTCTGGTTGGGAGAAGGGTAGAAAACTTGTAGGGGAAGAAGCAAGACAAGGGGTAGATTTGGATAGACACCGGGGGGAGTTAAATGAAAGTCTCTCATACTCACTTCTGGGGTCCATAGGATTGAGATATGATCCTGAGTGAATTGGATTGTTTTCCATGCCAATGGTGTTTTCTATGTCTGTTTTCCTTAGCACGTTAGTGAAGCCACTTTTGGGAAGTATTAGACTATTTCAGTTATGTTCAAGAGAAATAGGAAGAGGGTTGGTGTTCCCTGGTGGCTGGTAGGGAGGGACCAGTCGTTGTGGGAGCTACAGGAATCAACGGCAGAGAACCCCAAGAAAGACAGGCAACTTGGAGGGACAGAGCCAAAGTGCAAAGGTTCAACCTGCCCCAGCCCCTAGCATCCACCCCCCTTCACAGTTTTCTCCCAAGTCAATGCTTTTCTGCCTGCCCCAAAGAGCCTTCTGTCCTATGTGTGAAAAGAGTGATTTCCTTTCTGTCTGTATCCTCGAATTCTTCTCTGACCGTCAGAGAGAATGGTGACGGTGAACGGTCACCCAGGAGGAAAAAGGGGACGGTTTGAGGCCAGCTTAGTCCATTGTCAAAGGCCTCTAAGAGCCTTTCCCATCCTCTGAAAGTGCCTTTTAGCACAACTTGGGATAGGAAAGCCTCCAGTGAGAGGTATCCCATCGATCGCACACTTGTCCGCCACACAGGCCCAGCTCAGAGATTTCCATCTTAAACTTTCAAAAGAAACCACTTGCTGAAGGTTCTGAAGCTGGGGATACCGGAGGAGCTGCTGGAAATCAAACAAGTGAGCGGAAACCGAATGTGACTTTTGGCCCCAGGGGTGAGAGAGACAGAGATGAGAGTTGACAGGCCCCTACTTGACAAGGGCCTCTGTGGAGTGGAAACGGGTAACTCACAGATCAAAGTGGCACTTCCTCTCCAGGGCTGTCCCCCGAGCAAGGCCCGTGCAGCCCCACCCCGGCCCCTCAACGCTTGCGCTCCCCGGGGCCGCCGACTGGGGTATCGCCAGGGGACCTCCAACGCAGGACATGTGTTTGGGGGTACAACTTTCACCTCAAAGACAAACATGGATTTAGCCCAGCAGGTCCTTCTCCAGCACACACACACACACACACACACGCACGCACGCATACACACAAGCGCCGTACATATTTTATCCTAGAGATAATGCGGCCACGAGTGTTTTCGGATCTTCTAGTCCTGGCTCTGCTACTGGCGAACCGAGTGAACTTGAACTCAAGCATGTCACTTCGTTTTTAGGGGCCAGAGTCTCCCTGGTTATCAAGCAAAAAAAAAGCCCTTTGTGTTGTGGAGGCGACAGCCCAGAAGCGGCAATGAGGGTAGAAGCTGGTGATGATGGGCGCGGAGTCCAGGTGACGGAGAGATTCATGCCACAGAGAGGAGGCGACACTTGGAGTGGGTCCTGGGAAACCTGTAAGAGTTTTCCAAGTCAGGCAAGAGAGGAGAATGTTCCAGGCCAGGCAACACATTCCATAAGGCCAGGAGGCGGGAGAGGACGGGGAGACTTGATGAGGCCTGTGTGTGGGAGACGCCGTCAGTCCGAGCGCCTGAGCAGGGTGTGTATGGCTTCCTGCATGAGCAGAGGGGGGCCCACTGGCTCTGGCTTCGGGCACCGGGGCAGGTGATGACTTAATTAAATAAAATGCCCAGAGCAGGAGAGGCTGGAAAAAGTGATGACTCTAATTCCTCAGCCCAGATAATTAACCCGTAAATGGACACCCAGTTGATGATGAAGCCCCAAAGGGCTTTGGCAATTCTCATCCCTTATCAATGGCTCCCCGTGTTACGCAGAGTGCAGCTCGGGCTCCCCAGTTTGGCTTTCAGGTCTCTGTCTCTGTCTCTCGGATCGGTAGGCACGTCACGAGCAGCCTTACGGAGAGGCGCACGCGGCGGGAGGCGGAGGCCACCAGCGCCCGGCCACACAAGGGAGTGCGGGTGCAGGTTGTCCGGCCCAGTCCAGCCTTCAGGGGACCGAGGCCCCCGCTGACATCTTCTCTGCAGTCTCTTGAGAGACTCCCCCACACAGCCAAAAGCCCCCAGCCAAGCCACTCCTGGGTTCCTGACCCTCAGAAACTGTGAGATACATGTTTGTTGCTTTCACCCTCCAAGTTTTAGGGTAATTTGTTAGGGTAGGATCAGGAGAAGGAGAACTAAGCTCTTCTGACAATACGTGGAGAACGGGTCAGGGGTGGGGGGATGAGGCTGATTTCCGTGGTTTGGAAGGAAAGGTCTGCAGAGAGCCACAGGCCTGGGTTCTCGAGCTGATGCTTCTGTCTATGCAATGAGCGGCCTTGAAAATGTCTAATCTCCTGCTTGGGCCTCGGTTTCCTTGCTTGTAAACGGAACCCCAGTTCCAGGCTGCATTCTGAAACCCTTACATATGTGCAGCACTCGATAGTTTATAAAATGTTTTTCTATATTAGGGTCAAGACTTGGAGATGATGAAGACTAGTCCCCACAACTTGAAAGCAAGGGAAATGGGAATGGCTTTTGGGAGTTCAGTGTCCAAATCAGCACATGCGGATTATGACAGAGATATACAAAGTTGCCACGTTTAGGAATAAACTCACCAGGTGTATATGAAACAAAAATACAATTACCTTCTTCTTATCAATGAGCAATGGGAAATACCATGAATGCCCTTTTTTTTTAATGCATTAAAAGCTCTTAGAAAAGTTTCTGGAATACACTAAGAACTTACGAGGTGTTACTTATTATTTTTTCTTTAATTTATACCCAAGGGAAATGTCGTAAACTAGTAAGTAGGCTGTTACAAGAGATCAAGATTTGATATTCGTAAAGAAAGGAGCACATTACCAGAGTTTATTAAGAATTCGCACTGGGGGGGGGCACCTGCGGGGGCTCAGTCAGTTAAGCCTCTGCCTTGGGCTCAGGTCCTGATCTCAGGGTCCTGGGATCGAGCCCTGTGTTGGGCTCCCTGCTTAGCGAGGAGTGTGCTTTCCCAGCTGCCTCTCCTCCTGGCTTGTGCTCTCTCTCTCTCTCTCTGAAATAAATAAATAAAATCTTTAAAAAAAAAAAAAAAGTATTCTCACTTGGTATCTTTTTTTTAATTATTTTTTGAAGATTTTATTTATTTATTTGACAGAGAGAGAGACCACCAGTAGGCAGAGAGGCAGGCAGAGAAAGAGGGGGAAGCAGGCTTCCTGCTGAGCAGAGAGCCCAATGTGGGGCTCGATCCCAGGACCCTGAGATCATGATCTGAGCCCAAGGCAGAGGCTTTAACCCACTGAGCCACCCAGGTACGCTCTCATTTGGTGTCTTAATAAGAAGTCAGGCTGCTGCGCACAAGCTAATTCACAACCACGTGCAGACCCCAGAGTAGGGCGCCTGAGGCACTGGGGCAGAATGCTTGGTCATCAGTGGCCATCAGCACTTTCAGGAGCTGGGCGTGACTTTCAATCGCTGTCATTCTAAATTCATCAAAGCACTTTGTAAAATTCTCTGTAGTTCTTATCCTTCTTGGTACCTCTTGGGGGGTAACTGCTGCATTGTTATAATTTGAATATCATTTTATTCCTCTCTGATGTTCAGCACAATGTTCCTTATCTCCCAGGAAACAGGAAGGGGTAGGGTAGGTGATCTCTTGGGACTTCACTCCATTTAATGACCTAGAGTGAAAAGTTTGAAAATCATTGACTTCATGGCCGTCTTGGGCCAGGCTTGATCACTACATGATTGAACGTATGAACCTAATTAGAACAAAAATGTGTCAGTCGGCCGTGGGCTGGCAATGGAAGACAGTGGGGGGGGGGGGGGATGGCAGGGACTCAGGCTGTCAGTGCCCATCCATAGCTCTCCAGTGACAAGAGTACCTCAGTCAATAGTCCTGGTGGAAAGAGTATATCTAATATGAAGATGCACACAGGAGACTGCATCCAGTAAACCTAGAACATCCCTGCTCCCTTGGCAAAGTCATCCTTGATTTTGAAGAGATAAATCCGAACCTATCAGCACTGAGACATCAAATATTTGATTCTTCTTGCTAACCCTTTTTCCCTGACACCATACTCATCCAGTGAAATTCTAACTATGCTATGACTTTCCGTATAGGTCTCTAAGATATTGGTCATATAGAGTTTAAATATTTTGATCAGTATCTCCAGACAATGGACTTTCTGTGCTTACACCCTTGTCCAAAGTTAGTATTGACATTTCCTTTGACATGATCTTAGCCTTCTAATTGGTCTCCCAGGCTCCGCCCTTGCCATTGTTGTACTGGCCTCAAAAACAATGATTTCTCTTTGTACATTTGTTAAAACATTATCTCATGAGAATTTCTCAGTGAAGGCAGATGGTTTTATTATGCCTATAAAGAGATGAAGAAATTGAGAAGCCTAAGTAGTGAGTAATGTAATAATTAAGTCGTAGGACTGAGACTCGAACCCAGAGTGGGGACATTGTTACTATCGGTTTGGGATCCTTCCTGATCGCCTATTACATAAGGGTGGTTTGTCCGAAAGAACAGGACAGGCGTGTGGAGTGCGTCTTAATTCAGCCTTCTAGAGCTCTGTAAGATGGATAGTTTTCAGATGAGGACAGAGGCCCAGAGAAGTTAGATAAATTGCCCCAACCGTGCAGTGAGCAACAGAGTTCTTTTACTTTATGCTCCATATATTTTTTAACTTTTAAGAACTATCCTAAACATTCCGTTTCCATTTTCATCCACGTTTATGGTTTTTAAAAATTTCATGTCAAACCTTTTGTTTTATTATTTTTTTAAGATTATTTATTTATTTATTTGACAGAGAGAGATCCCAAGGAGGCAGAGAGGCAGGCAGAGAGAGAGAGGGGGAAAGCAGGCTCCCTGCTGAGCAGAGAGCCCTATGCGGGGCTCGGTCCCGGGACCCTGAGATCATGACCTGAGCCGAAGGCAGAGGCTTTAACCCACTGAGCCACCCAGGCACCCCTCATGTCAAACCTTTTAAAATCGGAATTCTATTTTCCTTAAAATTCACATGGTTGTGAGAGAGAGAGAGAGAGAGTGTGTGTGTGTGTGTGTGTGTGTGTGTGTATTTTCTATTGTTTCCATAACAGATTTCCACAAAGTAAGTGACTTGAACAACATTTTCGAGTTCTGTAGGTCAGAAGTCCAACGCTAGTCTCACTGGGCTAAAACCAAGGTGTGGGCAAAGCTGTATTGCTTTCTGGAGGCTCGAGAGGGAAATCTGTGTCCTTGTCTTTTCCAGTGTCTAATGCTCACTCGCCTCCCTCGGCTCGTGGTCTCTTCTTCCATCTGCAAAGCCAGTGAAACAGGCTGACTTCTTCCTATGCTGCTGTCTCTAGCTTTCTGCAGCCAGAGCGATTGCCTGCTTTTACGGATTCATGTGAATAGATCAGACCCACTTGAATAATCTGGTATAATCTTCCCATCTCAAGGTTCTTAACCTTACTCTCATTTGCAAAGTCCCATTTGCCATGTAGGGATTAGGATATGGACATATTGGGGGCAATTATTCTACCTATCACTATATATATATGATATTAATATATAATGCATTTATATATATGAATTTTACATGTATACTTCTATTATGCACCATAAAAATACTACAAAACACATGCATTTAAAATTTTCTCCACATATATTGACTGTACATATATATGTACTGTATGTACATATACATATATGATTTCATGAAATAACTATGACATTTTTTCACAGTTGCTTATCACAGAGTCTTATTCCTCTACCTTTGGTTCCACGGTCAGTGATTTGGATGGAATGGGCTATTTCCCTATTTTCATTTTCTTGCATGACTCTACCTTTATTGAAGTGCTGAGAGCAGTCAGATAGGCCAAATTTATAAGTATCAATGAACAATGCCAACCCACAGAGGCTTAAAGCTGTAAGAGCTTAATTTCCCCCATATTACATGTCAGTCATTGGTGACTGAGGGGCTCTGCTTCATGCTGTCCTTACTCGGGGACCGCAAGGGAGGGAAAATCCGACTCCATGAGCCACGAGAGCTGAGATGGGAAAGGGAATGCATTGGCTTGTGCTCTCATTTCTGCAGCTCCCAAGTTCCACAGTGCCCTGGGTATTTATGGACAGTCCCAGTGATTCCCTTTAAAATACATGAGCATCAGCATCCTTTAAATAAAGTCCACATCCTTTAAAATAGAACCACAGGCTTCATCATGAAAAATCACAGTCCCCTGCTTCACACCAAAGGGCTACTCCCCGGCGGCAACCACATTAAATTATTTTAGTGGTTTCTTCTAGAATTTACCTCCCAAGTTTCCGAATACCATGAGTATAGTTCTATTTCCTGATTTTTCCGTTTTAGCTACCATCTTTTAATTCCTAGTGGAGAAGATTCGACTTACCTCTCTTCCTCACAGAGTGTTTATAACCTCATGACTCCATAAACAGCACATACAGCTGAGCTTTGTAAGTACTGTGGTTTCATATTCTTTCTTGTGCATTTTTTTTTTTTTACAAATTGAGTAAATGCCTCTTTTTTTTTTTATTCCATCACCTTAGGTTTCTGTATACCTCTTATTAATTTTTCCCCAAGCTCTCCTGATGGAGCTACAAAACTCCTCTCAAAACATCCAGACCCACCGAATCCTTCTTTAGTTCCATTCTGTTCTCTGCCCTCAGTCCTCTTGTTTCAGCTTGGACAAATCACCTTCTTGGTCAATTGACATCTGGGGGTTCTATTCTTTGAAAGCTTCAGGTCAACAATCAAGCAGAGAAAGAAAGACAGGAGGACTTCTGAGGTCCTTAACTCCTATTCTAGAATTTTGTTATAGGGATGAAGCATCATGAGGAGTCCAAATAAGTTCCAAGGATGGGCTCTGCACCATGCCCTTTGGCCAAGGCTGCCTGTGCACCCCAGCTTGCCACCCCCTGGGGTCTGGTCCTCCCAGTCTACCTCGGGTTCAGAGCACTTACTTTGACTCCTCATCTGTGCTGCTTGCATGATCTTGGCCATCCTCCGATCTCCGCTGTCCCGGAACCAAGAGAAAGAAAGAAGAGAGGAAAAAGGTCAGCATTTTTTGAGCAAGGGGGGATGGGATTCCTAAATTCCTGAGCTCCCGCCCTAGAAGCACCTCCATATTTCTTGCCACTCCTTGGTCCCATTAGAAGCAAAACTATTAGACTTTACTCAAAGAGTAGAAAATCCAAGTCATAGAGGAAAACAGTGTGGAAGTTAAAATCTTGTTATGCTCTCATCTAGGAACTGATTGAATTTCTGAAAGCCCTCGAGGTGCTCCTGCTGGCAGCTGGGACTGAGGGTTCAAAGCAGAGAAACAGAGCATGTGGGGAAATGCTTTTACTTCATGATTTTCTTCTCACACCTGGCACTGAAATGAAATATGCAAGGGGGAGTGGGATGGGAATATAAATATTGCAATAATGATGGTAATGCTTTCCTACCCAGTGTGGGGATGCGATTCGGTTTGGTCATAGAAGGATGAGGCAGGGAGGGTGGTGAGATGCTGGTGAAACCCAGAGTTGGTTCAGAAACCGGAGCAATTTCTGCCTGCTTAGTCTGCCATCCAGGAAATTATCTTATCTTTTTTTTCTTCTTCTTCTCATTTTCTGCTATGTGTAGCACAACTGGAGATTAGAACAGAAAGGATGTTCCTGGGGCTTTCTCTGAAAACAACAGCCCTACCCCAATGACAGGGAAAGGATTGATGCTACAAATTACCAACTTGTAAATGGAAATTAATACTGTAATTAGCAAGATAGGAAAATCCATCTTATTGTAAATAGTGATACTTATAGATTGTGATATTCCCCTCGGGATCACCAGGTTATTTAAGAGGAATAAATCAAGAACCACATTTAGACATGTGAAAAATACCAGAAATATTCAGAGCAGACATATATCTACAACTGACAATATTTTCACCGGGTTGTAAAACAGTGGATAAAGTCAATTTTTTAAAAAGATACACATTTGTGATTTTTGACACTTCTTAGATGGAAAGTGTTTTCAGATTGGCTTTTGAATACCAACATTGTCACCTAGACAGCTTTCTAGCAAACAGACTGAAGTCATTGGATAAAAAGATTAGTTTCACAAAAAAAAAAAAAAAATGAGGAGATGAATACTGCATTTCAAATAAAAGCATGGGTCTCCAAGGATGCAATATAAACATTCGATAAACCTGAGGCTCTGATAAAAATCTATATAATGGCCTTACGTTTCTATAGCTTTTTAAAATGTGGAACCTGTTTTCACATCCATTAACTCATTTGATTCCCGAGAAAGAGAGAGAGAGTAATGTGGGAGGAGGTAAATGAGAGGGACTATAAAACAAAATGATCCTCATTTTGCAGATGAGGAAGTGAAGCCAGAAAGATTCAAGCGCTCACTGCCTCCCAGGCATTAACAGACTGTGTGCATTTAATGTTAACCGCCCCTGACTTAGCGTTAAAATGCAGCCCTACCTCTCTAGGCAGCCAAAACAGGGATGGCATTCTAGCAACAGGAGGGTTGTGACTTCACGTTTATGAGTCCAAGAATGAACTGATGCAAGGGAGTTAGGAAAACCGCCCTAATGCCCTGCCTGCCACGACTATGAGAATTTCATCCCATTGGTCCCCATTATTGCACCCATATTTGACAGATTGCTTAGGTCGCGGCTAGGTACAGTGCATCACAGCCTGTCTCGAATCAGGGCTCCACATGTATGCATGTCTTCCCTTCTGGACCAAGGGAGCCCACAGACCAGCAACCAGGTCTTTAATATGTGCCCATCCCAGGGCTGGTGCTTCATAAACATGCATGGGGTTGAAATAAATCATGGGAGATGCTTTGTAATGCCACCAATTGGGTCATAATGTAGGCATGCAGACTGGAAGACAGTCGCATCCACTTGGAGGGGTACATGTGGCAGATGCTTCCCTTTTAAAACGTGTGACCCCGTTCTTATCCTTTTGCATAGTTTGGTCCCATTTCTTGGGATGAAGTCAATTATAGGTGACCCCTCCTTTCATACAGATGGAAAAGTGTCTGGGAGTCAAGTAACAAACTCATGTGCTAAAGAGGAGCAGTTTCCATGCTCCCATTTCCCAAAACTCTAAATCCCCAATCAGAAACACTAGCCCCATGGCAGGTTTGGAGGAACCCTGCCCATCTCCATGGGTGATGGTCCATATGATTACATAGCCCCCTCCCACCTCTGGGCCCACACCTCAGACCCACATCCCCAGCCAGGCTCTCACAGAAGGGCAAGACAAAATTCAAGGTGGTTGGAATGTGAGGGGTCCATGCACAAGCTTCACGAGCATCCATAGAGAAAACCTTTGCAAAAGAGAAAATGCAGCACGTGATAATTCCTATTTTGTGTAAAAAAGGTGGGAGGAGATTAAAAAAATATATGTATATGTAAAGACAAAAAACAGGAAGGAAATCGATCAAAATTTTTAAATGGCTTTTTCTAACTGGTTGGATTATGATTTGAGCTTTTTTCTCTTCTATTTTTGTATTGTTTTACTGTACTCATTTTTAAACACCTATAAGTTCTTTTACATTTATTTTTTTTATCTACTTGTCAGACATTAAGAACATTACCAGTAATCTTCCTTGACCATTATCCTCAAATTCCCAGAGATAATCACATTATTTGGGTACACATCTTTCTAAATTTCTTCAAAATATTTACATATATGTATATATGCACATAAAAATACACAATTTAGTTTCATTGCTAAATGGATGGCATCATAAAATACATATTATATACCATACGTACAATGAGAAAACTGTAGTTTTCTACCCATGTCCGTTACATGTAAATCTACCTCAGTAAAGAAGAAAAAAAACCCATTAATATTCCATCAGATGGAGAGACTTGCAGCTTATTTAGTCTAATGGTCCTGCCCTGGAATTAGGTGAGGAGTTTTAAAATGAAACCAGTGCCCAGGCTCCAATCTTAGAAATTCCGATGTAATTGTTTTTGCTTCCCCTCCCCCACTCCAGGTGATTTTTCACGTTTTGCTGTCACACTAGCACCACATTATAAAACCTTGCACATGTGTGTGGGTGGTACTTTTAGGAAACCCCCCCCAAAACGCACTTAAGTTACAATCTCAATTTCCACTCCCACCAAGAGGACGTGAAAATACCCCCCATACGTCTCTAACTTGGAGATCACGTGATTTAAATATTTTTAAATTTGTGCTGCTTTGATGGACTCAAATAGTGTGCTGTTTATTTCCACCTCACTGATTATTTGTAAGATTTATATCTTTTTGCATGTACAGCAAGAGATTGGGAGCACAAGATTGGGAGCACATTCCAGCTCTGCCACTTGTGAGCTGTGTGACTTCGGGCCAGTTGCTTCACCTCTCTGTGCCTCAGTTCCTTCATTTGTAAAATGAAGAGAGGAACAGTGCCCACTCATCGGCTTGTGGTAGGGGTTAAACAATTTAATAGGGATAAAGTTTTAGACAGTGTCTGGTATAGAGTAAGCATGCGGTCGATGTTAATTATTCTCTTTGGCCATTTGTACTTTCACATTACTGCTTCACCAGAAAGCAACTAATTTTTACTTACGGGCTCATTCGGAGAAAGCTATTCAAGCGGGCCTCAAATAGCACATGGTTGGAGATCTTACATACTTTGTTCCTGTTCTCAGTAGTGAAATGGAGAGGCCAACTCTCCCCTGTTTGAAGACAAAGGAGGTGAAACTTTCTTTTGGGGTCCTTACCAGGTCTGAGATGGCGGAAGGCCATCATTTCAAATCAGGAGGCAGAGTCCTTTCATTGTTATCACAAGTCTGCGACGCCTCATTAGGAGCCTGGAATCTTAGACCTGGAAGGACTGACAGAAAGGCTCTAGAGAGCATCCAGCAGACGTGTATTTCATGCACGAGAACACAGAGTCCCCAAAATGAAAGTAATTCAAGAAGCTCCCACAATCATCCAGGGACAGACTCAGACAAGGGACTAACATTCTTGAGCCTCAGGAAGCTTTGTGCTGTCCTCCTTCTTGCTCCTGGGGCCTGGGTGGCAGTATTTTGGGGGGCAGAGTCTAATATTAATATGTTCATGAGCAATAAGCTGAAAAACTTTAACTTTACAAAATTACTATTTGCTATTGTAGATAAAATAAGAATACAATAATATTTTTAAACTGTAACCCTGCCAGTTTCTTAGCCTTAGGACACGTTCCTAAGTAATGCATCACCTCAAAAATGTTTTCATGCCACAAGATAATTCTTTTAAGGAAAAGATCCAAGAGATCCATCCATTCAGTTCGACATATTTGTATAAAAGCATACTACAAATATGGAGAAATATTATGATTTAAATAACGGGCAAATTTTTGCAGTCTCAATGTGATTTTTTAAATCTCATTCTGTCCCAAAGATGAGGGGGTTTGAGAAGCTTTAACCCTTGAAAAAAATAATTCAAAAAAAAATTCCCAAATGACTATGAAACCAATTAGTTTTACAAAACGTTAGTCTTTAACAAAGAATTATATATGTATCTCTGGTTTTCAAGGAAAGGAGAGATAAACTAACAAGAAATTTGAGACATATTATTTCATCTAATATGAGTAGTTATGTGAAATGCTGGTGAACTTTGACCTGGAATGTTTTTTGGTAATACCTGAAGCAGGTGAAAAGATGTTTATCTATTCTTTTCTCTCCTCAAGTAAAGCCTTCAATTAATATATGCAAAAGTCATCAAGGGATTCAGCAGGCTTAGGGAGAAATGTTAACAAGAAGCTGACCAGTCTGGATGCTAATATAAGGCAATGAGGTCTCAGGGGCATCCTCTCTAAGCACACGATCCCAAGTCCTAATCTGCATTTACCGGGAGTGGGGGAAACCGTGCTGGCTTCAGTCCTTTGCATTTCATTTCTGGGACTTGCACTTTCACATCTCTGGTTAGTAACGATTTACAGCGCTGGGTTAACTCCACTCCTCCTCATCTGCAGGAGAAACCCAGGGGGAAAGGTCAACTGGCTTATATGAAATGAAGGAGAAATGCGGTGACCTGAAATTCAAATTTTGAGATGATTTCGAAATCCTCCCTTTAGATAAAGAGACAGCCCTTGACAGTTACTATCGTCTTTATTTCTCTCTTAGTTCTCTAGTGTTGTGTTAACAAATTACCCGCAAACGTAGTGGCCTAAAACAAGAAACAGTTCTTATCTCACACTGCCTGTGGATCTGGAATTCAGAAGCTCAGCCGGGTGGTTCTGGGCACGCGGCTCTCACGGGGTGGCTGTCAGGATTGGCTAGGGTTGCTGTCCTCCTGAGTGTGACTGGGGCGGCTTCTGCTTTCAAGGTGGCTTACCCATCCCCGACGGCAGACCGGCGCTGGCGGGAGGCCTCAGCTCTTTGCTGCGGAGAGCTCCCCATAGCACTGCTTGAAGCTTTCCCAGGGTGGCCCTGGCTTCCCCGGAGCAAGTGGTACAAGACAGAACATGGCCAAGTCCCAATGCCGGCTAAGACCCGGCCTCGGAAGACATAGACCATGGTCCCACAGCGGTGGTACACAAGCCCGGGGATACAGGTCTCTGAGGTTTGCCGGGACCACCCTGGAGGCCGCCCCCCACCCCCACAACTTCTTCAGGAACCTATGAGTACAGAGAGGAAACCCAAATACTCTGTTGTGAGGATGAAGAAACTTTTTCACCCCAGGGAACACAGGCTACGTTCCCAAAGAGGCAGGAATGGGGACGTGAGCCCAGGTCCCCTGAGGCAGCCTGACTGCCCACACCTCACAAAATGGAGGCCCGCAGGGCTCAGGGCAGCAGATTCACTCCCCTCTGCTGCGTCTCTGAACTTCAGAAGGAAGTTTTGGCAGAGAAGGTGGGTATATGTAAGCTAGGATGCACGCTCATGCACACTTTGGGGCCCCCAAGTATTGGCAGGGAGCCCACATCTGATGCCTTCTTCCAATAGCCCCACTTCAACTCCTATAGGTAAGGTAGGTTTTTCTCTTCTTCCTGCTCTATGAAGATACTCCCCTTTATTTCCAGTGTATTTTAAATATTTTGTTAACATTCCTACGTATTCGAGGAAGAGAAGGATTTTATGCGTGCTTACTCCACCATCCCAACTAAAAGAGCAGGGTTTGACCTCTCCGGTGCCTCATTTTTAAAATAGAAACAAAAACTGCCTCTATAGGATTGTTGCGAGGTAAAGTGAGATGACTCACATAAGGTGCTTAGCACTGTGCCAGGCATATAGGTTATGCACATAAATACCTAAGTATTTAACGAGCATTTAATTTATAGAGCAGAGCATTTATAATCAATATTACTGGCCACTTTATTCTCCTTGGGCCTCAGTTTCTTCATCTGTAAAATGAATGAGCTGGGCAAGATCAGAGATGGGAAACAGGCTTCCATACAACCACTCTGTGGTGAGGAAACTGCTGGGCATCTCAAGGATTCCGAGACTCACCTTCAGGCATCAGGAATGATGCTACAATCGGCTAGTGATGTCTGCCCGGGTCTGGCAACAGCAGATGTGTGGTGACACTCCTGCATTTTTTTGCTGTCCCTGGACTAGACCATCCATTAGGCCTCTCCGACCTTAGGCATATAAGATGCCTTAACCCACCGTCTGCCTTCTCACGCACAGGAGAAATATTCCAATGCCAATCTTTGGATTATCCAGAGTTTTCTATGACCAGCTCAGTCATAATCAATGTACCTTTGCAAGGCTTTCTTCTCCTTTGTAAACAGGCAGCTGGTTACTTAATTGAATTCACCCAGTTGTTTTCAAAACAACCAGGACTATGACCAAATTCAGCCTTCTCTTCAAACTAGTTTTGTATGTCTCTGTGAGTCGCTACATGACGATATATGTTATTTTAAACTCTCCTTATTTTTAATGATATAAACAATGAAAGCCCAAGTAAGAGAAAGGAGCTAACACATTTATTCCCATTCTGCCATCTGTTTAAAGCTGCTGATGTAATTCCAGCTTGAAATTGCATTAGCGCTTGCCTCCTGGACTTCTTCCTTATTTCCTTTTGTGTCTCAGGCCTTCTGTACTTAAGAGACAGCACTGCCTGTAGGATGTTGGTCAGTTAATGCGAAGCTACAGTCTCGCTCTGGCCATTTTCAAACTGGCCTCCGATTTGAATTTCCTTCACGATCAGCTAGAATGACTGTTACTGGAGTGTTATTTGCTTAAATGTATTTGGTATTTAAGGTTTGATTAGTGATGTTTTCAGCAATATCATCAACAATCAGCAGATTTGTTTACACTGCAGAGGATGGCAGAGATAAAGGGTTGTGGTCGTGCATACTCAATCGGCACATATTGGCTTTTTTTGACTTTTATCTCTTGGATTATGCCTCAATTCAATTTCATTTTGTTTTTGTTTTAATGCAGCTGCTTTACACTGCTTTGAATAATATTGCAGTAGAGGATTTTGTTAAATTTTATGATGGTGTGTGTGTGTGTGTGTCTTTTAGGAGACTAGATTCCATTTAAAATTATATTTTGGCTGGGTGACCAGAGTGTAGCTTCTTCACTTGGATATGGAGTGGGGGCATGGGCTGAGACTGTTTTCTTTTCACTTGCAAATATCCACCTAGGGGGGCTTGGCCTTGGGTGAGGCTGACAAAGGATGTGAGAGCTGGAGTGGGATGTGGGCAGGAAAACTGGGAACTTTGGGCAGCTTCCTTCACTTTTCTGAGCTGCCCTTTCTCCACCAGGGATGATACTAGCTAATTCTAAAGTCTTCCTCCTCTAAACAGTTTCTATTGATCTCTGAAAGGGGCACCCCTCTCTTTTCCTGATATAAAAGTAGTAGGGGGCATTGCTTTGGCGGATGGAATTGAATCCTGTCAGAAAATGTCATCAGAATGATATAAGGTTGAATTGGAAGGGACCTTAAAGACTCTCACTAAAACTTTTCCAGACTCTCAGTCATACCCGCCCCCAGAACTTAAAGGCATGGCCAATGAAGAGGACTGTGTTCACCGAGTATCAACACAGCTTGGCTTCAGCAAGCTGATCTAGAATGTCACTTGCTACTCAGAACCATGGCTCTATACGTGGTTCATCACTGCAGCTCAGAACTATCTGTGGATTATTATTATTTTTTAAAATATTGATGTGTGAGTCCTACATCTAACTTGCCAAATCAGAAGTTTGGGAAACAGGACACCCGATATTTGTATATTACAAAGCTTCCTGTCTGATTCTGAGCTGTAGTCAAAGTAGAGAACCTCTGTTCTAGGGAAGCATGTCACCGAGATGGAGTGGAGAGAGTAGAAAAATATCTGATTAGGGAATCCGGACATCAGGGTTTGAGCCATCACCCAAGTAATGAGGGAACACAGAAGAAGTGAGGAGGACTAATGTGGCCAGGGAAAATCAGGGGAACCTTCCCAGAGGAGGTGACATTTGAGTTAGATCTTAAAGAATGGAAAGGTGAAGAAAGAATGGTAGAGAAAAGGAAGTCATTGAAATGTGTCATAAAGAGTGTGTGCCAAAAAAAGGAGGAGTGAAAGGCACACTTCTGGAGTGTCTACTCATCTCTTCCAGAGACCCTTATGAGACGCTAGAGTCAGATAGACATGACTTCTTCTTCCATGGGGAGGTTGACTAGAACACACAGAGAAGGGATTTGGGTCTGTAAAGGTAATCTGCATCAGCTCAGGAGAAGTCATGATTTCCAGGTAATAAATTAGGAATTGACTCTGGAGGCCATTGTTCATAAGTGTAAGATCATAGCACACTGGTGTGTTGTAGTCAGTTGTGAGGGGCTATGAGTAAATCCATGAGTGATGGCCATTAAACATGCAGTAGAGGAGAGTGGTTGAGAAGACAGACTTTGAAGCCAGGCTGTTGGGATGCAATCCCAGCTTGGCCACTTACCAACCACAGCCATGTGCTGTCCCCTGGGCAAATAACTAAATGCCCTTTGCCCTCACTTCTTCAGTTGTATAATACCAATAATAAGGGTGGCTACCTCATTAGGTTGTTAGGATGGTTAAGCATTAGTATGTGCAAAACACTTAGAAGAGAACCTGGCAATATAATTATCATTATTACTATTACTATTATTATTTTGGCTATTTTTTAAAGATTTATTTTCTTATTTATTTATTTGAGAGAGAGAGAGAGAGAGAGAGCTGGGCAAGGGGCAGAGGGAGAAGGAGAGAGAATCCACAAGCAGACTCCCTGCTGAGCATGGAGCCCGACACAGGGCTCCAACCCAGAACCCCAAGATCATGACCAGAGCAGAAACCAAGAGTCAGTCACTCAACCGACCAAGCCACCCAGGCACCCCTATTTTGGTTATTTTTACATGAGTTCGAAAAGTCATACACACATGTTTGAAGAGGCTCAAGCTTGTGGATAGTACCTATTTACCTGCTTTATTTAACAGCAGGGATCAACGTGGGGTGAGCCATTATCCTGCCAGTTGCACATGGCTCTGGCTATGCCTTGGGCAGCAAGCAGAACCTGCAAGTATCCTACAACACGAACCACTGTGAGAGGCTTGCCGTGCCACCTGGGTAGGGTTGCCAAATAAAATACAGGACACCCAGTTAAATTTGAATCTCAGATAGAGAGTAAATAATTTCTTAGAAGTATGTCCCATGCAACATACTTAAACTAGTGAAAAGTATAAGTATGAGGGGCAGGTCCATGTGACTCTTTGGTCACACTTTAGGGGCCAGAGTCCCCTTCCAGAGAGGTTGGGGCTCCATGGCTTCTCTGAAGAGTGATTCCCACAAATGAGGAACTTCATCCCTGAGAAATTTTCAGGGAAGTTGTCATCAGGTCCTGAAGGCTTGGATGGGCTTGGATGGGTGAGAAAACAGCTCATGGTGTTACAATCCTGGAGCGTTGCACACTCTTAAGTGAGGCACAGGGAGACGGGAAGGTTTCCCATGTTTGGGGACCACTGAGAAGACAATGGCACTTGGGCATCGGGTGTATGTGGGTGTGTGTATTTATCTGTGTGTATCCATGTGTGTGTCTGTGTGTGTATCTGTGTCTTTCCCTGTATCCATGTATGTGTCTGTGTGCCTGTGTGTGTATGTGTGTGTCTGTGTTTGTATCCACGTGTGTGTGTGTGTGTGTGTGTGTGCGCGCACGCACGCGCCTGTGTGGGGTGCTACTCAGGAGGACATATGGTCAGGGAAGTATTTGGGGGCCAGGAGTTCAGGAGTTTAAGAAATTAGATTGAATGAGTTACTACCTACTTCCTGAATTAGTCATTTTGCTTCCTTTCTTAATGGATTTCATTATAGACATTCAAGTTTCCCTAAGCGTTGCCTTTTTTCCTTATTATAATTAGTTTGTTTATTTGTTTGTTTGTTTACATTACGTTCTTCTGTGTTCAGTTACAAAAAGGTTATAAGATGGATAGCAACAGCAAGTCAATGATTATTTAACAAGTAATAAACTGACTGCAGTCAAATGAGCTTGTCATTGGAAGCCTTATTCTGCTCTCTGAAGCGCGCATGGCAGAGCTCGTTTATTTAATTAGAAGCTGTTTTTACTGGAATCCTTCCAGGAGGACAGTGGGTGTATTCTGTGGTGTTTCAGGGCTCCTTACATTTCAGAGATCTACAGATAGAAATTAAATGAAAGGGGACAGTTTAAGATCAAACCCTGTGAACAGTTACTTTCTCCGGTAGTGTCTATTGACTTCTTTCTTCCGTCAGCTGCTTGAGGATGGAGACCTTTCTCCTCAGAACTGGGCAGATATAAATTACATAAAAATGTACCAAGTTCTTTTGGTGTTTTTCCCAGATTTAGAAGACACACATCTTGCCATTTCTTGATTAATTACTACATGGAAGTTGCTGAGAAGCAAGCTTGGCTCCACATAATGAAGGACTCGCATGTGATTGTGGGACACTGCCAGGCTGGGTGACGAGAATTTGGGTCTTAGTCTCAAGTGCAGCCATAATTCTTTGTGGGACCTTCAGCAAGTTGTTTCTCTTCTCTGGGCTTTCATCTCCAGGCGTGGAATGAGGAGGGGATCTTTATGTTTCCTTTTAGCCGCCCCGCTCTGAAATCATGGTACACACTGGCAAGAGAGCTGTCCAAAGAGGAATACCCAGGTAAGCCAAAGCAGCAAGGGAAGGCCTGCCAAGTGAGGAGACCCAGCAGGGCCTTAAAGGAAGTACAAATGAAAGGAGAGAACTTGACAAGTTTATTCTAAACAAATAATCATAGACACTTACTTGATGAAAGCAATAATGCTAGGAGGTTCTCAGGATATTATTACTTTGAGAGTATTAAAGAGTTCATGAGTGCTTGGCATAGACCTTCTAGTTTTTAGGAACAGCAGAGTAGGTTATTTAACCAATCCTCACACTGAAAGCTACTAAAAATATAGATTAAAAAAAAATCTTAAAAGCACCAAAGAGATAATAAGAAAACAAGGAATTACTGGATTAAAAATAAAGGGGAAATGAAAACCAACCTAGTGAGATAAGCAAGCACAGAAACTGCTTTTGATCTGAACACACTTGCTGATCCCTTAAAATTAAAGCTTTGTTCTGGCAGTCTAAGAGGTGAGAGGGACAAAAATCAAAGCTCAGGCCACACACAGTGAGGCATCTCCTAGGAGACCCTTCCCACAACAAGCTGGGACCCCAAAGTCTTCCTGCCAAGATGAGAGTAAACAAGTCACATTGCTCACGTAGAAGTACAGCCTGGCTCCAGTCCTCTGGGTCCCTCGTCAGTCTCTTGCTCCTCAAAATGTGATCCATGGGGCTACAACAGCAGCAGTACCGGGGAGCTTATTAGAAATGCAAATTCTTGGGCCTCATCCAAGACCAACTGTATCATAATCTATACTTTACCAAGATCCTTGGTAGAAGCCAACCCATATCCTCTCAGGGGAAATGTACTTTTATCGTAGACCTCAAATTATACCTGAAATTAGTTTTTCTAATACAACATCCAATAAATAGTCAAAGATAATATGTCACAAAAGAAAATTAGGCAGAACAAAGGAGACCCAGCAGAAGCAACAGGCAATAGAAACAGAACTATAGAGACTTCATGTGGTAGAATTATCAGATTCAGTCTACAAAATAATAAATTTATATTCACTACAGCTACATGTAAAAGTGATCATAAATTAAAAAAAAAAAAAACAAACCCTGAAGATGTCTTCAGTGAATAGGAAACTAGAAAGAGTTCATAGCAGATTTGAAAAAGAACTTCTAGACGTAAGTGTTTAGCATGTTTCCTGGAGCTCATCCATTTGTGGATGACTGGCATAGGGTAGTATGGGTGACCAGTCATTGAAGGTGTGTGGGCAAGGCTAGACAACTTGTTATCAAGATCATTGAAAAGGGGAAGCCATTACTATCTAAGGATTAGCCTCGTCATCCTCACTTCCTTCTAGTAGATGCTATGAGATATTTTCCTAAGGATGGAATGTCCTACAGCTGGCCAGGGAATCTTTTCTAGCTTGATTTCTCCTGGTGTGGGCTTGAGAACCCTGTGGAAATTTGCTAGATCATTCATTGGAATAAATAACATCACAACTGTATAATACTTGCAAACAATTAAGGGTCATCTACAGAAACCCCAGAAGAAACAGAGGGAGCCTATCTGGGGGACGTATGGATCAGGTGCCATGGATCCAAGAGAAGCTTATGAACTATGATCCAGACTAACTATTTGCACATTTCTGCATGAGTCTGCACAAGACCTCCACCTTCAACCATTCTCAGAACTTCATAATCTTCAAATTGTAAAGAGAAAACACTAGGGTCCTTCTTTG
Source organism: Nasua narica (assembly GCA_028533885.1). Taxonomy (NCBI): domain Eukaryota; kingdom Metazoa; phylum Chordata; class Mammalia; order Carnivora; family Procyonidae; genus Nasua; species Nasua narica. The sequence goes on along the minus strand of CM052813.1, from coordinate 52,682,471 downwards.
GACCCTCCAGTCTTCTTGGTTCTGTTTTCTCCTTCCCCTTGTTGTAGTCCATCAAACTCTCCAAACAGGAGGTTTGTGTCCATATTTTCTGTCTGCCTTCACTCTTCAGAACCCCTGTACCCTAATTTCTGTGCATGTCATGAGTATATTCAAGTTCCACTTTTCCTTTGGTTCATCCTCCCCAAATTCTCTGATCTTCTTCTTGGGGCTCTCTCTTTGGAAATCATAGTTCTCATTCACGTAAACCATTTTCCATTATACTATTTAATCCTCCCACTACTTGTGCAGAATAAGCAGTTTTGTTTTTTATAAAATTTGGGGGGGTTATGATATAAATATAATGATAACATATTATATTTATAACATAATAACAATTTTATAATAATGTGCATTCATTATAGGAAAATTAGAAAAGACCTCTAAACAAAAGAAGCAAATTGAAATACCCTTGAATTTTACTACACAGAGATAACTCTACTGCTGTAAATATTTGGTATATTCCTCAAATCATATATGATTTTTTTTGGCAAAAAATGAGATTTTGTATGGTGAGCTTACAGTTTCATAACCTTTTTTATTTACTAACAATACATACTGAACCTCCTTCCATTTTAGTAAATATACACCTACAACATAATTTTTAATGTTTGCAAAGTATGGATGTACGATAACTTATTATTTTTTTGTACGATAACTTATTTAGCAAATCTTTCATTGTTGGGCATTCCAACCTTTACTATTTTGCTATTATTATAGCATCTTATAGCTATATCTTTGTGCATATTTTTAATTATTTCTCCAAGACAGGTTCCTTAATCTGGAAATGGATTCGTGCTTCTGATTTTGACAAATTTCCCCTCCAGAAAGTTTGTACTAATTTAGTCTCAAAACAACAGTGTGTAAAAGTGAACATTTCCTTGAGCCTTAACATTTGGGTATTATCGTTTTTATCATCTGGTTAATGTCATAAGTAGCCTATTATTGCTGTTTTAATCTGACTATAAATAAGAATATTTTCTCTTATGTTTCTCTACTATTCGATTCTTTTGTGAATTAAACTGTTAGGATTCTGTATGTATTAAAACACTGACACATAGAAACAAATATTAGCAATATCGTCATCATCCTTATAGGTAGCATCATTGTGCACTGCAGATGGTTTCCCCAAATTTGTCATTTTCTTTTCATTTAATTCAACTGTACCTTATTAATTTAGGCTACACAGAGGCCGAAAGTTTTGATGTGAAAAAAACTCATGAACCTTGCTCTTTCTGGTTTCTACCTCTAGTCCCCCTGTCTAGAAAGACCTTTCCTGCTCTAAGGTTATATATTCACCTTAGAGTATTTTTGTATTTTCGTGTTTTTCATGTAAGTCATTAATCCATCTAGAATTGATTATCATGTAAAGATGGAATAGAGATCAGTGACTTCTCACAAAAGGCCAAATGGTTTTCCAACTCAACATTTTGAGTGTTTTTCAAAAGGAACAGAGCAGAGACAGTTTTGAATTGAGACCTGTGAATGGCTGTATCTCTGAGTGGAAAGGAATTAATTACCACATGTCAGAAATCAGCATGGGGCCAGAGCTATTAAACATACTAATGGCTTGGATGGAAGCAGAACGGCAAAGCAGGCTGTGAGCTTCTCCCTGTCCGGTGGTGATTTAAGTGGGTTACTTACAGCCCAAGATGACAGTGAGGAAAGCCAGGCAGCCCTCGGTATCAGGCAAGGGAGCAGCTATGGTGTCAGCAGACAGGATTGGGTCTGGTGTAGTCTGGTTCCCTGCAAGTCTCCTCTGCCCCCTTGGCCCTCATTTTGAAGACTGGAGAGGGAGTAGAAGGCCTGAGAAGGGCCAGAGCCTTCAAAAGCAAGCCTCCTTCTGTGGCCAGGCCTGGAAAGATGACATCCAGAGTCTGCTCCAACTAAACCCTCAGCACTCACTTGTGCTCGGGATTCCCTTCCAGCATGGCCGCGCTCTCTGGTTTTGCTCCGTGGACTTCCGGCTTCTGCTTCTGCTCTCCTACATCCCCCATTCTGTAGTTTTCTCCAAAGCACACATTTCATATTAAAACCATTCTTCTCTAGACTTTTCTTTTTCTGTTTGGCAGTCCCATCGTTGCATGTTTTTCCCACTTTGAACTGTTGCTCATAATGTAGTATTTTCTGAAATTGGACCTTGGATTTTCTATGGGCAAGAAGCATAATGATACTACTTGACAATTACAAGTTCCTCCCACTTGTTTTAACACAAACATCTGAGTCATCCTAACAGGTAGGTAGGCAGGTCATGTGGACAAAGTATGGATTTAGGAAGGGCGTTTGTCTGAGGGGCACAGTGAATCAGGAGCAGATGTGTTCTGGGCCCAGCTTCAGAATTCTGAAGGGCCATTTTCCAAGGGCCATTTTCTACCCAACTTGATGGCTCTTAGAAGTCCTGTGATTCAAGGCAACTTACGGTTTTCTGTCACAGCCCAGTGCTAGGCTGCCAAGATAACTAATGCATATCCATTCCCTCCACGAGTTCCCAACAGGAGTGGTGTTTAAGTATTTCCTGTGTACAAAATGAGAGATGGACAAGGAGGAGTGCTAACTATGGTCAGGCTGTTGGTCGGGGAGGTTTCGCAGAATATCGTATATTAGGCGTATTTATTGGAGCCTGTCAGACTGGATGAGCTCTGGGGTCTTTAAAGGATATTTACTGTCCTGTTCTGCCTGGCACTCATTCCCACCCCCACGTCCCCTGCCCTCAGTGTGTGCAAGTTCATCCTCTGACCATAGATATAGGCTCAGTTCTGGGACCTGAATTATTCTAATAATACTCAATCCTGGAGATTTTGCTTATTCTATTAAGAAAAAAAGACCTCTGTCGGTCTTTCCACAGAGGTAGCTGAGATGCTGATGGCCATCTTGCTTCTGTGAGGAGAGAACCTGCCTGAGGAGAGCCCAGAGAGGAGAGCGGAGTGAGAGAGGGAGAGGGCAAGACCGTCTTCGGGATGTTGTCTGAGTTCTGAATCCAGCCACCCACGAAAGCAAATTGCTTGAGTTTCTCAGTCATGTGAGCCAAGAGATTCCTTCCCTCAGGTGGGTAAATAGGTTTGAGTTGACTTTCTGTCACTTGCAACCCAAAGATTCTAAACCATCCTAGAGTCCTGTCCAGATCCAAGGCTGTGAGTCTGTGGCAGACTGGGGGGCAGGGACCGTGTCTACAGGCCTCAGTACCTATCTCCTCTGCCTTCCAGGTCCTACTGTTCAGCATTCATGGAATCATTAGGTCCAGATTGTCCTGCTTTCAAAGCTGTTGATTTCTGCTCCTTGGTGGTGCCAGATTCCAGACCAGCAGGACTTTCAAGGCAGCTCTTGAAGGATTTCTCTGCAAATGAGTGTTCCTGCTGCAGGAATCCTACGTGCAGGTCACAGTTGAGGGCTAGGAAACCTCTGTTGTATGTCTTTCTAGAACAATACCCCCTCCTTGTGGAAAATAACCCCTGCCCCACTCTAGCCATGTGGTTTGAAAGAGGGTTGCCAGAATCTTAGTGGCACAACCGTGTGACCAAAGTGACTGGCCTGGAGTGGGCACCTGCCCAAGAATGGGATGAAGAAAGAAGTCTCAGATCTTCTCCAGCAGTGGAGATGTGTAGAAGCGTCAGTGACCAGGTCCCTTGGACTGTAGCAGAAACAGTCTGAGGAGGGAAAGAATGAAATGGCCTAACGGAAAGATCATGGCATGAAGGATGTGGAGATGGGTCAGGTGAGGTCAGGCGACTCTTTACCCCCACATACGATTTGTCCTTGGGACCGCATTATCCCCTGCATGCTTCTTGATGACATAAGCCTTCTAACGAATCCCCCTGCAAATAAATCCCCCTGCAGGCAAAGTTAGCTGCATCAGGTGTCTGTCCTTTGCAACCCAAAGGGCCCTGTATGGTTGCAGAACTCCCCCAAGCCAGGCCAGGCTCCAGTTAGCTAACTAGCTACCCGTTAGATCCGTGGTTCACAACCTTGACTCATTTAAATTACCTCAGCGGCTTTTAAGACATACTGGTACAATAGCCCCGTACCACAGACCCTCACTTAACAGATCTAGAGGAGGGCCCACACAACAGGTGTTTTCTTAATCTCCCCAAGTGATTTTAACATTTATCTAGGCTTGCGCATCACTGCGAATATGATCAATTCATCCTACTTGCCTATGGAATGGGACTTGAGGCAATAAAGGTTGTAAGGGAAAGACCATTTGGCGGTCTTGGCATCTGAAGGGCTTGGTCTAAACCCAGTCTTGGTCACTAATCTTGTGACTGTAGCCATGTCTGCTGACCAAGCCTCAGGAACTCCACCTATAAAAGGGAATTAATAAATTACTGCTCTATGCTCCTGTCAGAGGTCTTTAGGGATCAGATGTGAAGGAACCTAGAACCCTAGGCATCCCAAACCTACATCTTCCAGAACAGAGACTGCACATCCATTTAACACAGTGGAAGGGGGCACATGGCACCTTCGCAGCTTTCCTGGAGTCAGCATGGAGAAGCCTCAAGAGGGAGAGAGGGCAACTCCACCTCAGCGGAGGAAGATGGGCTCTGACCTGTGGTTTACACAGACTGTCTGTGTCCTCTCTTTGTGTCCTACCCCACGCTCTGCATGCTACCCCTGTCAAAGTTCCTGTAGGAACACCTCGAAGATTCCTCGTCAACAGCCAGCCACCCATCAAGGCTGCTTAATGATCAAATCAGCCTTTCTAGGCCTTTTCCTAAAGGATTTTAATCTCTGTCCTTGTTCTCCCCTGGATTTTTTTTCCACCACTCTTTGGCTTAATAAATGCCTTTCCAGAAGGCTTCAACCCGGCTGGAAGCATACTTGAGCAGCAATTCTAAGTCCTTATTAGCTCTATAGTGATCAGGTGAAGGAATAATTGATCTCAATCAGGAACACCTGGTTTCATAATTGCACAAATGATTATAATTCAATAATAAAAGTCAATTTAACGAACTTAATTCAGATTGCTTTAACCTCTCGCAGACAGTTAAGAAGTGAAGAAGCAAACAGGGAAAAAGGAAAAAGGGGGGGAAGAAAAAAAGAAAAGAAAAGGTCTGTCTCAACCACCTGACCAGATAGGGCCCAAACACAGCCGATTTCTCTTACCCCCACCATAACCTGTATTGTTGCCTCTGGGCCTTGGTTCATTACGTTCTTTCTGTGTAGATGTCCTTCCCCCCACCTCTACACTTCCGAAGTGTATCCATTTTTCCAGACCAAGCTCAGATACCACCTCGTTCACCTCTGGAGGGTCGGGGGCTTGAGTGAGATGGCGACCAAGGGAAGGAATTGCTCCTCCATTGAGGAGCTATTGCAAGACATTGACTAAGCCAGACATTGACTTCTGGATTTCATTTAGTTCTCAGAGTGAGGTGGGAAACTGAGGCTCAGAAATCCTAACACTTTGCTCACAGTTGACTGGCTGGAGAGCAAGCAGAGACAGGATTTGAATTCAGGTCTTCCTGATTTCGGAGCCTGTGCTCCTTGCTCCCCGCTGTGTGAACCCCCGGGGTACCCTGGACCTTCCTCTCTGGCCTCAGCACTACTTCAGCCACCTGTGGCAGGGCTCTGCGGCTGCCACTTGGTTCAGAGCCATGAGGAGTCTGGCTGGGAGTTTGCCAGGCTGGAAAGGTTCTCTCTGCCGGCTTCCACCTGGTGGCAGTACCTGTCCCCTCATCTCTCTCCAGCCAAATGCCCGCTCTGAGGTGGGCTTGAAGCGCTCCTTTGGGAATCACTTCAACCTGGTGAATACCAGAGGCCGAGTTTCAAGGATTTTTGGCTTAGGATCAAGGAGAGTGTGTCAGGCTGAGGCCCAGAAATGGAGGAATGCCCAAAGGCTAGTCTGCTTCTTCCGCCTGCTCTCCGAGGGGACTAGGGAGGTTGAGTGTGGTGCTTTGCTGACCTGTGCCAGTGGGAAGGGGCAGAAAGGAAGCATGTGAGAAGCCTCAGGACCCAGCTCTCTAGTCAGTAAACATTCATGGAATGCCTACCAGACCCATCCTGGGCACAGGGATTCTGAGCTTCCTACCGCTCTTACTGTTGTTATTATTAATGATAACAACACCACCCACTGTTTACTGAGTATCAGTCAGATACCTTGCTAAGGTTATATATGCATTATCTCATTTTTCTTCACAGCCCTGTAAGTAGGTATTAGTGTCATCCCCCTTTTACAGATGGGTACATTGAGATTCGAGGATTTAAGTAGGTATCCAGGGCTAAGATTTAAACCCAGGTATCTGGTTTGAAAGCCTGAGGTCTCATGGCCCCGCCCCCCAGGGCTTGTGGGCCTAAGGGAATGTGGGCATGCGCATGAATAACAAGAGTCCGGTAGGAAAGTGCCAGTGGGGAAAGGTGGCAGCCAGGCCTGCCTCAGGCTGGGGGACACTGTGCAGCTGACTGTGACAGCAAAGGGCCTTCTTCATCCCTGTGCAGCTGGCCCGGCTCCGTCTGGGCTGGCCCCTCTGTGGCCCCTAAAGGCTGAGGGCCCAGAGACATCCTGTGTAGACTCTTTGATACACTCCTCCTTGGGCTTACTTTCCAGTTCCTGGACAGAATTTCTATTTTAGAAATGGATGGTGTTGCTTTGGAGAAGCTGTCACCATTAGCTTGAAATCTCCCCTGTCCCCGACCCCTTGACTGTGGAGCTTTAAAGAAGTAATTTATATTGACTGTAGGAAAATGAGAAAATGCAGATAAGCAAGAACTCTTTAAAATTTCCTAGAAACTCCATCACCCAGAGACAACCGCTGCCAGAATTTTGCTGTTTGCTCATCCAGACGTCGTCCAATGGTCGTGTAAAGGGTGTGTGTCAACATACTTTTCTTCTACAAATGTATAATCACACTGCACTTCTGTTTCGTCACCTGCCTTTTCCACGGAGGGCAGCGTAGTGACTGCCTTCCCATGGGAATCATACTCAAAACAAAAGATTTCTAAACCTTCGCAGGCTTTGGAATCTGGAGCATGGCAGCACGTAGGTCAACAGCGTATGGGAGAGGCGAGGATCGAGGCAGACAAGCCATAGTAGTTTGGGCCCTGGTTCCCCCTCCCATAGTTGGGTGGCCCCTCTGAACCTCAGTGTTCTTACCCATCACGTGAGGATAGTACCCTTCCCCCTGCTGGCCTCCCAGGGTTGGGGCGAGCTATCTAGGCAGTGACCACCATGAAGTACTGGTGTAGACTCTTCTCGTATTATCCGAATATAAGACGTCTCTGAAGACTCAGACTCTGCCAAGAATCTCTTTTCTTTTGTGCTCATGAGCTCTGAAGTGATAGAGCCCAAGGATCCCAAGTTTCCAGGCCCATTTCTATGGTACCCCTCCGACCGGCTTCCTTGTTGGTGATAATGAAGTTCTAACCCTTCATTCCTCAGGGAGGAATTGCACCCTGCGGGCTGACTTGTTTGGCTAGTTACTGCCCTAGTTTCTAGGCTTCTGGCTACCACGGGGCTCATGTTACAGAGAGGTGAGACATCCTTCCCAGGCTCCTCTTCATAGTGGGTCTAGCCGTAGCACCCCTAAAAGTCTCCCAGAGCTTCCTGCTGCCTTTCACGATCTCCCTGAGGCCCCGCCCCCTAAACCTATCCATTTCCTCTTGTCTCTTCTCCGGGACCCCTCTGAGTTAGGATGCTGTCCTTACTTTGCAGACGACCCTGAGTTCTTCCTCACTTTTCTGCCCCACCTTCCTGGGCCGGGACGACACCTCACTCAGACGGGAAGAGAGGTCCTGTGGTTTTCCAGGGATTCTGATGGGAACTTTCCAGGTGGGCAGCCCCTGGGCTCCGGAGAAACCCCAGGTTTGACTTGCCTCTTGGTGCAGCTGAGTTTTGTCTAGGCCAAAGTGGCCGCTGGACATGCCATCTGTGACAGTGAGACCCCGAGTGGTGCCTGCCCCCCCCCTTTCCCAGGAGCCCACCATGGCTGAGGGAACTGAGACCTGAATTCCCAAACATTCCCTCTCGCCTCCATCCGATTCGCCTGCAGCCCCGTTTTCCTAAAGTTTTCTTCCGGGTTCTTATCCCCACTTGCCGGTTCCTCAGACTTACCCTCCCTGGTTCTCCAGAACTCAGCTCAGACCTCAGGACCTTCCTCCCAACGCATGCCTCATTTAGGTGCTTTTAGCCTCAAAATACCTAGTATTTCTAATAACTACAAGAAATACCAATTTTCTGGTCACCCGCCTCCAGGGTGTGAGTTCCCGAAGGAAGGGGTTGGATTTTCTTTTCCATTATTGCCCCAGAGTCATAATGGGTGTTCAATAGATTTTCATGAATGACTGAACAAACTTCGTATATCTTAGTCCCGCTGGGACCACGTCAACCTCCATTTACGCTTCTGGAGAAAATTTTCAGTAACTCAGAAATTCATCCTTCCTTTCTCCTGCAGCTGAATAGGAAAGGATCCGACAAGATCGAGGTTGGCCCTCTACCTTTCTAGCAGACCTCGCTAGTAACCTAGGTGGGGCCATTAGGATCCTTCCTCTAGCAGCCTCCCATTTCTCTTGGGAGGGAAAGCCAGATCTGTGACCGGCAAGGCCTTTGAGCTTCTGCACCCTCTCGCTCTGTGGACTTCCTGCTCTGTCTTCCCCAAAGCTACCTGGCGCTGGTATTTCCTAAGTGAAGGTGAATTTTGCTAATGTCCTGAGAACTCTGTAATATCCCCAAAAGAAATCAGAGATGCCCCGCCCAGATTCTACTGAAGTATCATCAAAGCTGAATTAGAAATAATCAAGCTTTCCTCATTCATGCACGCATTTACTGATTCAGGAAGCATTTACTGAGTTCCTATTATGCCCCAGGTACTGGGCTAAGTGCCAAAAACCCACATTCCACCAGAGGTAAACTTTCTTCTTTAACAGACCCCACTGGCTAAAGCAACTACACCTAAAAGCCATTTCTTCTGTCAACTGATTTACATAATGACCAGTTTGCCTAAAATTCAGCCCATTTAGGTGTTTTTTAATTTGTTCAGATATCCTGAGCAAATTATTCAGACTATCCTTTTTGCCTTTTTTTTAGATTGTAAGATTTATTTTTGTAATGAATTCATCTTAGAATTCTTCGTGTATCAATCAAAATGTAAAATATGTTTTAAAAATTAAGTATAGAAGCCAAACTGATGTTTGAAGACAGGGCTTTGTGGAACTGGTGGGCTCTTGACTCTTCTTGCAACTCATTTTCCCAATTCTGTTGGCAGGGGCCTGTACTTTTGGTCGCCGGGGAGGGAGTATGTAAAGAAGACAAATCCCAGATAGGACACTGTGGGTTTCTTCTACGGACCTAAGTGAGGGATCCCAGGCTAGATGATAAAGGATCATGTTCACGAAACACTGAAAGGCTCTGCGCACATAAGGAGCCTGGCCCAGAGCTGGGCGGAGGCCACTAACCTCCTCTCTCAGAACCAGAGGCGGAGTGTGGCTTCAGTGCCACCATAGTCCCCTGAACAGTGAGGCTGCGGGAGGGGGGATTTGAGCCGAAGACCTAGGAAGAGCGCAGAGGCACAAGCTGTGGAGCCCCCGTGAGGTGGCCCCCGGGGACCAGGCGGGGGAGGGGGGCCGCTGACGTCCCCTGGTCATCCAGGCCAGGGCTCCTGGCAGCAAGACTTCAGCATTAATGTCATTGAACTTCGTTTGCATCCCCCGGTTGCTGAGGCCTGGGAATGTTTGGGTTACAGGACACGCTCAAGAACGTAAAACAGCCTCACGCATCAAAGAATGGTGCCGCCGAGTGAAGATCATTGGAAATACAAAATAAGTTGAAAGTGCTCGATTTTAAAAGTAAGGAAAAGGTCATCTTTATAAAAAAAAAAAGGGCAGGGGATGGATTCATTTTGGGGCCAATTGACCACGGAGCCGCCGCTCACCCTCGACCAGGCATGGCAGCCCCTCTGTTCAGAATCCTGAAAGTGGCAGAGCAGGGGACCCAGGAAACAGTCCTGGCACTCCCATCTGCTCTCCCCATTGCCAAGGAGAAGAGGCCCAGATGCCCAGGGCGATGCTGGGGGCTGGGAGAGCAGCTGCTGGGCCAGGACGGCCTCCCAGTGAGGGCACAGAACAAACACAGGTCTCCAGGCTGGGGGGCGGGGGGGCATGTGGTGTGCAGCGCTTCGCTCCACTTGCAACCCTGGACCCCGGCCAAGCCTCCCTGTGCACTGGGACTCAAGACAGAGACCTTGCGTGCAAGCTGGGAGAGAATTCCTGTGCTTCTAGGAACCTCAGCCTGGGGTTTGGTCGTCAAAACCTCTAGCTGCGAAGACCCTTAGGGATTATCTGGTCCAACCCCCTCATTTCCCAGAGCACGTTGCTGGGGCCCAGAGAGGAGAAGGAATTTGTTCCCTGTCACCAGGAATGTCAGTGACGCAGGATCCTCCTGCTGGGTTCAGCCTAGGACGATGAACCCTGACAAGGGACCCTGGGTTTCTAATGGGTTCACCATGAAAATCAAAACAATCACAGCAGTCAGTATTTTCCAGTCACTGGAAAAGTCTAACTTTGTTAAATCCGCAAAGCACAAACATTTGCTAATCAAAGCATTTACCCAAGTGATACTCAATTAAAGCAATATTAAGGGAAAGAAAATGTGCACATGTTACAGACCACCTACGCAGGATTTCTATCACATTCTCTCAGATGAGTGGTAAACCTATGGCAGTTCTTACTGGCTCTGATCTGGAAAGCAGGGAATTAGCAGGAGCCTTTAGGAGGATTTGACAGGCAGCTGGAAAGGCTCAGAACCAGGAGCCAGGAGACCACCTCTTCCCTTTTCTCTGCCTCTCAGGGGCCTACTGACCTTGGGCAAGTCTTCCAGCGTCTCTGAACCTCAGTATCTTCATCCCTGAAATGGCGACGATGCTCCCTGCCCAGCTCACCCCCGGGTTTGTTGCAAGAATAATATGAGATGGCCCTAAGAACATGGAAAGCAAAGCCCAGTGTATTTTAGCCACTTTCAATCTGAGCTGGTAGCTGACTGAGGAAAGGAGAGAGGGCTAGAAGAGCCGGAGAGAGAAGGCAGGTAAGGGACCTAGAGACTAAGTTCTTGTCATGACAGTTGCAATTGCTCGAATTGCCGAGCCTGGAAGCAGTGAGATCTTGCAAAAGGTAAAAGGCAAGGTGGAGCCAGATGGACCTGTGGCCTCTGGCTCTTTATGGCCATGTGGTCTTGGACAATTTATGTGAGTTCTCTGAGCATGTGAATGAAAATAAAAATACCCACCTTGCGGAGCTGTCACGAATATTCGTAAGAGCTGGCATCTCCTGAGTGCTTGCTATAATACTCCAGATACTGTTCTAGGTGCTGGGCCCGTATTAACTCATGCGAGCCTCCAACCAACCACCCTCTGAGTCAGACGCTATTACTATCGCCATTCTACCAATGAGAAAATGCAGGCAAGGAGAGGTTGAGTGACTTGCTCAAGGTCACACAGCTACTAAGTGATAGAGTCAGGCTTTGAATTTGGGCATGCTGGCTTCAGAATCCATATATTTAACCTCCGTGTAGAGCGTATGAGATTCTGACGGCTGCTGTAACATAACACAACAAACTTAGTAGCTTAAAACGACACAGATTTATTATCTGACGATTCTGAAGGTCAGAAATCCTAAAATCAACATGTTGGCAGGACTGCTTTCCTTCAGGGGGCTCTAAGGAAGAATCCTTTCCTTGCTTTTTCTGGACTAAGGGGCTTTTTTCCAACCATCCAGAGAGGGCCGGCACATGATGGGCTCTCTTTTCTCCTGCCACAATGATGTCTGGATGACAGGTTTGGCACTCCTGTGGCTCTCTTGTCACCAGCCTGACGACAAAGCCAGCCTGGGGATGGCAGAGAGGTGGAAAGGGTACACTTTCTTAATGATGGACTTGTGCTGCTAAGTCAATTAAACTTGAAGCCTGATTTACCCTAGACTTCTGATTATATTAGAGAATAAGTCCCCCTTTAATTGTTTAATCCAGTTTTCCAGTATTTGTTACTGAAAGCATCTGAAGTGATATATTAGCTGTGTGATCTTGAGTAAACCACCTAACCTCTCTGAGCTTTATACTAGTCCACCCCTGCAAACTCGTGATGAGGATCAAGTGAGAAAGTACATGTGAAAGTACTTTTCAAACCAACTACATAGTGCTGGACAATTTAGACTATTATTATTATTATTATTTTAAGCTTTGGTAAATGTGCATTGTCCAAATTGGGTCTACTTACTAAAACTCTTTATATCCTTGATTTATTCAAATCTGGGCTCTCCTCTGGCCAAGTAGATTCGGTTTCATTTTTCTGGAGCCATGCTAGTATTTAGAACAAGTCAGAGGTTCTCCTCTCTGCCTCTGTCCTATTGGACAAATGGACCCCAGCAAGGAGACAGAAGTGGCACAAAGCTCATGTCGTGAGCAAAGTGTGCAGGGAAGGAGAAACGGTTCTCCCAGTGTCTGCTGGAAGATAAGAGCCCAGGAAGCCCCGAGAAGTCTCGCTGGTCCAAAGCCCACAGGCTCCCAGGTACCTGAGGCTTACTCTGCGGCCTCCTCTCATCTGCGCCTTCCAGAGGATACATTTCTCAGGTGGAAATTGTAGTGCGGGGCCCCTCTCTTTCAGCGCAAGGAAACTGAGTGATGAACCTTTGCCCTTGTCCTGCCCGCTGTGTCTGTGAATGAGTACGGGTGGGAAGAGCACCTCCATCCATCTTAGTCAGAAGCTCCCGACATGATGCAGGAGCAGGACAGAGAAGGCTCTGGGCCCCAACGGGCGTGGGCACAGGGACGCTGGAGGGACACAGCCTGCTGGGAAGACAGAGAGACTGGACAGAGAGAGTGAGGGGAAGATGCGTTTGCAGGGAAAGGAACTGGGGTAAGGGCGAGGAAGTGGGAACCCCTCCGGGCGATCAGGCCACGGATTGACAAGCGCTGGCCTGGGGACCAGCACCAAACGATGACCATTGACCTCCGGTCCACGGCGAAGGTGAGAAAGATAAAGACAAAGAGCAAGGTTGGCATAAAGCTAATTCACTCAACCTGAAGTTTTGTTTTTATGCTGATGTGATGTCCTTCTTACGTTTCAGGTGCTAACATGCCATTCCTTCTGTGAAACGAGGGTCATCATCCGTGGTAGCTGGGGGAGCCTTCCGTGCTGGTCACAACTACTCTGACCTCTCGCCTTCCAGGCACATGGCAGGATTCATCCTCCTGGCCCCCATTCCAGTGACGTCTGGTCAAGTGACGTGCTTTTACCAATGAAACGGAAGTGGAAAGCACTTGTTACTTGCCGGCAGAATTTCTGAGAGTCAGATAATCCCACTTCCCCACCCATGGAAACAGGAGTCGAGGCACAGCCTCTGTCCTCCTGGCTGCCCCCCACCCCTGTCCCCAGGTCCCAGGGCCCTGCCAACCTCCCGCGGGGCACAGAGTGTCAGTAATATCACTTGCACCGCCCCAAGCTGCCAGGCTCAGGAAGCTATTTGCTCGGGCAGCGCAGTCTAAGGGAGGAGCTGTTTTTCTCATATCTTTATTTAGCAGAATTAGATGTTGCCAATCTTATGTGGGTATCTTTTTTTTTTTTTTCCCCCTTCCTTTTGACATTTAGCTGCCCCCAGGATATTCAACGCCTTGGACATTCTGACGCTCTGATAGCTGGAGCGCGGGCGGCATCCTGTGTGACAAGACCAACGGTCCTCAGGTCAGGGGCCGCAATACGGGGCCCTCTGTGGCGACCCAGCCGGAGGCACACCTGGTTTTTCATCTGCGTGATGAATGAATGCACGCGCAGCCTGCCGGTCTGCACAGGACTTCAGCGGAAGCAAAGGGTCTCATAGTGGAAACAGAGAAAGCTGAGCGCCCCGTGGCTGAGACTCCGCCAGGCCCCGGGGATACCATGACAACAAAGGCAGACGCAGACTTCTCGCGTATTTATGTGTTGCCTTTGGTTTTCTGTTCTGTGGGGCATGGGAAAGACTAGGGGCCCGTCAAAAGTAAACAAACAGATAAAGAAAAATAATTAAAACATGGAAAAGCTGTCCACTGGGAGGACACAGGGGCTGAGGTAACACGAGGAGGCCTCCTTGAGGTAGGGTGGCTGGTGCTGCCTGTTTCATGTTGTCACTCAATAAACTCTCCACAGAACACATTCAAAGCAGAAATCCTGATGTCCTGTCACTCCCTGCCCCCATTCTGGTCTCCCTCAACCTTTCCATCTCGTAACTTCCACTCTGAGGGCTGCTCAGGCCCCAAAGTGTGGAGTCTCCCTCACCCTCCATCAGATCCCTCAGGGAATCGTTCGAACTGCACCCTAAATCAGACAAGCCTCACCCCCTCAGGCCTCCCTCCCTTCGCACACTCCCCCCCACATGGACCTGATCCAAGATACCTGGGCTTATAGTAGCCTCTTCACTGGCCTCTCCGCTTCCACCCTTGACCTGAAATTCTGTCCTCTTTCCTCTGACATAGCAGTCAAAGAGATCCTTCAAAACTCAAAATCATTTCCTGCCCCCATATTACAATGGCTTTACACCTCTCAGAATGAAACCGACATCTGTCTTCGTGATCTGGCCCTTCACCATCTCTCCGATCCTACACCTGCTTCTCTTCCCCCTTGCTCACCTGGCTTCAACCCCCAGAGCCGTCCTGATATTTGGAAGGCGCCCAGCATGCATCTGTGGCGTGACCTTTACCCTTGCATTTCTGCTCTGAGTCCTTGCCTCCGTTGGTTACCCGTTTCTGTGGCTCGCTCCCTACCTTCATTCGGGTCTTTCCTCAATGGCTTCATTGCCGGAGTGTGCATCCGTGGTCACTCCTTTCTGACATTTCTATCTTCACACCTGCTCATTTTCCTTCATGATATAAATTCGTCACCTGACATACTATACACTTATTTTTCTAGGCCATAGGTTGGCAAACTTTTCTATAAAGGCCAGATGGTAAATATTTTAGGCTTTGCAGGCCATACGGTCTCCATCACAACTGCTCAACTCCGCCGTTGGAGTGCGAAAGCAGCCGTAGACAGTACATAAATAAATGTGCATGGCTGTGTTCCAATAAAACTTTATTTACAGGAACTGGCGGCAGGCTGGAACCGGCCCACGGGCCACAGTCGGCTGACCTCTGGCTTGGGCTTTCATTGTCTACTTCCCTACCAAAGTGCAAAGCTCCAGGAGAGTGAGGATTTTGTCCTTTGGGCCAGTACTCTCGGAGGCACCTACCAAAGTGCGTGGCATGTGGTAGACAGTCCATAAATATTTATTGAATTCATCGATCGATTGATTAATGAGCTCCCGGGAAACTGATTTTAGGAGGCTGGCTGAGGAATTTGGACTTTCTTCTTCGAAAAAGAAGTTCAGAAAGTGTCTTTGCCAGTTTTAACAATATTCATGACTGTTGATTGACAGAGCTTATCTGCAGTCTGCAATTCTCAGAATGGAGACATTCTGAGACAAATGACAGCCACTTGCTCGTCTCACTGTTTACCCCTCTTGTAGGAGCAGCGTGTGAGGCACATCGCACACGGAGTCGGATGTGTGAGGCGTCACACTGCTGCCAACAAAAACACGTCGAAGTCAAATAATCGTCTCTGCGAGCAAAGGCCTAGGAATGGCACCCTAGACGCCCTTCCGGAAATAAAGGGGCCCGCCGCAGCTCTGCAGGGAGCAGAATCCAGGACCCACCCCGGTGCTGGGTGTAGAAGAGCAGAGAGGCCAGCAGAGGCTGAAAGTGTCGTGAGGCTTGGAGGTGGCGTCGGGTGGGGTCGGAGGGACTAGGTACAGCCTGAGCAAAGAATGAGTCCTTTTCTGAGACGTGACAGGCCAAGGCATGGGGTTGGCCGTAGCGGGAGGTGCTCCTGAATTCTGAAAAACCCAGTTAGAGGGGGTTGTTTCTTTCTGGAGAGGCGGGTGGCTATGAGGGTCTGGACCGAGGACATTGCCGAGAACCAGTCTGGAGAGCGAGTACCATTCGGCAATGGGAAGCCAGTGAGGCTATTGGGCAGTCGGTTGTTCCGGTGACGGGGTTTCCTCTGGCATAAGGTTGAGAAATGGAATGAAGGAGCAGGAGGATGTGAACAAATGAGAGAGGGGCAAAGCCCAGGTGAAGGAGTCAGAAGCGAATCCTGAGGACACTGGGGAAGCACTGAAAGGTTTTAAGTAGAGTGAGATGATCATCCCTTTTTGCAGATGAAGTGGGTAAGGGGACCAGAAGGAGTGGGAGAGTCTTCGGGATAAGGAGACCAGCTGGATCACTGTTTCCTTTTATCCCTTTTTGTTAAATAGAGAATGTGTACCTGGGGCAGGGCGCGGGGCAGTGCAGAGGAAGAGGGAGAGAGAATTTTTTTTAAGATTTTACTTATTTATTAGAGAGAGAGAGAGAGCACACGTGGGGGAGGGGGCAGAGGGGGAGGGAGAAGCAGACTCCCTACTGAGCAAGGAGCCCCATGCGGGGTCCATCCTAGAACCCCGAGATCATGAGCGGAGCCGAGGGCGGATGCTTAACCAACTGAACCACCCAGGTGCATCTGGACCACTGCTTCTAGAATGTCCTTCTCTTGCAAGTCCTCACGTTGCCCTGTTGCAATTACCTCCTGTGTCCAACGCCACACCAATCTGGCCCATAATGTTGATTTGCTGAATCTGGCGACCCCACTCAAGTGCCACTTTCTCCCTCCGTGAAGCCTTCTGCCCTCCCTCCACCTGGAAGGGAACTTTCCTCTGGGGACTTTCATGCTGCCTCAGATGTTCCTCTCTAACTGCAGTGATTGTTTTTCATCTTAGAATCAGCTTGTCTGGATTCGAACAGCAGCTCTACCACGGTGGCCTCGGGCAAGTGCTCTTCTTTCTTCCTGGGCCTCTATTTCCTCATAGATAAAAATGGGGATAATAATAATAATGTCTTTATCCTAAGGTCACTGTAAGGATTTAATGAGTTAGTATTTGTGATAGGCTAAGAACAGTGCCTGAAGTACAATGAGCTCTGGATAAGCAATGGCTATTATTATTATTATTGCTATTATATTAAGTTATTTGTGTCCATGTCTTAGCTCCCATAATAGATTTGAGCTATTGAGAGTAAAGTCTGTGTCTTATTCATTTTTGAGTCTTCCTCAGTGAGTAGCAAAGTGCATTTACGTAGTGTGTGCTCAGTATATTTATGGAATGAATCAGTAACAATCGAATGAGTGAATAAATAAAACCTGTAGAATGTAATTGAATCATGACGTATTACTATAAAAAAAGTATTACTTATATTCAAAGATACTTTGATCTTTAAAGGGAAAAACAAACTATGTGAGTAATGACAAGAACTTAAGAATCTGAGTACAGAAGGAGCAAGGGGCAAAGCTTGCCATATATGTTTTCCAAGCCCCACCCTGTGCCTTGATTTCCCCATCCACAAAATGAAGACAATTGATTACCTGATCTTGAAGGTCCTACCTAGCCGTCCAGTTCTATTATTGGGGTCGTTAGATTCTCAAGAGTTTTGCTTTTTAGTGACTATACCATCAGGAATTTCCTAGAAAAATGAGTGGAAGAATTTTTTTTTTTTAATTAAAAAAACGCTTCCAAAGGACACTGGGTCCTAGGGCATAGAGGAAGATCTTATCAAATCTAGCGAGGACTGTATGAGAAGTGGACTCTGTTCCCTCACTTTAATTAGGACTAACATATCAGGAAAAGAAACTGTCCGAAGTATGTACAGCAGTCACATTTACCCTGAAGACACAGGAAGCTTGAAAACATGAATCAAATCTGCTCAGAATTCTCCTGAGAAAAAGAACAATGAGAAGCACCAACAAAATGAATCCAAGTTCAATAGGATGTCGTTGACCTTGGTGAAACCGTGGTGTGGCAGGTTGGGCTGTGCCGTTGTGAGTCTTTCGGGGGCTCAGCATGAGAGGTGAGGACTCTGCAGTTTCCAAAGACACCAAAGGGGTGTCCAAAGGGGTGATGGCAAAGGAGGAGCCCTGGACCAGGTGGCCCCTTCTTCTAAGTGTCTCTCAGCACCCTCTTCAAGTCTCAGGCATCATCTTCCTGTGCGGCTAGCACTGCGTCACTAAATGTCAACTTCTCTGAAGGCTGTGCTTATTCATCTCAGGGCGCCTAGTGTCTCACAGGTGCTCAACAAGTATTTGTTGAGTGAATGCATGAATGAATGAATGTTGGCCAGGACTTAAAATCCGGCTTCGAGGAATGCTGACACCAGAGAGGAAGAGTTGGAGATATGTTAATTTCCAGGTCACATGATGGTTAACCAATGTAAACTGATTTCTGGGTGAAAATAAAGCAAACAAGTTAATTAGCAGACAAAGATGAAGCAACCAGCCCATGTGCTTCTGCCTTCCCTGTTGACTTCTCAGCCAGGCTGGGCTGGGGGTACGGAGACCTGCGGGCAGGGAGCCTCTGGTTCTGCCAGCTCACTGGGCAGGTCTGCCCAGCCCTGAGCCGCTGCTGGGGGGAGAGAGGGGCTCGGTGCTAGGGATGGCCAAAGCCACGTGGCAGCCACGGCTGATTCCTGTTGGGGTTCTGGCTGTCCCTCACAAACCCCGAAGCATGTGATCTCCCCCCCAAAGAGCCCTGTACTGGATTCCGAGCAGGGAGAAGGAAGCTAGATTCCTCCTCAACAGATGTCACCATAATTAGATAACTCATTATATCAAGGAATAAGGGAAGGAGATTGACATGGATACAAATGCGAACATATTGATAGCTGTTGTGCATGTGAGTTTGTACAATCTTGGAGACTGATTTCCTGGACAAGGCTCAAGGGATGAGTCAGCGGTTGGAGCCTGGGGAGATTTTCCACAATGATATTCTAGTCCTAGTAAAGTATCCTAAAAGCTTTCCACCCTGTAAGCCCATTCCCAGGGGCGGCCGGGGCTGGAAGCCAGCGGGGGTGTGTGCCTACTCACGTGGGAGGGACCCGGCAAAGAGCCAGGGCCTGGGGGTGAAGTGGGGAGCCTCCTGGGGAGTCCACCCCCACCCAGAGCGGGATTAAGTGTCCTTCACTAGTGTTCCCACATGACCTTGCCTATTCTGTTGGGGCTCCCACCATCCCACTGTGTACTCACCTCTTCTCCCTGTGGCAAAAGGGAGGCTTGGGCCACAGGGTCCTTTCCAGCTTGAACATTCTAAAGTTGGAAATGCCTTTACAAATGGGGAAAAGGAAGGAAACAGTGAACTGACATTGAGCACATGCCTGCTCCTTCACTGGGCATTTCACATCCACCATCTCCCAACAGCCTCCTGAGGCCGACTGGCCAGTTTTCAGAAGGCCGTGATCTCTTCCATTGGTTGTGCCTCCTGAAGACTCCGGGGCAAGCAGGCTCCTCCCCTGTGGTCCAGTTGGTGGTCATACTCAGCACTCGCCTTCCCTGGGGAGACCTGGGAGTAGAGGGTGTGAAGAGGGAGAGCCACTCTTGCTAGAGTTCTGAATCCCTGCTCCCACCCCTGTGGCCTCCATCTGCCCTGCCCTCGCCTCTCGGGCACCTCTCCCCACCTCCACCCCAGCATTCTACCTCCAGAGAACGAGCTCTCTCCTCTTGCACAGAGAAAACAGTGCGCTGGAAGGGAACTCCCTTATCTCACTGACATGGAAGGGGTAGCCCACCTCTTCCCTCCCACTGCTGGCACCCGTGACTTCTTGAGAGTCACGGTCTGCCCTGGACATTTAGATTTTGAGTCTATCCTCTCTTCTGCCTTGTGCCTGGCCCAGCCCCTTGCCGTTACTCGGAGTCATTATGATATGCCCCAGGCCTCTCCCCGGAGGTCTTTCTGCCACTGCTGTCCTCTCCCTGGGACTTCTAGTTCCCGCCCTACATCTCACAGACCTCCTCTTGAACCTACAGAAAGACCTTCAGCTGCCCGAACCTGACATTCAAACATCTTGGTGGTAGTGCTGGGAAAAATTCTTTTGGGGGGACCTGGAGTCCCTAAACAGATACCACGGTCCCTATTTAAAGTAGGCTTTAAATACAAGGATGACAGATGCCATCAGCAGATTATATGCAGAAGCCAGTGCTCTGCTTGAAATAGTAAAAGTGTGACAGGGTATAGTGTCACATTGTTAAAGAACTCAGGGTCACTCTTGATGAAGCAGCCCAGGCCCGAGTGACGACTCTGAACAAAAGTTAGACCTATGCCCAGCCAGCCTTGGAAATAAGAAGAGCTAATGACCATCCATCAGAGAGGCTTGGGGTGATGAGACCCACACCTGCTCCTGCTTCTGGGCAAGGGAGAGGACGCAGAGGGACTTTGTCTCCTTGGGGACCACAGGCTGTCAGAACGTCACCATCTTCCATTGGAGTCATTGACCAAACCTGCCTGGAGCAGTGAGCAACAATGACCCCTTCTGCCTGCAATCCTTCTCTCGCCCCCCACTTGGCCTTGGGAGAGTGGGAGACGGCATTAATTCTTTCTGGACTGGTTTTTGCTTGCGAGCCTGTGCGAAGGTCCATTTGGAGGGTCTGTTGGCAACTCTAGCTCCGAGACCGAAAAGCCAGTCCCTCCTCAGACAACTACCCAGGGTCCATCTGCTGACCCGCCCTCCCGCCTAGGCATTCAGCGCTCCAGTGGTCTCTCCCAGTAAGACACCGCGCCTTCCTTTCCTCTGTTTCCCTTTATGGCCAAACCTGACCATCCAGCTATTACCCATCACACTCCACCTTCCCAGGGGCCCTTCCCGGCTCTGCCTGCCCTCCTCTCTCACACGGCCCTGATGGGCCCCTCAGCACGCTCTACTTTCTGTTACCGGGATTGCTGTCCCTGTCTTTTCTCCCCTCTACCCCATGAATGTTTCCAGGAAACAGACTCAGTCTGGGACATGTGAGCACTTCCCCTAGACCCCAGCACAGGGTTGCTGACTAGACGGGGCTTGCTGCGGAAGGGGTGTATTGTTTCCAGGCCCATTCTAGATGCCTTACATTTAATCTTTCCAAAGCCCTGATAGGTATGTCATCCCGTTTTTGCGGATGATGAAACTGAGGCTCGACGGAGGTGAAATGACTTGCCCAAGATCACATAGGCAGCAAATGGCCGAGGTGAATTTGAACCCAGGCTCGGTGGCGTTTGTTCCCCACCCCCACTCCCACTCCCAGGCTCCTGCAGTGAACTGAGAAGTAGGAGGAGACAGAAGCACTAACTTGCTTAGAGGAGCAAACACTGCTCTCCCAGCCCTGTCTCTTCCCACTGCACCATGCACCTTATGTGCCTCTGAAAACTTTTTAAAAGACTCTTGGAAGAATGGAGTAAATGTGAACATCTCCGTCAAAGGCGGGAGCAAGAAACAAGATAGGACATCAGGAGTTTGGTTTTCTCCTGCTGCCCATCCTCTCCATCAGAGAATTCGGTTTGCAGATCTGGGAAGAGAGAAAAGGAAGAGAGGAGCTTCCAGATGGGAGAAAGCATACAGCTATCAAAGCAGGCCCGACTCTGGGGAGATGCACTGGTGAAGAAGAATGTTGCTGCAATTTCACTCAATGATACCTCTCCAGTTTTGCCATTTAAAGAGACCTCAGTAACCGTCGTGGCTTTCTGGATGCTAGCCACGTGTTTCTTGGTCCCGCAGCACACTGAGGCTCTGTGCCACTTGGGCATCTGTCTTTCCTCCCTGTGAGCAGAGGCGTTGGCCCCTCTACGTCATCATAAGTAGAATGATGTGCTTCAACCCCAAATCTCCTCACCCTGGGCCAGTGTCCTTTCTCAAGGCCTTCCCCAATGTCTGGTTCTCCGGGGTCTGATTCTTGTGTGATTCCAATCTGTACAGCAGGAGACGTACAAGGAGAAAGAGGCTCACCTCTCATGTCCCTACTCACGGCAGTTCCCCACGGATGCTTACTTCTTGTGAAGACCAGGCCACATGTCTTGACATCTACGGCAAGAGACTGTCTCGAGGCAAAGGAAGCTGATGGCGCTTCTCATGGTCCTGGGCCGGGGAGGCCAGACAAGTGGGAGAAAGCTCTAACCAGGCAGCTTTTGCTAAGTAAGAGGACCCTTCCCGGGGTTAGAACTTCCCAAAGATGGAATGAATGGTGGTGATCTCCCTTCCCCTGAGTGGCAGGAGGAACCTAGAGTCGGGGGAGGGTCAGATTGACCCAGAGAGAGCTATTACAGACGAAATGCAGCGTGCGGGGTTTTCATTGCAAAGATAAGATCTGCTTTCTAATTTTGCATTTTCAATTCATGACTCAGGGAAAAAGAACAGCCAGGAGCTTTTTGGAATGTACAAGAGACCAAGGTAGCCAGTTGTAAGTGACCCAGAAACCAAAGGAATCTAGCAAATTCGCCTGCAACAAACATCATTCTTACTTTGAGCATTCTTACATCCTTAAACAGAGACTGTCATTTCTGGCTCCAACTTCAGAAACAATAACATACCCTTAGGGCTTGTAATCCACACTAGAGAAATCATTAGCCATCTGAAAGAGTCATTATATCTCCTTCAAATTGAACTAACCCAGCAAATATTTACCGAGCACCTCACTGGTGCAAGGAGAACCAAGATGGGTAGGATCTGGTCCCTGCCATCTAGGCACCAACAAGAGAGTGGAGGGGAGAGAACAGGTTTGCGATGAGCTGACTCACCAGGCCACCTCTTCCGGCACTTTCCCAACCTCCTGGGACTATTTGTTTCAATCTCTGCCAGCTGCCCCGGAGCCTGTGAGCTCCTCAAGGACGTACAGCTCCTCAGGCTAAGGCATAGCATTTGCTCTTAGAAAACCAGAGTTGGCCTCCTCACCTGGCCGCGTGTCAGCCGTAACTTGGGACCTGTCGCTTTGCTGCTATCTAGTTTCCTCGCCCGAAAATGGGAACAATAATAGGACTGATTATTGTGTGAATTCGATTCAATAACATGTGCAAATAATGTGTGACCTGATACATATCGGGTCAGTAAAGACTGCTGTTACCGCCACCACTACCACTGATATGGGGATGGGGGTTACTCTTCAGTAAGGGCTGATTTCTCAGGTGAGTTCATAAGGTGAAATTCACACCTAACCAATACGATCCTCGAAAATTCCACCTTGCATTGGAAGCATATGCACTTTGAAAGAAATGGCTTATATAGTTACTGGCACAGCTCTCCGATCTCTCTCTCTCTCTCTCTCTTTCTCACTCATAGGGTTGATTGCTTAAATTAATAACAGCTAATATTGAATGAGGGCTTATTACCTGGTAGGCAGTGGTCCCAAACTTTACATGTGTTAACGTATTTAGTTTCATGTCAACTCATGAGGAAAGCACTAAGATTTTTCCATTTCACACATGAGGAAACTGAGGCACAGAATACAGATTCTCAACCACTGGGCCTGACTCTCTCTCCTTAGGGAAACAGGAGATCCATAGCCTAACACTCGTGTTAATACATCCCACCATTTATACAAGTCTTGGACTACCGTTGCTGTTGGGTACCTATTTGTGGAATGAGTGAGTCCCTTAGGTTACTAGTTGAAGGAAATGTTGCCTTTGTTCAGGGCACCCATATCCCCATAACCTTGCCTGCAGCAGAGGGAAAATGGGCTGGGGTGAGGCCATCAGGGAGTGTCCACACTGCAGAAGGCTCTTTGGTATTCTCTGCGGTTGCTTAGCAGGTTCCTAGCTGGTATGTCCATCCCTAATGCTTCATGGAACCAGTTCCTTCCCAGCTCACGATCTCATGGCAGGAGGTTTTCATCCCATGCAGTCGTCATCTTGCAGGCACCACGTCACCACTGGGGTGATGGTGTGAAGGGAACAGAAAAGGGGGCTCACGGCCTTTAGCACACTTCGGAGGGACTCCGGTAAATCCATGTTTCTCTGATGGGGGTACTGGGGGAGGGTGCAGAGACATATCCTGAAAGGTCCAGGAGTTCTCTCCAGGAATTTTTAGGGGATGTGCTTTCGGTTTGATGATAATGTGACTAAATTTGTTTCTAATAAATTCTCGACCTTAAGGCTGTTAACTCTGGAGCCAAAGACCTGGAGGCAAATCCTGACTTTGCCACTTGGCTACGTGTTCTCTTGCATCCAGGCTCCCGGACAAAGTGAGAAGGTAAAGGAGGCAAATGAATTTTCCTCTTGATCTTCCTTTCCCTCCTCCCCACCCAGGTGCCTTGGGAACCCCTTCTAGTTTGTACTTAGGACTTTGCCTTCAATACAAGACTCACTGGAAGAGGTGACGCCTGAAACAATGCGTGAAGAAAGAGCCAGAAGCCACCAGGCCTGCGTGTTATATGACCATCACATTCATTCATACCGTTCCTCACGGCTTAGAGTGCGTTCTCCTGTGCATTTGGTCCTGACAAAAACTATGTGAAGGGAGGTGACAATATGTAAATTGACATACTGTATAGTCAATCCTTATCGTTCACAGATTCCACATATGCAAATTTGCCTGCTCATTAGCATTTGTTTGTAACCCCCAAATTAATACTCGCTGGCACTTTGTTGTCATTTATAGGCATGGGCAGAGCAGTGAATAATTTGGGGTGCCAGTTGTACCCATTCCCAGCTAAGGTCAAACAAGGTGAAGCTCTTCTTTCTTGCTTCTGTTCTCATACTGTACACAGGTATCCTTTCATGTTCTCTTTAGTGCTATGTTTTTCACATTTTTTGTGCTTTTGTTGTTGTTGTTGTCAGTGATTTTGTTGTGGCTCAGTCGGTTAAGCGTCTGCCTTCAGCTCCGGTCATGATCCCGGGGTCCTGGGATTGAACCCCGAATCCCTCTCCCACTCCACCTGATTGTGCTCTCTCGCCATCAAATAAATAAATAAAATCTTTTTTAAAAAAATGTCCCTAAAAAATTTTTTTAAATAAATAAATAAATAAATGTCCCTAAGCACAGTGCACAAGAAGTTGTGATGTGCTTTCTGGAGAAATCATGTGCTAGACAAGCTTCCTTCAGGCAGGGATTATCATGCCATTGGCCAGGAGTTCAGTGTTAATGAGCCAACAGTGCCATTACATAAGGTGTGTTTAGCAGAAACACCCAAACAAGGTCATGCTTTATGGCTGACTGAGAAGCATTGCAACCAGAGGCTCCCCGGAACCCAGTTCTGTGCTTCCTCTAGGAGTCACAGTTCAGTATTTGTTAATGCGGTATTCCCAGTGACTTTCTAGACCACAACCATCAAAAATAGTGAAAATTCAGGGGAGACTGTAAATATATAGGATCAAGGAAACCAAGGCTCAGAGACATTGGAGGATTGGCCCAAGGAGCCCAAGGTTATTCATCTGATGGGTGTCAGAGCTGGTACTTGAACTCAGACCTGAGTCCGTGCTCCATACACCCTCCCTCCTCCGCCTGTCACGATCCCTGGCCCAAAGAGTGTGTGAACCACTGCCATTGTGGAGTTTGGATAAGGAGGATTCACTCCGGGTGCTTGCAACCTCCCCTTTGCTACGCTGCTCTTCATTTCCCCTCCTGCGCTTTTTTGTTTGGTAGGATCATCTGCGATTGCTTTGTCACTGCCTGAAAGGTCCTTCCAAGCAAGTGGACCTGTAGGTGCCTCTTACTACAATGGGCAAATCTTTCCAAGGAGCGATCTGGGGAAAGAACAGGGCGGTCAAGCTAGGAAGCAACGCTAATTCAAACTGAGGCACAAAGCCGTGGAAAATGCTCCTACGTTATCCTTGCTAGTATTTTAAATGCTAGAAAAGGGCAGATGGGAAGTGAGGAGTTACAGGGATGTCTGTGCCCTCCTTGACCCCGCCCTGGGCAGCCTTCACAACCCCTTGCAATTCTTCCCCCTCCCCACTGAGGAGCCATGCCTCTGTGTAAGCATTTTCAAACCATCAGTGTCACTTTGTGGGAATGGTAGATCCAACATATCCCTCTTCGCAGGTCCCACAATACTTCCAGGACGCACTGCCTTGAGGTGTTTGACAGGCATGACAGAGGAAATGCAGGAGGGCGGAGGAGAAGAAAGGATTAACAAGTGTCTGTGAAGTGGCATTTATATTTAGAATTCCTTTCCTCTCAAGGTTGGTGTGCCAGTCAGGTCTCTTGGTATCAACAACAGAGCCCGCCCTAGCTCATTTCAGCAAAAAGAGAATTTATTAAAGAACATTAGATAGTTCACAGACCTAGGTAGCCAGCCAGGAAGATGTCTCCCTAAGCAGGAAGTGAGATGACCCAGGCTGCATGTCTCCCCTGGCCCTCTGGTCACAGGAAAAGCTCTGGGCGGCCTCTCTATCTCGGGCTCTGCTTCTGAGCTGAATTTCCTCCTGGGGCACCTCTGAGGGGTGGAGCCCAGGTCACATGACTGGTCCAGGTCACATGACCCCCCATCTCAGAGCCCCTGGCTCCCCAGAGGAAGACCAGATCAACTTGTTAACTTGCTGGGAGGTCACCACAGGGAAGCCACGGAACCTCTCCTGTTCTAGTTTCCTCCTCTTTAATAAGGAAGATTCGGTTTACTGTGCTCTGGGGTGACTTTCAGCTCAGAAATGCTGAGATCTGATCATTCCGAGCATCTGAGAATGTTTTATTTAGCACTCAACCACCCCAGGATGTTTGATAAAATCTGATCATTTGGACAAGCCCCAGGAGAGGAACAGATCAGATCCTGCCTTGGGTGTGGGAAGCCCACCTGGTGGGAGACTGAGCGTGTATGGTGGGCGTGGGGGGGATGCTGAGGGGAGGGGCACTTCTAGAACTAGAAGGAATTAAAGATTACTCTCCTTCCTTCCTTCCCTCCCGCCTGCCTTCCTTCTTTCCTTCCTTCCTTCCTTCCCTTTCTCATTTCAGATATGGAAACTGAGCCTCAGAGAAGGAAATGATCTATCCAGGTTCACACAGCTAGTTAAATGCAGAACTGGGATTAGCATCGGCTTTCCCGCTTCGCTGTGCAAACTCCGGTGAATCAGGAGGGCCGCCTTCAGCACTGTCCTCAGAAGCTTCCCGGGCGCCTCAGGGCTCAGTGGGAGCAGGGCGGTGATGGATCAGCAGGGTCTGTCCCGGGCAAATCCGGCCTCGTTCTAGAATCTCATTGCAGGTGCAAACCAGATGCTCCTCTCCCCAGAGAACCAGGATGAAAGAAGGACGGAAAACTCCATAACCAGTTCTACGGAAGACTCTTGAAAGTACCTAGTCCAAAATTAGGAGGTGGTAGTCAACGTATGCCTAGGGAACCGGCTCACACCTACAGTCAGAGTTACATTGGGAACAAATCGTATCGCAAACTGAAAAGGGTGTGTGAAAGCCAGGATGTGAGAAATGGTGGCAGTAAGTTCCTAGAAAAGCAGAACAAGATAACAAGTTAGAGACACGTTATACCATGGGCACCAGAAGTTTTGGTGGATTTTTTTCAATGTTGCCTTAACTATTATATCACTGCTCAGACAGTGCCCTTCATTGATTGACGTTCATGAGACCCTTCTGTGCAAAAACCACGTGAACATAGAGATGGGTCAGTCCCTCCGCGTCTAAATTTAATTCTAGTGAATACCGATGATGACGATGATGGTAACTACCTCATATAATCCTCATTAGAGCCCGGTGAGATAAACACTATTATCATCACCGTTTTAGATGGGGAAACTGAGGTTGGGTGAGCTCAGAGACTGGTCTAAGGTCACCCAGTAGTAGGCGGCAGAGCTGGGAGTTGAATAAACTCAGAATTCTTTCCCTTCATCCTAATTAAGAGCTGGACCCAGCCTGAGTCAGGTCTGAGAATTCGTGGAAATTACTAGACGTGAGGTGTGGGCCTTTCTAGAACCAGCCCTGAAATCCCAATGCCTCTTCATAGGAAGGCGACATCATGGTCTTCCTCTTGTTTTCATCCACTGGAATTAAAATCACGGAACTTCTCGGCCTCCCTGGGAAAGCCAAATGACAGGCCTGGGGTTTGTGCTCAGCGACTTCACGTCTTCCCCAAAGCACCGGCCCAGTCCGGGTTAAAGGATATCAGCGCCACAGCACACTCTCCTTCTTCCCAAATTAATCGAGAAGAAGGAATTTCTGACAAATGCCATCTGCTGATTTTTCAGAGAGACAAGTTTTGGTGGTGTGACCAGCAGGTGCCTCGGCTTTTTCTAGCATGCAGTACCAAAATAGTCACCATGGCAACCCCGGGAGGGCAGACTTCCAAAGCGATGCATTGTGAGCACAGAAACTCTAGAGCACTTTTAAGCAAGAAGGAGGGAGGCTCAGCGGGAGGGTTTCCAATGGTGGGAGCAGGAGCTTTTCCCCACACCCCCCGGGGCTGGACCCCAGGCCTCTGCGTACCTGGGACAGCCAAGCTGTTCGTCACCCCGGGACTTGGGCTTCCAAGAAGAGAAGAGAGATGAAAGTTTATGGGGAGCAGCGGGCAGAGTGGGCAACTGCCAGATTTTTCGCGGGGACCAGAGGGGCTTGGAGCGGGGGACAAATGATGTGTGGCCCTGGGCAGGGAGGCGGGAGACTGGGATTTTAATTCCTGCCCCGTCACGTGCTAACCGAGTGACCCGGGGCAACTGAGCTCAACCTCTCTGAGTCTCGGCTTCTCATTTGTGAAATGGAGGTGGTGAACCCACTGTGCCTGGTCATGGGGGAAACTGAGGACATGCTATCCTGCTTGTGGGAGCTCTCAGGAAGATGCTCAATGGGCAGCACAGAGCAAAAAAAAAAAAAAAGTAGAGATTTGGGGGTCAGGAAGCCTGGGTTCCCGACCAGGCTATGCTGCTTTCTGATCCTGCGACCTTGGGCAAGTCATAGAACTTCCCAGACCTCGTGTCCTAACCTCACGGGGACGCTGAGAAGCTCTTCCTGGCCTCGTGGTTGTTAAATGAGATAGAGCACACGTGATCAGGGAAATGAGTCCTTGCCCTCCCTTCAGGGCCCCTGGGACTTCTGAATCTGAGGCTCCCCAGGACCTGGGACTCCACACTCCCCTGTGGTGTTGGAAGGACACACCAAGACAGAACCCAAAACACGGGGTTTTACTTGGGAAGCGCCCGACAGCAAATGGGGAGGGACCTGGGAGAGGCTGGGAGGGACCTGGGAGAGGCTGGGAGAGGCTGGGAGAGCCAGCACACCACGCACACTTCTGACCCGAATGCAAGAGGGAGGTAAGGAAGGATGGGCAGAAGTGCCTGGGCCTTCTGTGAGCTCTAGGAAGGTTCGGCAAGGCCAAGAATGAGTCTGCCCGCCAAAGTCACCTGTCAGAGAAGGCCTTGTCTCTTGTGACCCAGCATCCCTGCCGTAGTCAGTCACCAACTGGACGGAAGAAGTCCCTAGGAAGTGTGGCCTCAGCACACACAGGAGTGCACAGCATCTGTGCACTCCGCCAGTTGTATTTGCGTGGTCACCATCCCTACCCGATTCTGGCACCTGTCACCTGGCCACCACAGCAGCAGCTTGGCCTCAGGCCCACACCTGTGCTCCAGGAGCCCGGTAGAGCAACCCTACGGTCTCCTCCCCAGAATGTTCCAGGAACTCAGGCTCAGGGACGTGCCAAGACCCCTACTCTGGGAGAAACGGTATTTCCCACCTCTCGGTCAGACCGTGGAGCAAAGCTGTACACGCGCCATGTCTCTGTCCACACTTGCACGCACACGTGTGTAGGCATACGTCTTTCTGGGTCACCGCGCGTGCATATGAATGGCTGTATTTGCATCTGTGGATAAGCATTTACACGGATGCGTATGTGTGTGTGAATTTATACGGTGATACGGTGAGCACTATGCTAAGCATTTTACACACAGTGTCTCCCGTCTTTACAACTCTCTTTGAGGTGGGTAAGTAGGTACGTGTCCAGCTATCGTCTTCTTTTCAGCTCAGATGTTTTCTCCAACACGCCACTTGGGTAAGACAAGACAGAGCCATGGGAGGGAGCCGGGAGTGTTTCTCTTCAAAACCTGAGCTCCTGTCCTCTCCACTACACCCGCACCCCACCTACTCATATGACCCTTTGTTGCATGGAACCACGTATGTGTGCACGTATAAGAAAAATTAAGACCAAGAAAGGATGTGTACATGGAGAGGTGTACACCGAATAGAGATGGATGGCTGACAGAGTTCCAAATGCATGGTCCCCCCCCCCCAGTATGATTCTATTAGCATGTGTCATCTGGAAATATATATTGGGTCTTAGCTGCAAGAATTTCTATGTAATAGGCCACGGCACAAATTTTGGAGCATTTAAGACATTTGAGGCTCTGATTCTGGTATAATCCAACAGGAGATCTCTTTTCTTATCCTTCCCCCAAAGGGAGAGCTATCATGGTAAGTTTTCCAGCCTGCTTTGCAGAGTTTGTTTTCTCCTGATTGGGAGATATTTACAGGAGAGAGAGAAGGGACGGAGGGAGGGAGGGAGGGAGGGAGAGAGGGATGGAGGAAGGGAGGAAGGAAGGAAGAAAGGAAGGAAGGAAGGAAGGAAGGAAGGAAGGAAGGAAGGAAGGAAGGAAGGAAGGAAGGAAGGAAGGAAGGAATCTAACATTTCGCTTTTCTGAATCATCATCTTTGCTTATTTCCTGGCAGTATGAAATACTTGCCTATAGAAATCTATTTATAATCAGTCTCAAGGACCATCTACTGAGCACAGGTACTGGGGATGAGATTGTCACAAAAGATCACGCTTGACTCTGGTTCTTGTCAAACTGATCTCCAGTTTACAGATGGAAAACGGAGGCTCTGAGACGTCGGGAGGTTGGAACCAGGTTACTCTGTTAGCAAAGGCGTAGAAGAGAGACCAGAACTGGGCTCTTTCCGCTGTGTTAATACTCTCCAGGCCGAAGATCTGATCTGCCCAAATACCCGGTGTTCCAGGCCGTTCGTTAGTTCTGCCGTTTCCTGGGAGCCTGCAGGCCGCGCCGAGCCCAGGGGGCCGCTTGGGGCCACGGCGGGTAGACTTACCTGGAGAAGCACCAAGCCCTTGGGGCCACGGCGGGTAGACTTACCTGGAGAAGCACCAAGCCGGGCTAGCAGCATATCTGCTTTCTTCCTATTTCCTTTCCCAGCCTCCTTCCTCGCATCACAATGAAAGCCCAACTTCTGCCGGTCTTGACTGCGATTCAACCCCCCCCCGCCCCCTTTTTAAAGGATTTTGAGGAAGAAAACCATTGTGTGCCCAAAGGGTCCTGGTAACCAGAGGCGTCCGGAGAGTTTGAGGTGTTAACACAGAGAGAGGGCTGTCTCCTGCCTCTTCTGCAGTCCCGTACAATGAAGCCAGGCCGCGAACTAGGCACCCCTGTCGGCCTGATC
Organism: Nasua narica; assembly: GCA_028533885.1. Taxonomy (NCBI): domain Eukaryota; kingdom Metazoa; phylum Chordata; class Mammalia; order Carnivora; family Procyonidae; genus Nasua; species Nasua narica. The sequence continues at coordinate 52,651,318 of CM052813.1, read as the reverse complement.
AAGGCCGTCCAGACCCTGCCCTAAGAGAGTCACAGTCCAGGTGGGGGAGACCAATGGGGAAACAGGCAATTCCAACACACACAGTGATAGCATCTGGAGAGAGGGGCATTAAGTCTCTGTTGGAGCACATGGGAGGGCACCTCACCGAGATAGGCTACTGGGCCTCCTGATTCCTTTTCCACTTAAATACACAAAAGTGACTTAGGATTTGGAGTGGGATGAAAAAGGAGGAGGTGGTTGTGGGAAGAGAGATCCTGGAAGGCTTCTCAGAAGAGATAGATGGCCTTCCGGAGCTGGGGACTCGAAGGGTGGCTAGGATTTTGTCAGGCACAGGTTTGGAAATGCCTGCCAGCCTGAGGAACCGGGCTGGTCCCTGACAGAGGCGTGAATGGGGGCCAGGCCCAGGGGACAAGAGCTCATTTCCAGGGTCTGTGGCTCGAATGCATAGTATAAGGCAGCAAGAGACATAGCTGGACAAGCAGACTGGAGGCAAGTCAGAGCCTTTCAAGGTTTGGACTGTGTCCTACAGGTCATAAGGAGCTGTTGCCGGCATTTTGAGACACCACTGGGCCTGCATTTGGGGGATGGTCTCCAGGGCAGTCTGGATGATGCTGGGGGGACCAGGCCTTAGCAGTGGTGTCGGTGAGCAGTGATGAGGGCATCCATCCTGCGGCGAGAGCTAGATCGGTGGGGTCGTCACCCCCGCCTGGCAGAACAGAGGGGGCACACTCGGACAGCAAGCCCCAAACATGTCTGAGAAGAAATTGATGATCCCCCTGGAAGAGCCAGAGCCACCTTAGGTCCAAGAAGCAAGTTCAAGGTTTGAGATGAAAACCTTCCAGAGTGCTAGAGCAGGGCAAATGGAGGGCCCCAGAGGGAGCAAGGGGCCAGAGTGGGGAAGAAGCCAGGGCCGCGAGTGCTGTGGCCGGAATCGGGCCTCAGACTTCCGTCTGGACACTGCTGTGTTTCTACACGCGTGGGGGTGGGGGGCGGTGTCTGTGAGCCTGGGATACACGCACGGACGTGTGCTGAGCAGGGAGGAGGCAGGACCTGGGTTACAGGGTGACAGACCAGGAAGGCAACGAGGGGCCCTGCGGGTGGGACGGGAAACGCGCTCTAGGACTTAGCACCCAGGCGGGCAGTCCAGCCTTGGCCGCCTGTGTCAGGAGAATGGAGAGCAATGAGCTTCCGGCAGAACAGCTCTCGTCCCCTCGGTCGTGTTTCGGGGCAGGGAAGCAGCCCCCCGCACCAGCGGCTGGGCTCAGCCACCCCCCCACCAGGCCCCGCACACCTACGTAGCGATGCCCGAGACACGGAGCTACAACCCAGAGCCTTTTTCCTAAAGACTGGACTCCAAGTCCTTTCTGGCACTTTCCACAGGTTTCCAGGGGGTTTGCCCCTGCACTCAGGTCTGCGGAAACTGGTTTGTCTACGGTCTGGTCGTCCCAGGGGGCTCCTCTGCCAACTTCCTGTAGCTTCCAGGAGCGGGGCCGCCTGCGGGACGGTGAACACACTGCCTGGTGCAACTCCAGATGAGAGCGAGTGCCTTTCCCAAGACGATCTCCCCAGATCCTTTTCAGCGCTGCGATTCCTTCCTTCCTTCCCTCCCCGGCTTGGCCCGAGTTTTCTGCCCCGTGGAGTCCTGTGAGAACGTTTCTGTGCACTGGGGCCTCCCGCTCCCGACGGGGAGATGCCGGCTGGCTGACCCCTCGCGGCGGCGGGTACTGTACCCACAGCCCAGGGGACGGCTGCCCACCCTCCCTCCTCTCCCGCGGCTGACGCACGCGTCCTATAATAAGCCTCTGTTACTTGGAGCTGGGGCGGCTCCATAGTAAGCCGAAACCGCTACTATATTTACACCCTTTCCACATTTAGACAAAGGCTATTTTTAACAGAAGGTCTATTTGTGGGGGCTGCCCGCGTCACACTCTCTTCACATGCATCTCACCATCCTGAGTCTATTATTTTGATTTCACACATGTACCAGGTTTCTTTCCTTGCCTCCTTCCCTCCATCGTTTTGCATTTGTTTCTTCTCTCTCTTTCCTTCCTCTGTCCAATTTCCTTCCTTTCTCCCCCCCCACCCCCCCCACCCCCGCCTCCGAGGAAATCGGAAGGAGAGGTGTCAGGCAGACTGTGTTTCCCTAGTGTCGCTGGGCACAGCCGGGGTCCCATCCTCATGGAGCAAAGTGGGCAGTGGGGCCGAGTGCTGGGCCTATGAATTGTTTGGGTGCCTGCTGGTGGGGTGCAAGCGTGGACCCCAGTCCCCGGGGCTTCATCATGCATGGCTTCCAGATTCTCTGCGGCATTCCAGTTCTGCGTGTGCGTGTGTGTCTGTGTTTGGGGGGGGGAGGAAGCTAGCAAGGTCGGAAGAAAATAAGCCACAGGTTTTCATCATTCATGCAGAACCTTGTTTCAGCATCCAAGTTAATTTTATCAGATTTTTCTAAGAAGACAGAATTTTTGTTTATTTTGATGAAAGAGGATTTCGTACTCTCTAGATGCATGATCCACTGATGAGAAGGGGGGCAGAATCAATGGAATTAACACGTCCTAAGTGCCCGCTGTGGTCCCGCCTGGAGCCTGACCATGTCAGGGGCTGGTCCTGCCTGCACCCAGGTCCCAGTGGGGACCCTGGGGCCCAGAGAGATCTGGCAATGGCTCTGAATTCAATTAGCTGGGAAGTCGCTGAGCTGGGACTTAAATCTCTATGTCTGGCCACAAACTGCATGGTGGACCCGAATCTCGCACCTGCTGCTTCCTTCTCACCTCTCCAAATAAAAATAAAAATAAACAGTCTTCATTAAAGCTGTTCTTACTACTTTCTGCTCCTGGTTCTGCTCCCCGGTTCACCCTCTGCCTCAGCTAGAAGAGACCTTTCCCCCTCAGAACGTTCCTTCTTCAGAATTTGAGTGATCCGAAATAATCTAAAAAGAGCTTAGCCCATGGGCTCCTGGAAAGCCTTTGTAGATCCTCAAGGGTCCCAGGGAAACCCCATGTTGACAGATCTTATTTTCTTCCTCCAACAACCCATTTGGATTATGGCTGTAGAGTGAAATATTTTTTATTGTCTTTCTAAGAGCAAAGACTATTGAGGTTTGAATTCACATCAGACCGTAGTGGAAGAGAATACAGAGCTAATTGTAGGAACCTGCCCTCCTTAGCCCAGCTTCCCTGGTGTCAGAAAACTCACGGAAACCAAATGCTCCCTGGGTCCCTCCCCATCATCAAGACTTTAAAATTGCTGACTCTGGCTCAGGCATTTCCTGGAGACTCTGATAAGAGATTATTATCTACTTGCTGTCCTACACTCAGGAGACAGAAGCCCACAAGCTGTAACATTAGGGCAAGTCACATTGCTTGTATTTAATTTAATTTCTTTTGCCTCAAAGTGGAGATGCTAACGCCACCTTACCTACTCACCCTCTTCACAATTTGCAGACAAGTTTGAATAAGAGGCTTTACGGGAGTGCGCTGCTTTGAAAGCTGGCAAATTCTATAGGACCATTCGCTGCTAATGTGAATGTTTTAACATTAGCAGAGATGTGAAAGAGGGCTCAGCAAAGCCAAGTGACGTGTTCAAGGTCACACAGCAACTGAGTGGTTGAAATAGGGGCTTGTAGTCCTGTTTTCTCTCTGCAAACGGCTGAAAAGAAATTGCAGAGCCGGTGGAAGTTTCAGGTGCTGAACTCTACCGGTGCTGGGCCAAGTTCAGCCCAGAAATGAGGACACTGATCTGGGATGGGTCCCATCGCTCTCCCCGGCTGACCCTCCCTGCGGACCTTTGTGCCAGCAGCTTCTCAGGCTTCTCAGCAGTGTGAGTGTCCTGCCGTGGCCAGTGCCGAAATCCCAGAACAGCGACAGGAGACGGTGTCATGGGGCTTCTGGTTTCAGGATATGCTGGAAAGGCAAGAAGGAAGCTCATCTTCCCCTGGATCTGGGCCAGGGCCGGGCGGCAGGGCCTCCCCCGCCAGGAGCTGGGATGTTCCCCAGGTGCCCGGGCATCCCCAGGTCAGTAGGGCCGCCAGCACTTTTCCAAAGCGTTAGCTTGGGTCAGAACATAAATCATCCAGCCCTTTGCACGGACTGGATGTCTTGTCGGCTTGGACAGATCCTGCCCCGGAACCTGTGACCTGACAAGGGGCCTTGTGCTCACCCAACTTAAGAGAGGGTTTGCGGAAAAGGAATTAAAATCCCCTAGAGCGGCTTGTTGGCGGGCTTGAGGTTAAGACCCCTTTCGGGGACATACCTCTTCGCCTTGCCTCCGCGACTCTGACCGCCTGACCGCGGAGCCTTTGGCCACACCCTGCCCCACCCCCCCACCCCCCATCCCCCGCCAGCCTACCCTGGACCCTTGACAAATTCCCACCCTTCCTCAAGGTCTGGGACAGACACTGTTCCCTCTGTGAAATCTGTTCTGGTCCTCCCTCCCAGTTAGGAGGAATGAGAACCCCTTCTCTGGGCTCTCGGCCTCTCCTGGGAACACGGCAGCACGTCCCAGGCCGGTCAGCGCGGGACGCGTCTGTCTGTCCAGCCTGGAACACAGGAGATGCGCGGCTGATCAGGGGGCCCGGAGTCAGGCTTCCTTCTCACCCCGTCCCCTGAAGCCTGCAGCAGAACCTCTCGGCTGGAGGGCCCTAGTTTGCTGGAGAGCCCTAGTTTGCATAATAGAATCTGTGGTACCCATGCTGCTCCTCTTCCGGAGACCTGGGCCCCCACCCCCGTTTTCCTGTTAATGACTCATAGCTGCCCCCTTTCCTGGAAGAATCACCCTCAGGCCAATGGCATCTTCTCCAGGAGCTTACACTTTCTCCTCCACCTACTCCCAACCAAGCCCGGCAAGGCTCGGGTCAAAGTGACACCAAGGAGACGGGGACCCAAAAGGGCAGGCCCCTCCCTTCAAAGGGACAACTCTGCAGCGTGCTTTAAGCTCCAGAATCAGCCCTGCTTTCGCTCCCTCCCCAGGATCAGGCCGAGTCCAGGCTTTACCTGAGACCACAACTTATGGTGCCCACCCATCCCAGTGGGGTGGCCAGATTTAGGAAATAAAAATTCAGGATATCCGGTTAAATTCACTTTTCAGATAAACAAAGCATATATTTTTAGTTTAAGTACGTCTCAGGCCATATTTAGAACGTACTTGTAAAAAAATTACTTGTTGTTTATCTGAAATTCAAACGTAATTGGATGTCCTCTATTTTACGTGGGAACCCTACGCTCAACCACATCTCCTGCTTCCCCGCCTCCCTCCCTTGCTGGTTTTTCCTGAAGGGCACACCCTCCATAAACCATAGGGATCTTATCTCAGGCTCTGCTTCTAGGGAACCTGACTTGACATCATCATTACCTGTTTCTGCCATCGTTCCCATGACCAGGGAAGGGCCCCCCACTTTCCCTGGAGGACACCTATCTTTGGCTCGGTCTCTTGGCATTGGATAGCCAGGCTGTTCCAAGGAGTCTCTCTGGCTGGACCCAGGAGAAGCCACGGACCTTAACTACATCCCTACAGGACTGGCTTCTTGGAGACCTTAGTGGAACACGGAGGTGCCCCAAATCTTTATGACCATGGCTTCCTTTAGGGAGACTGTCTCCCCCACCCCCACAAGAGAGCCAGTGCTGCTGGCTTAAGACATCACACTGGGGAACACGAAGGCTAGCTCGAATGGCCTCTGGGGGACTTCCCAGCTAAGACCTGAGGAGATCTGGAGTTTTCATAAGCCCAACATCTGTGTTTAGTTTATAAAGTACTTAACCTCATGTCTGGCACAGGGTAGTACTTACTAAGTAGTTGCTGTTAGTATTTATCAGAAGTGGTAGTAATAATTAACTTCCGATTCCCCAGATAACAAAGGATTAAGAAGATTTCCTATGGAGCAGCCAGCTAGAGAGAGTTCACGTCAAAGCCACCCAAAGATGGAGAGAGTTGTCTCAGAAAGTAGTGAGCTCCCTGTCATCCAAGGGAAGAAAGAAGGAAGAAAGACATTTACCTACCCACCAGGCGCAGCAGCTAGGTTCCATCCATCGCCTCCTTTAACCAAGCACTGGGGTGTTGGGGCAGAGGCTGGATGACAGCATGGAAGGTCGTGCTAAAAGAGTGTGAAGGTCCCTCTTAGACTTGAATTCCAAGATCCTGCAAAAACCATGGACACCCACATTTATGATAAGCCCAGTGGCCTCTCTGGTGCCCCAGAATTTGGCAGATTGTTCCAGGACAATGTTCTAGGCACCACCCCATAGTTTTCAGAACAGTGCGTGCTCCTGGACCAGTTAGGAAACTACTGCCCCCGCCCCCATCCGCCAGGAAGAGAGCAAGAAATAAGACTAACCCATGGACCTTCAAACCCTGTCCCTGAAGTCCTCTTTTCGCCGGTCACCACACTGCGTGCTGGTCCCCTCTTCTCGAAGGGACCAGCCACAGCCTGAGTGGCTGAAGGGACTGACTTTCTGTCCGTTTCCCACAACCGTCGTGGGACACCCAGGCCTCATTTCACAGTCAGCCCCACCGTGGATTCTTCTAGCACAAACACAAATCAGGGCTGGAAGAGACTGTGGGGCCCCTAGTCCAAACCTTAGCACACCCATGAGTAGAGGCCCCTTAAGAACACCCCTGCTGGGGCGCCTGGGTGGCTCAGTGGGATAAAGCCTCTGCCTTCAGCTCAGGTCATGATCTCAGGGTCCTGGGATCGAGCCCCGCATTGGGCTCTCTGCTCAGCGGGGAGCCTGCTTCCCCCTCTCTCTCTGCCTGCCTCTCTGCCTACTTGTGATCTCTCTCTCTGTCAAATAAATAAATAAAATCTTAAAAAAAAAAAAAAGACCAGCCCTGCCTAGTGCCTCTGTAAGGCCTTTCAGGGGGAGAGCTTGCTCTCAGCGGGCAGCACCCCTCCCCCATCTGAACTGCTCAGCCCCTCCCAGGGGCTTCTCCTAGCCCCGTGTGGTCCGCCTCCTCGTGGCCGCCTCTCCTGGGCCCTAGCACGTCCACAGAGGGCCCAGGATGTCCAGCCCTGTTGAAAGAAGGCGTGCAAAGAAGAGTAGGGAGGCAAGGGGAGGCAGGAGCAAGAGACCGAGTCAGAGATGGTGAGAAACATGAGACAGGGAGCTGGCAGGGCCGGGCTCATTCTAAGAGGAACCTGTATCCTGTAGGCTCAAAATCGTTCTGTCACGCTTTTCACAAAAGTTTGTTTCTAAGGAGGTTCCTCTTCAGCCTTCTGGAAAACTTATCATCCCAAAGAACATTCTCTGAGGACTGCAGCAAAATGGGGTATTGTGTGACATAGCGTGGTAACAAGAAAAGGGTGGTCAGGAAAGAGAAGCGACAAAACTGTGCCACGGGGAGGACAGTTGACAGAACTGGGTCTGTTTCGCCAGAAGAATAGATTTGGGTGAAAATCTGAAAGTCTTTCCTGGGGAAGAAGCATTGGACTATCTCCAAACAGAACAAAGAATTGGACTTAGAACAAAAGGATAAACCACCAGAGTGACCGAAAGCCTTCTATTAGACAGAGCTAGTTAACATATGCTATGGTCGTGAGACGTCCCTGTCACGGAAGGGGCCCAAGCTGGGGAGGACAGATCATCAAAGCAGTCCCCTCCTGGGGGGAGGTTGGACTCGATGGCTTTTTATATCTGAGAGTCCAGGACTTTTCTTTTGGTATATATCCACCCCTCCGGCCACTGAGCATGCCGGGCTGCCCTCCATCCTGGCCCAGGGGCCTCCTTTCCAGCTTCCTGGATTCAGGGCCAGGTGAGGGGTCAACAACAGGCTCCCTGCCTCTCTCTGACCCATAGCCCTGCCACAGGGGCCTCAGGCCTCTGACCACAGGGGACACACACACACACACCCAGGAGGCCTGGCCATTTAAAGACACAGGCTCTTTAATTTTCAAGGCGCACCAAGGTAGGGTGTGCGTCTCTTGCTTTGCTGAGCTTTGGTCACTCAGAGATTTTCCTATCTCTGACTCGGTTGTCAGCAAGGAATAAAAACCTTTCCTCTCTCCTTGGGAGGAGCAGAGCAGATTGTCTGGATCTGCCGCTTAGTGCCCTGGCTCTGGTCTCAGCACCAAACGCGTTCCTTCTGCGCAGTCTGTTCCCGTTTTGACAATGCAGAGGGGAGAGCTGGAGAAAGTCCCACAGCCCAGGGTGCCGGGAGCCGTGGGGCGGGGCTCAGCTCCAGGACCAGAGCAATTGGATTTGCATTTAAGAAAGATGAAGTGGAGTCCCCGGCTTTGGAGGCAAGCGGGGAGAAAAGTTTGGCTGGGGTTGCATCTATCCCCAGCATCTTTCAAAGAGGAAGTGCTACCTCCTGCCGCCTCACTAGGGTTTTCTCAAGGGCAGAGTCACAGGGGGCAGCCCCCCCAAACCTCCCTAGCATCCCGGAGATTAGATTAATAATAAGTAGGTTCTTCTCTGCCTAAGAGATGAGACGGGCTGTCTTGTCCTGCTTACGGGTGCGCCCCTAGACTGCTTATTTAGATCCAGGGACTGTTCTCATTTGGACCGGAGCATCCCACATCCTGCGACCAGCAGACAGCCATTCATTAAACGGTATTACTCCACTCGGACTTGCTGAGTCCCACACTATGCCAGGCCCTGTACCAGGCACTGGGGAGCAAAGAAGAACGAGATCCAGGATTTGCCCTCAAGAAGTTTAATGTCCAATGGGAGAGACAATCACGAGAAAAAAAAAAAAAAGAACCTCCATGCAGCCAGGGCTCCAGGAGAAGTCTGCTGTGAGTCCAGGAGCTTCCCGGGAGCCTCAGGGACGGTGTCCTCAAAGAAGGGATGTTTAAGCTGAGTTCTCAAAGATGAGCTGGATTTTATGAAGCTCCAAAGGCAGGAGTGGGAAGGGCTGATGGAGGGAGGGATTTGTGTCTGCAAAGGTGTGGGAAGGATGTGGAAAAGCTTTATTTAAGGAGCCACGTGTCCTTCGACGTGACCAGAGCCGCCGATGATGTACGCGGGGACGTGCCAAGGATGAGGGTAATGCAGTGGTTTCAACCAGGGGTGACTCTGTCCCCCAGGGATGTTTGGCTGTCACGGGGGAAGGAGGTGGCACGACTGGGATCTAGTGGGTGAGGGCCGGAGATACTGCTAAACAGCCTACAAGGCTCAGGGCCGCCCCCACCACGAAGAGTGATGGAGTTCACGATGACAATAGTGCCAAGATTGGGAAATCCCGAGCTAGAGAGAGGCGGTGGCCGCATCCGGAAGCGTGGAGCTCCTTTGGGAGCGCTGCGTTCTCCCGTTTTGTGAGGGTCACACGGAGGGGGCGTTCAGGGGAGAGAAACAAGGGTAGCACCGATCCTGCCACTCAAGGTCCCCCTTACCTGTCCCGGCCACCGTCCCAGCTTTGTTTTCTGTACCCATCTGGTGAGTCTGCCTCCAGTGTCTTCCTCCAACTTGCTGATAAAAATATTAAATGCAGAAATTCCTGGGGCAAATAATGCCTTAGATTCCTCCACAATCATTCCATTTATGGGGAATTTGCACCCCTCGTCCCATTGTACTCAGTCTACAAATAAGAATAATGAAGCTCGGAGATGGTCTGCAATCTAGGGATTATTTAACCACCACACGTTCAGTTCTGTCTGTCCTCCCAGCTGTCCCCGTGTGCGCCGAGAACCCACCCCTCCAGCCACCGAGCGTGCCGGGCTGCCCTCCATCCTGGCCCGGGGGCCTCCCTTCCGGCTTCCTGGATTCAGGGCTGGGTGAGGGGCCAACAACAGGCTCCCCGCCTCTCTCCGACCGTAGCCCTGCCACAGGGGACTCACCCTCCCCGTGGTGAGCTGGCCGCCTTGGTAATAGGACCTCTCCCGGCCGGCACGGCAGGGACAGCTGCTCGGCTTCTGTGTTCTGGCCGGGAGGCATCACTGACCCTGTGATCCAGCCCTTCATCTGGACTGGCAGGTGGGCCCTGGTGCCTCGCCGTGACCCCACGCCCCCTCGGCCGAGCACACCTGCCTGCTAAATCACCCGGCCGCGGACAGCACCGGTCAGCTGAGGGGTCGTCCTCTCCAGGGAGAACCCCCAAATACTGCTGCCAGGCAATGCCGCCGTTCACTGGGCCAGCTCGGGAAACCGTGCCAGGTCAGGCCTGCGCTAGCCCTCTCGGCTGTGGACGCGGCTGGTTCTAACAGCTCATTCAAGGCCGCTGGTCTCTGGTTTCTAAGTTGATGACATGACAGTCTTCTGCCCCCATAGTTCATAAGCTTGTGGAAAACTGACTTCCTACATTCCCAAAGTCATTGCCATCTCCCCAGTGATAGAGAAGAAAAAGAAGAAGAAGAAGAAGAAGAAGAAGAAGAAGAAGGACAAGGAGGAGGAGGAGGGGGAGGGGGAGGGGGAGGGGGAGGAGGAAGGGAGGGGAAGGGGAAGGAGAAGGAGAAGGAGAAGGAGAAGGAGAAAGAGAAGGAGCAGCTAGCCTCGTCTCCATCCTCCACGACCCCAAGGAAAGGAATCAAGGGCAATGAAGCTCCATAACATGGTCCAATCCCACCTGGTCTTGGGCCACCTGTGCCATGCCAACCCCGCCCACCCCGTCCTGCCCCATTGACCTGGGGGCCCCAGCAGCTCCTCGGGGCGAGTCCTCCTCCCACCCCACATGGCCCAGCTGCTGTCTTGCTGAATATAGTTCCATCCATCTTCCCTCACGTTTCACGTTGCTCCTTCTCCTGCGGCGTCCAGCCACTGCGTGAAGGCCCCAGCCGTGGAGAGCGCCTGGGACGCTCGACGGGATGGGACCCAGGAGCCCAGGAGGAAGGAGGTTGCTGGCACAGGCCGCTGAGCGTGCTGGCAGCTGGGCCCAGAGTGGCAATCGCAGGGAAGGGCAAAGGGAACTGAGCAGGGCTTGGAAAGAATGTCAAAGGGGGAGGTTCAAGCCCCCACATGGGGCAGGAGACGGGTCCTGTCTAATGTTGAGGCCCTGGAATCATAAAGGGGGCTACACTGGTTGGGAGCACTGCTGTGCTCCTGATCTCGAGATCTTTCTTCGGGTACACGACCACAGCACCCATTTCTTCATGAGCCAAGCGATTGCAGTTTCCAGGGGAAGGCCCTTCAGGTACGCCTGGGGCCGCTCGCCACAGTCTCGTTCGTCACCCAAGCCACTGCCGAACGTGATTCCCGACTGGGGGCAGTAAGGCACTGCTGTGCTATGTGACTCAGCACAGGGCGCTGACCTGGGGTGAGCGCTCAGCACCGAGCCATGGGACACTGTGACAGTGAGGCAGCCACCAGGTCAAGTGGCTGCTCTGATGGGGTTTCTAAAAATACTCCCGGTCTGCTGCTCACGGGGCAGCAGCCCAGCCCTCGTGAGTGCCAGGCAGACAAGCGTGTGCAACCCTCCACCCCCCCTCCCGCCCCACAGCCACCCCGTTAGCTCAGGCTCATGGAATCCCACCAGGATAATTCCTCCAGCCCCACCTGCCCTCCCTCTGCACACGGACCACCAGATGGTGACCGAGACCCACAGGAGACCAGCCCCTCACCAAAGCCTCTTTGCTCACATGTTCGCTCACTCAGGCAACGACCTCACACGCATCCAGCTCCCGTTTCAGGGGCCAGTGCTGGGTGCCTCTGCCGGGCCAGGCCTCGGGGTAGGTGCCGCCGAAGGGGGGAGCCAAGCCAGACGCAAGAGCCTAGATACTGGGCGAACCCACTTCTGGGGTACTCAAAAAAGAGGCAAATCTAATGGAAGGCTGGAAGTCAGAACACCGGCTACATCTCGGAAGCAGAGTGTAATTATTGACCGAAAAAGGGCAGGAGTGAGTCTTCTGGGATCTGGAGACGTTCCCTACCTCGATCTGAGCGATGGTTTCATGGGTACAATAATATGTAGCAATGTATTGAGCTGTGCGCTTAAGATTTCTGCTTTTTCCTACGTATGTTATGTCTCAATAATTTTTTTTAAAAATTTATCAGAACTATTACTCTGGGGTTACATATAGTTCTATGCATAGCCGGGACTCAAGAATAGACGAGAGAGCACGATATACACCAATATTGTCGCAGAGGCCGTCATCCGATTGGGGGTGGGGAATTTTCAATCTCCTTTATAGGTTTCTGGGTTCCCCCAATATTCTGCATGTTCATGTTTGGCTTATGTAATCAGATTAAAGATATTACATGTTATTTTGAAAGTAATAACCCTAGAGGAGAAACACGCTGCAAGCACAAGAGAGGTGGCTCTCTTCCCGGAGGGAGCAGAGAGAGCCCGCTCACAAGATTTTGTCCTCTCTGCTGGTGAGGACATGGGCTTAGGAGTCCTGATCCAAGCCACGGGGTGTCAGCGCCACTAAATAAAGCTCCTGGCGTCCTGAGGGCCAGGAGGTGGGGCTACCCGAGGAACCCTGGGGCTTTCCTCTCATTCCTGGGAGGGGGGCAGGGGTGTAGGGGGGAGAAGCCTCCAGGGCATTCTCGCCCTGTCTCTAGAACTTGCCTGAGTCCAGTCTCTGGCAGTTCTGACCCCTGCTGCCCTGGATCCTGTACCCCAGCCGCAGGGAGGCATGATGGCTCTGAGAGCCCTCCCCTTGTCCCGTCAACGAGAAGGAGCTGCCAGCAGTATACCTTTGGGGGCCGTGGTGAGGTAGGGGAGAACAGTGGGGGTACAAAAGCAAAACCCAAACCAGAGGAAGCCCTAGAAACCCTAAGGGAGGGAGAAAAGGGAGTGTAAAGGAATCCTCAGGTCTTGGCTTTCTCCCTGGGGAGTGGGGGGGCCTGCTGTGAGATTAACATATAATTGAGCAACAGAGAAAGACCCAGAATTGGGGACTGGCTTGTGTTCTGCTTTTGCTGACAGTGTGGATGGCGGGCCGGCTCCCTCTCTCCCCTCCTTCTCCAATCCTAGTGCCCCTCCGGGCTCCCTGCTCTGTGCAGACCATGGGCCGCATTTTTCTGTGCCCTTAACCTGATTTCTGCATTGGCAAAGCAGGGGGGAGGGTGTCATATGATGAGTATCTGCTTGTGATTCACAAACATATTTTGTATTTCCAGCAGGGATCCTAAAATCACTTCCTCCTCCCTCCCACCGCCCCTCCCGCCCTGACTCGCAGGCTCCCACAGAGAAGTCATGTGAGGCCTTCTCAGACTGAGCACAGGAATGTGCCAGTGGCCCGGCTCTGCCCTGAGACACACGTAGCCTCCAGCGGTCACATGGCCTCCCGCTGCCACCACCTGCCCTCTGTCCCAGCCCAGTGCCGGGTGCCCTCTCCGTGGCAGGCTTCCCTTGTCCCTCCAGGCTGGAAGCTTGGCAGACGGACGGGCCGAGGGACAGGGGTTTAGGGGCCAACAGGCTTGGACTGTGCAGGTCCTCGCGGACCTCGAGGCGGGACCCCATCCAGGAGTCTCCTCGGCACCACGCACTGCGCCCCACCGAGAAGTAGGTGCCGGACTGGCCTGAGGCAGAAGCGGATGGAGCTGTTGGCAGCTGGCTCCTGCAGGCAGCCCCTGCCAGAGCCCCCGTAAACCGGGAGCTTGGGACCCCCGAAACGAGGCCTTGCAAGGAGCCAAGAGCGCCATCCAGCGGCGAACCTCCTGGAAGGGCTGGAAGGCGGGTGTTCACAGCCAGGCCTCAGAAGGAGGGAGGAGGGCAAATGTAGGCAAGGCCCCCTGTATACAGACTCGAAAATAAACAAACAAATAAGAAAAACAAAACAAAAAAAACTTGAGAGTGGTAGTCCTCAATAGAGAACAGTTTGCCACCCCGGGGCTCCGAGTCCGGAGGCCCAGAAGCTGGCACTGAATATCCTACAAGGAGACACTGAGCAGCCGCCCCAACAAAGGCTTCGCTAACTCCCAGCGGCAAGAGTGCCTCAGTTAAAAACCCTGCGATAGAGAGAAGCCAACCCTCCCGGGGAGGATTTGAGCAGGGTCCCCCAGGGGTACCCTTCTGCCCCACCGGAGTAAGCTGTGACCGTCCCTCTCGTGCCCAGTCCTCCAGCACTTGGCCGGGTCCCACAAATTTGGGCCTAAACCTCCTGGCACACATGGCAAGGCTTCCTTCCCTCGTCTGGCCCTGGTTTCCCCTTTAGCCTCACCTCCTGCTGGGTTTTGGTGACACCAAACCATTCAGTGTCCCAATACCCCAAGACCTTTCCCCTGAGGAAGGGGATCCCATGTCCTGTGTCTGAAATGCTGTCTGCCATCTGAAAAGAACTCACCCATTCCTCTGGGCCCGGCTGGGCCATTTCCTCATCTGAGACCCCCTCCCCTTGCTACGCTGCACCCCGCCGCCCACCCCACTGTCCCCGGAGCAACACGGGACCCCTGTACCGTAGAGCATCACACAGGATAGGTGCTGGCACAGTAGCCTGTGGGTTCCCTTGATGGCAGGTCTGTCTCCCCAGGGTCTGGGGAGGCCTTGAACAACGGAGCCCCTCTCTCCTCGATCTTAGGTGGGTGGGCAGGTCTGGCCTCTTGTCCCTCAATGGCAGAAGATACATGGGGGGCTGGAGAATGTGCACAGGGAGATGTGAGGCCTACTGAGCCATCAAAAGTAGCTGGGCAGGCGGGGCATGAAATGAATCCTAAGGGACCAGCCGAACAGGGTCTGGGAACAAAGTCACCAAGGAGCAGTCGGCCTGAGAGACTGAAAGGGAGAGGATCTGTGCTTGGGGTTCCCAAGGTGGGGGCCGTAAGCTGCCAGCAAGCCCCCCAGGTGGGCCGATGGCACCTGGGCCTGGGATTGCCCCCAAGTGCTTGCTTGGCAGGGGCACAGTATACAGATGAGGAAGTTTGGTCATTCATACTTGAAAGCGAGGTCACTTACTTTTCCTCAAATCAGTTTCACGGGAAATGCAGGGCAATTGAAGACATTCCCATTTTATAGATGAGGACAGCCAGGCTCAAGGAGGTAAAGGGTCTGTCACAAAGTGCCAGGTACTGCATCCCCGTCCTCTCTCCTTGGGCCGCACCACGTTGAGTCGGCCAAGACAAGACCGATCAGTTCATTCTGTCACCATTGGTTTGATTTCCGTGGACAAACCCAAAAACCAATTTAAAAAAAGCATTTCTCTGAAGCCACGTCTTGTGTGTTCAGTTATCCATAGAATTTGTTTTTCTTCTTTGCAGCTTTGCGATATAATTGACCTACCATAAATGGCATATATTTGAAACATACGATGTGATGAGAGTCGACATATGTAGACTCCCCTGAAACCATCATAACTGAGACCATGAACGTATCCACTGCCCCTAAAACATTTCTTGCCCACACACATAGGCAACCACAGACCTACTTTCTGTTGCTATTACTACATTTTTCTAGAACTTATGTAAATGGGATCGCACAGTATGTACTCATTTTTATCTGGCTTCTTTTTTTTTTTTAAGATTTTATTTATTTATTTGACAGAAAGAGAGAGAGAGCACAAGCAGGGGGAGTGTCAGGCAGAAGAGAAGCAGCCTCCTGGCTGAGCGGGGAGCCCAATACAGGGCTCGATCCCAGAACTCTGGGATCATGACTTGAGCTGAAGGCAGACACTTAACCCACTGAGCCACCCAGGCGTCCCTCTCTGGTGTCTTTCATAGTTATTTTGAGATCTGTACATGTTGTTGCATGTATCAAAAGTTCATTCCTTTTTATTACTGAGTGGTATTCCATTTTATGGATAGAGTACAATTTGTTTATCCATTCACCTGCCAATGGACATTTGGGTTGCTTTCAGTTTAGAGTATTACACATTTAAATGAGCATTCATAGACAAGTCTCTGTGTGATCAGACATCTTCATTTTTCTTGGGTAGATACCTAGGAGTGGACCGGCTCGCTCATATGGTCAATTTATGCTTCACTTTTTAAGAAGCTGCCAAACTCTTTATCGAGTTAGTTGAGCCCCTCTGCCTTCCTACAGGCAGCGTATGGGAGTCCTGTTCCTCCACATCCTCACCAACACTCTGTATGGTCCATCTTTTTAATTAAACCATTCTAGTGGGGGTGTCGTGATAGTCACTATGGTTTTAATTTTCCTAATGTACTTCTCTGCCATCCACGTATCTTCACTGGTGGAATGTCTACGCAAAGAAAAAGCTTTGAAAGGGTATTGTATCTGTTTAGAGTAGATAGAGTAAAGCACACAATTTTGAAGAGTCTTTGGAATCTGTGAGTCCCGGTGTCCCATCCCGGCTTGGCCACTTACTGTGCAACTTAGGATAAGTGGCTTACCCTCTCTGAACTTCATTTTCCTCTTATGAAAAACGAGGGTAATAATAGAACCCAATACGGTTTAAATGAGGATCAAATACTTAAAAACTAGCATATAGAACTTTAAAAATATTATAATTATTATTATAACATCTTCCGTAGGCCTGATTTGAATTATAACCATTGTAACCATCAAGACCCCTGGCATACCGCAGAAACTAGTCTCTATGGGAATTAAATGGTGTTTTGTGTATAGTACAGTAGATACGCAATTTTTTTTATCCCTAGGTATGTAAAGAATGGAATTTGGTACAAGTCAAGTGTTTCAGAACTGAAAGAGTCCTTAGAGCTATTTAAATCAATACCATGCCTTGGCTCAGGGCCTCTAGAAAGCAGAGCCTGAGGCAAGGATTATAATACTGAGACTTTACTTGGGAAGCACAAACAGGAAAAAACTAGTAAGTGACACAAGGAAAGATGCATGAGTTATCTACCACCCAACTACTCAACAAGGCACCAAAGAAACACAGTAGGTCTCTCGGCAGGCATGCTTTCTCAGCACACAGAATTTCCGTGGAAATTCTGCAGAGAGAAGCCACACTTGAAAGAAGCCCAAGGAAGAGGAAAGTAGGGGACCTGTGCCCGTCAGTTTTCCTCCTATGGTCAAGGTCCACCCCATGGAGAATAAATTCCCCTCACACTCCAGGGTGAGTCATTCAGCACTATGGTGGTCATTGGGAAAACACAGCTCACAGCCTGCCTTGTGGCATTTCACCTAGGCCTAGAAGTCAGTGGTGGGATGCTAGCCAAGGGAGAAGAAAAAAAAGAAGGTGGGCAGGACTTACATCCTGACTTAGGCTGCACACCCTGAGAAGCCAGGTCCGAGTCAAAGATTTGAGTGCTAGAGTTCTGGGGGAATAGAACCCCGGCAGCACCAGTAGGAGAGTGGAGAGGGGACCAGGAACCGAAGGAAGTTGATATGGGGTATGGTGATGAGAAGGCTACTATGGGTGTGGGCATCCAGGGTGCGATCCTATTGGGGACATCTAGGAGACAATAGATGACACATAGAGAGTCATCAGAATAGAGAGACACATCACAGGATTTTCCCACCTTCAAGGTCAGGAAGCAGGGTTAGCTAGCCCCAGCTTCCAGCTGTCATTGGTTGATGGCCGCTCCTGGGGACATTGACCTCCATTGCCCCTCCCCCCAAGAAAGGAGAGTCCCAGCCGCTGGCAGTAGGATGACTCTGGGAATTTCAGATGTGTGGCCGTGTGGCTTCCGTTGCCACCAATCAGCTCGACCACAGATAATATGCAAACAGATGGGACTGACTTTGTCTCAATATAACCGTATTCACAAAAACAGGCAGCCAACCTGCAGACCAGCGTTTGCAGACCTCTGTGCAACGGGTACGAAGCATCCCATTCTGCAGATAGAGAAACCAAGGCCCAGTAAAAAAAGTGATTGGTCCTATAGGCAGCCAGAGGCCCATCTCCTGACCTTCTTCTTAGCTACCTCGTTACCTCTTTATTGGGGTTTGGGGATGTTTTTAGGAGACTTGCAGGCAGAACATTCCAAGGGGGGGAGCCCACGGGACCTATAATTCTTAAATCGCAGTGGTTTGTTTCCTCTTGGTGACCGGAGAAGCCTCAGGGCCTGCAGCCTTCCAGCCTGCAAGGATCGCTCAGCACAACTTCTGGGAGTGTGGCCCATCAGAGCAGCTCCGGAAGCCTCCCTGTACCAGGCCCTGTCCCAGCAGCCTTGCCCCAGCTGCTCTGGCGAGAGCGACTCACAGTGGCCACAAGCTCAGAATGAGAAAGCAGGTTCAAACTTTGGAGCCGTAAATATCTAAAAATATCCAGGAATGTGTGCACATATGTGGCCCTTCTGTGATCAAAACATCTGGGGAGAAGATTAAATGCTCCTGCTTTAAATTTGCCTTGGACTCAGAGAAGACTAGGAAAGGGAAGGGAAGTTGAAAGTCATTGACTTTACTGGGGGGAAGGACGTCACAAGCGTTTTGTTTTTTACAAGGCAAAATAAGTTATGCGCATGCAGAATCCTCCCCCGGGGGAAATCCTGGACCTCGGTTTCCTTGGGATTCTGGGGATTGTTTCTCATAACGGGGGTGGAAATTTTATTGGCTACAGGCTTGAATTCCTGATTTGATGCCTTTTTTCTTAAAAAGAAGATTAAAATGCCAAGTCGCCCAATCAAAATAGTAAGAGCTGTAATAATGTAGCAAATCATTAAATGTCAGATTTGAAGAAGGCCTAGTGTGAGCCATACATTTATCAGATGAGGGAACTGAGACTCAAAGAGACAGAGAGTGAGCTTTCCTGGTGTCCCTCGGAAGGTGGCAGAGAGGGGCAGAAATGCACGTGTCCTGACTCCCACACCAGGGGTGCATTGGGAAAAAAGAGTTGGCAGGAAGGGTCAAGCCTGGTTCTGCTACTTCTAAGCCATATGGCCTCATCTGTACACTGAAGATGGTAACAGTCAGTTCTGTCTATAAGAAACCAGGGTAGGACCTCTGGAGCTTTTGTTTGTTTGCTTGTTTTAAGATTTTTTTTTAAAGATTTATTTTACTTTTCTGAAAGAACACACAGGGGCAGAAGGAGAGGGAGAGAATCCTCAAGCAGGCACCGCACTGAGCGTGGAGCCTGATGCAGGGGTTCAATCCCATGTCCCACGAGATCATGACCTGAGCCAAAATCAAGAGCTAGACACTCAGCCAACTAAGCCACTCAGGCTCCGCTGGACCCCTGGATCTGGCGTAGCTGCTTTCTTGGATCCGTGAGGTCTTTCGTGGCAGGAGATGCCCACCCTTTTCATTACAAACCATGGCCACAAACCCTAAGAAATGTCTTGTAGTTTGGGGTGGATGATACGTGAGCCTGAAATTCCACCTGGCTTAAATCCTTGGTCAGAGGCAGGCTAACTTTCCTCTAAGGTACACTGTGGTTTGCCCTAATTCTGGAGCAGGACCAGTTAGCCGCTCCCCGAAGTTTAGGGCAGCCTGCATAATTCCTACCCAAGGTTTTGTTGTTTTTTTTTTTTTAACTACACATGCCACACTTCAGTTTCCACTGGCCTTTCAAGTGCAAATGGTGGCTGGCTTCCTAGCCACTCTTTATTTAGGAGATGAGAAGGCCCAAAGCGGGATCCTCAAAACGGAAGATGCAAAGGGAGGTGGGTAAGCAGAACCTGCTACTCAGACAACCATAATTTGTCAACCTGCCTCTCATCCAGAACCATGATCCAAGCATGCCCTTGATTGATGTCCACCAGAGGTGAGACCTACTGCGCCCTCTAGAGGCCATCCTTTTTGTTTATCTCTAGTGAGTGCAGCACGCTCAGCGACCAGACCCACCAGAGGCGTAGATGTCTCCAGCTAGAGGGAAAATCATGAATTATCAGAAAAACCCTAGTAGTATCTTGGCAGTGCTGTATCTCTAATCCTTTCCGCTATTTCCACGTCCCGCTCGTTCCTTCATGAGACCACCGAGATGGGAGTTCATGCTCCCAAGGGCTGTACGAATGCTGCTTTCGTGCTGCCCCACATTCTCTAAGCTATGATGAAAAGCTGTGTTCTCTCACATTCACCATAAGGCCAACGAGCTGAATACTACGTAATGGACATCCAAGAGCAACGAGCTGTCACTGCGACAGAAACACCCACATTTGGCACCACGCTGTCAAGTTCTTGCAGTATAAACCCTCCTATTTTCATCAGTACCCCCTTTGCCACAGAAAAAAAGTTTCTCAAATTCTTAGATTATTTCAGAAGCTCCCTTTGCATCTTCTTTTTTTTAAGTATGCTTTTTAATTAAATTTTAATTAAATTTTTCTATTTTAATTCCGGTATAGTTAACATCGAGTGTTATATTAGTTTCAGATGTATAGTATAGCGATTCAACAATTCTGTACATTACTCAGTGCTCAGCATAACAAGTGCACTCTTAATCCCCATCACCTATTTCCCCCATCCCCCCACCCACCTCTCCTCTGGTGGCCATCAGTTTGTTCCCTATAATTAAAAGCCCATTTCTTGGTTTGTCTCTCTCTTTTTCCCCCTTTGCTTATATATTTTATTTCTTAAATTCCACATATGAGTGAGATCATATGGTATTTGTCTTTCTCTGACTGACTTATTTCACTTAGCAGAATACTCTCTAGCTCCACCCACATTGTTGCAAAGGGCAAGATTTCATTCTTTTTTTTTTTATGGCTGAGTAATATTTCCTTGTGTATATATACACCACATCTTCTTTATCCATTCATCTATTGATGGACACTTGGGCTGCTTCCGTAATTTGGCTATCATAAATAATGCTGCAGCAAACACAGGAGTGCACATGCACCTTCTTTCTTCTTATTCTGCTTGATCCCAGCAGTAGGAGCCATGGGAACTGAAGGAGCTGGGATGGAAATGGGGTCCCTTCTTCGGTAGCTACAAATGGCATGACCTACTGCAGCAACTTCCACACGCGCCCCCCTCCCCCCAGCGGGCCCATTCAATACTAGCTCTCTAATGTGTTCCACTTCTCCGAAGTTCCAAAGGTCAACAAGACAAATTGTTGCCCAAAGACTCACTTGCAGCATCTGGAAAATACAGACTAATCCCAAAGCCAAATACCAAACACATATGCTAGTTTCCAGAAGATAAAGACCTGGAGTTAAGTGGAATTTAAAGACTCCTCCCTAGAGCCCACCTCTAGGGATTGAGGAGCATCTAAGCGGCCAGAATTAGCTTCCTCTTATCTCTATTTCTGGGGGAGCCCTGTTTTCCCTATGGGGGAGAGGTGTCACATACCGTATGTATTTTTTTTAGAGATTTTATTTATTTATTTGACAGAGAGAGAGAGAGAGAGAGATCACAAAGGCAGAAAGGCAGGCAGAGAGAGAGAGGGGGAAGTAGGCTCCCCGACGAACAGAAGAGCCCGATATGGGGCTCGATCCCAGAACCCCGAGATCATGACCTGAGCTGCAGGCAGAGGCCTTAACCCACTGAGCCACCCAGGCATCCCTGTATTTTTTTTTTTAAAGATCTCAGGGTATTTTTCATTTGGGAAGTAAGAAAATGAGACCAGAGACCAGACATAATCTGAATCATGTCTAGATATTAGGCTGAGGTGTAAATGTGAAGTCATATTGATCTTAAGATATGCTTGTGATTCCTACATTCTGTGGGTATGGGACTATTATTGTGCACTTTTTACAGATACTATTGACGAAGGTGGCCTTATATCCAGATTCACAGAACAAAGTCCTACTTTATGCCTGTTGTCCTGACTTCCTGTCTGCTTTAGCATCTATCCAGGATGTTTGTATGTTCCTTTTATTTTTGTGGGAGTTACTTCATTCTCTGGTGCACATTGCATAAACCTGTCTGGTGGACTTGGTTATGTGAAATGGCTAAGCATATTTCTAGATGGAAGTTAGAACAGGTGAGATTAGGTGGTCTAAGTATCAGGTAACCATGAGGAAAATAGGCTGAGCTGCCCATTCATTGACTCCAGGTCTAAACATAAGAGAAGAGGCAAGAATTGGAGAAGAGGCCTGATGAAGAATCAAGCAAGACTTTTCTTTCTTTCTTTCTTTCTTTCTTTCTTTCTTTCTTTCTTTCTTTCGTTCCTTCTTTCTTTCGTTCTTTCTTTCTTTCTTTCTTTCTTTCTTTCTTTTATTAAAGGTTTTATTTATTTATTTGCCAGAGAAAGCGGGCAGAAAGAGAGCAAGAGGACAAGCCAGGGGAGTAGCAGGCAGAGGGAGAAGCAGGCTCCCTGCTGAGCAAGGAGCCCAAGGTGAGACTCGATCCCAGAACTCTGGGATCATGACTTGAGCTGAAGGCAGACGCTTAACTGTATGAGCCACCCAGGCATCCCATAAGTGAGACTTTTCTGATACTCTCAATCTTTGTGGCCCAAGGCCATATTCCTGAATCAAAAAATAGATCAGAATATGGGGATATGTTGGCTACAGATTCCAACTTCTGAGGAGGAAAGCTCAAGCACCTCCCACATAGTCTACCCATAAGCAGGAGTTTTCTGACATGGGTGATAGGCAGTGCTCTGCTGGGGTGCTAAGATAATGATGGCAAAATGATTTTAAACACTTGCCAATTCCAGTCATCTAATAGAGCTGCTTAGGGCATCATGTTGAGAAAAATTTTAGGTTTGGCAAGAATGAGGGCCATCATTGATTTGGGATGTTGGCCTTGGTTCAGGAGCTGAGAGTATTTGTACTCATCTCAGTACTTTGCCATTTCTGTACTAACAAGATGAGCTCTACAATAGGAGGAAGAAAGAATTTTAAAAATTCTTCTTTCCTCATGGCATACCCTAGTAGGATCCATTTTCCTTTTTGGACTGATTATGTCTCTTGCTCTAGTTGGCTAAGAAGGACTCCCTTAGCTTATGCGACTGCTCTCTTCTACCGTTACTCTTGTAAGGGTGGGTAGGGTGGGAGATTAAAGGCTATTGCACTAGAGCTTAGGAAAACATTCTATTTCCCTCCATGATTTTTCTCTTGGGTGTGTCCTTCCTAGGTTCTGGTCATGGGAATTATATCTCTCAGGATGAGCTAGGATGGTTTCTCATGTAGGCCTTAGTCCATCCAGGAGCAGAGTTGGTCCTTATGATTCAGACCTGGTATAGCCTTTTTCCCCAAGGTGGAAGACTTGGTGCCACAGCTTTTTCTATAATTGTAAACAGTTTTCCTCTGGCTGGCTTTGCCCATGGAGCTAGAAGGATTGGTGTCAGACAAGGCAGGATGCCGATCAAGGACTCATGGATTTGAGATCTCAGCCAAATATGTTGCCATCTTATCACTACTACCAATGATACACATTTTCCTGGAGATGTAAGGATCAAGGATAATGTATATAAAGTGCCTACAACTCAACTAGCTCTTCTATAGTTAGCTATTAATGTTATATTATAATAATGACTAATGTCACTTGAAGACCAAATTTTTCTTCATCTGATTTTATTTTTGGCCAAAGTAATATGTACTCTGGTGACGGGTAATTGTCTTGAGAAAATATCTGGACAATAGCAGGCAGTGCATATCTCCTCTGCAGACCCATTAGTAAGAAATTCAACACAAATTCCATCCTATACCTTATTGTTCAAATGAATGGTTTCAAGCATAATGGAAAGTTTTATGTCAGTCACCCTGCTTCCCGGGATTTGTACTTTGAGAGGTTTTCATTATTTCTTTCTTTAAAAATATTCCAGAGGTCCAGGGTCAGCTTCCCCACAAAATACTTGCTCATCAGTGAGCTGGATGTGAGATGTTCACAGACTCCAGATGTGGTGTAGCCAACCATTTGGGAGACCTTGAGGCCCTCTGGCAAGCTGTTCTCAGGATGCTAGAAGCTGAGTAGGAGGTATGTGTCCCAGCTCCTTCTATGAAAGTTGTCATCTTGCCATTACAATGGGACAGTGTGGATGAGAGAGCTTTTGAGAAGGAAGTGGTTTACATTATTAAGAACAACTGTACATATAGGATTTGTAGATGTGGGTCAGTTAGGTTTATAAGCTTCCCATTGGTAGGAAAGTAAAAAGGCCATGTTATGACTGTGTATACTTCCAAGATACACCAATAAAGATGCTGAAGGCCCTATTCTCTATGGAAAACTTTGGTAGACAAGAAACCTGGGGGCACTGGCCAGGCCCTAAACTATGTAAATAAATGTTGGCTCAAAGATTTTAAAGGGTGTCTACTTTTACAAGAAAGGGAGGAACTCAAAAGTGGAAGGCCGAAAGACATCGACAATGCCAGGAGATGGGGCCAAGGAGGCATCAGGCAGCCAGAAAAGGAGTCTGATAATGTGTAGTGTGAGCCTAAGGATGCATCATGTGAATTAAAAGAATAATTTATGTGAGCCAATGTGTACACGGTGTCAATATCCACCTTATCAGAAATGATAATCAGAAAGTAGAATGGTAAGTACCAGGGGCCGAGAGGTGTGGGAAGTGGGGAGGTGTGGTCAACAGGTACAAACTTTCAGTTATAAGACAAACAAGTTCTGAGGACCTCGTATACAGCGTGGTGACTAGAGGGAACAACACTGTATTGCATACTTGAAATTTACTGAGTATTAAATTTACTGAGTATTAGATTTAGTGAGTATTAGTTCTCACCACACACACACACACACACACCGTAACTACCCAAGATGATGGGTGTGTTAATTAACTTTATTGTGATAATCATTTTACAACATATACATATATCAAATTTTTAAACAGTATGACATATTTACTATTCATCTGATATTTCACTTTAAGGAAAACCACTGAATTTGTTGGGGAAAGGAAAGTACAGGGGGAAAAGTGAAATGCCAAACCTGCATTGTAAGTATTGGAGATAAATATGAAGTCATTAATATTTTAAAAAATAAACATATGTGTATCTGCATATATCACTCATTCTGCCTAAAAAATGTTTCATCAGTTCATGCCTTTCCCTTCAGAAGTTGTGCCTTCATATAATACATAATCCAGTTTCCCAACCAGCTTTAAGAGATGCCAAATATTTAATGACACCCCACCTAGAAACAATAAATACATTTGAGTCAGTCTTAGACTCCTGGGGAAAGAGATGCTGAAAATTTGATGAAAGGGATTAATAAATTATAACCAGGCTATTAAGATGTGAATCACTAAAGACTTCTGACACTCTTTTCCTTTCTCTAATTAGAATTAGAAAAACAAACAGACTCACCTCCCTATGCTCAGAATTCCATTCCTTCCATTCTGAGGTCGCTTGGTTGATCTGGTTCATGGACTTTCATTTAGACATTAAGATGGCTTTAACCCATGGGCAGTAGGGCTCTGACTGTTGGGAGTCAGTGCGCTGGTGTTCCAAACCAGATGCTGTGACCATATTGGTGAGACGCCAATCACACAGCTGGGAAGAGGGAAGACCCAATTTGTGGACTGTGGGGTAGCTTCCCAATCAAAGTGCTCCTGCTGATGGATTTCAGAGCCTACTTCAAGCTGTCATAGATCCAAGCTTTCTGGAAGGAACCTTAGAGATTATCTCATCTCACTCTTTCTTTGTGTAAGCAGAAACTTAACAAAATTTGAAAGCTCTCTGTCAAAGGAGAAGGAGCAAGTTGCCAGAGGTCATGCAACCTTTGATGGCAAACTTGACGTGAGAACCTGGCCTCTTGCTCCCTGGATGGCTGCTGCTCTTTCTACCTCTATTTCTACACCTCCTGTGGGGGCCCAAATGCAACAGCGCTGTGCTTCCTTATCTGATCACTCAACCAGCTGTTTATAATACCAGCATCAGAGGATAGCTACAGGCAGGTGTCGGGTATTAGAAGACAACCCCAGCACCCCCCAGTCCCCGTGAAACATCCGGGGCTTGACCCTCTGAACGCCTGATGTGGAGAACTGACATCAGATTCAGTCGGTGTGGGGGTGGAAACTGACTCTCTTCCTCACCTCTGTATCCCAGAGCCTGGAACAACGCCAGATAGAGGAGTCCTCAAGAAAAGTTGTTTAGATTAATAAATTATGAGGGTTTATCTAATTTTAGAACTTCTCTCCCTCTCTCCCCCTCTCTCTCTCTCTCGTACACAATAACTCAATGCCAAGTGATTAAAAAATGTATTTTCCTCCAATATTTTATAGATGCTGCTTCAATACAATCTTTCAACAAACATTTAGTCAGGCTTACTATGTAACTAGGGGCTAGGTAAAGAGAAATAAAACAGCTTCTGTCCTCAAGGGCTCATAGTCTATCAAGGGAGACAGATGTCGAGATGGTTGTAATCTGGGTTGAAGGTACACCATGAGAGAGGGGTGTCATAGGAGGGACATGTAGATCTGAGGCAGGGGTAGAGGTGACAGTGGAGCTGAGTGTTGAAAAGTAAGTCAGTTAGAGGAATAACAAGAAAGGATGTTTCAGACTGAAAGAATGTGTGCAAAACCGTGGAATGAGATGGCAGGAGAAAGCATGGCCAAAGACAGAGAAAGAATGAAATTGGCAAATTTTAAGATGTTTTACAAGTGAAATGTAAATCTGTGTCCTTTTCTGCTTGTTTGCTTTTCCATAAGAGGCCATCGTTGAACCACCCCCATGGGGATCCCTGCCAGAGCACACAGGAAGATTGTAGAACCTTCCAAAGCCCACTTCCAAGTGCCCACTCTCCTGCTCAGGCACCTCAGGCAGCTCTCAGTGAACTTTCCTTACAGGCCTGTAGTGTGCCCCTTAGAGGTGTGTGCGGAGTGTGGCTATTTTGCTCCGTCTCTTGCATTTTCCCAAGATTTACTCTCACTGCTCCATGCGCTTGTCTCCTTCTCACATACTTCCCTTCCTTCAGAGCTGCCTTCCCCTTAGATTAACAATGACTTCATCAACCCTGAAGTCTAGCTCCGTGTCACCTTTTCCAAGGAGGCCCCTTCCCCTGTCACACACAGACCTTCTCCCTTCTGTGCCTGTAGGAGCTTCCCTGCCATTTGTCCTAGCTCAGTTTCCTCTGCATCCCGCAGAAGATTGTGACTCATGGTAGAGACCGATCTATTGAATTCATCTCATTGTCCCGAGCACCCACTGGGCAAATAGCCTCCCGAGTTTAAATGTGCCGAATCCCAGAGAAGATTCAAGCCTTCACTCTGCCACTTCCTGGGGCCAGAAGCTGGTGAAAAATAGGATCCTCGCCTTGCCGGGTCACCACAAAGTTCGAGCGAGGCAGGGTAGCCTTCTTGCTCATAATAGGCCCTCTATACCCACTGCCTCCTCATATAGGAGAAGCATAATATAGTCTCTGCATATACCTTTCCTTCTATGCTTGCCTTTCTAATCCTCGGGAAAAGAAAAGGATGGTCGAAACCCTGCAAACCCCAGAAACAAGTCAAGTAAACTAATATTGAAAAGTATCTATTGGATTGGAAACTGGGCCTTCTTTTTTTTTTAACCTTAGCGAGATCCATTTCACTGCAAAGATTGGTCACGTTGCAACATGTTGAGATGTGAACTTGGCACAGCCCATAGTTCCCCTCTATCTTCTCTCCTACTATGTCCACATCAAATCTCCAAACTCAAATATCAGTCAGTGGTTTCCAGGCAAAGTTGCCAGGCAGAACTCCTATCTCCCAAGTCCCAACCACCGCCAGGCCAGAAATAAGAATCACTTAAGAATGTTAATTGAATGCTATAATTATAGTCTGTGCATAAATAGGCATTTTGCACTGATGTTGTACACTGCCAAGAAAATATTTACTTGGCTAACTCAAGTCCACGACCAAGTCTATTTTTTTCACAACAGAAATAATACTTTAATTTGGCATCACCAGACACACCAGAGTGAATAATCTTGGATATTTCCAACAGAAGATGTCTCTTATGCTTTTGCCTCTCTTATTAGTCATAGATCTCCTTTCTTTGCAGGATCTATCTGTAAGTTATCTGCGGGTTCTTTTGTGTTCCTTTCTGACTTTTCTTGAGATCGGCTGTTTATTGGAGTTTCCTTTGGGGAAGAGCCAGGGAAGCAAGCTAGGGAGGTCTGAAACCTGGTTTGGGTTACTTGTCTCAAAACCCCTCTTCATCAAATCTATGACTTTCTTTGCACTTGGATGCTTCTTTCCCTTCGAATTTTTGGCCCATGCTGTTCTCACCAAAGCCCTTTAAGTCATAGGCTCTCGGGCAAATAGCAAACACGGTCTCCTCACCCTCCACCCACTCCCCCCCACGTCGGCCAGTTGTCCCAGACCAGCAGTCTAATCAAAGCCTCCTTTCAGGGTGGAAATCTTCACATTTAGGAAGTCCCTTTCTTGGTCAAGCCCTGAGGTCTCTGATCCTTTCTCATTTTCCTCCAGGTTTCACAGTATCTGGTAGGTAGGCCTCACAATTTGTGGCTTTTTCCTTGTTTTATATGAGATGATGGGCTTTTTCCTCCCCTCCTTTTTTTTTTTTTTTTAACTTACTTTCTCTGGATATCTAGTCAGGGAGAGAAACTACAAATGCTAAAGGGGCTGCCACCTTTAACTAGAATTCCAAAAGGTGTTTTTATTTAATTTTTCCCCCAAATATGTTTATTTTATTTTTTCAGTGTTACAAGATTGATTGTTTCATGCACCACAAAAGGTGTTTTTAAACCCAAATCCTTTCATTGAGTTCTTATCCTTCTGTATTGTGTGTACTGCAAATTGCTTCAAGCCCGCTGTGGGGTAAGGTGAGGAATACATATGTAAATTTTAAAATGCTACCTTCTTCCACTTTCCCCTCTCTCAACTTTGATGTCTGGTCATCTCTTTGGAAGTATCTTCATTTCTTACTTTCTTTTCTGTCATTTCTCTCAGCCAACCTGGAAACTCTTCGATTCTTTAAAAGAGGTCAAAGAGATAATGCTTTGAAGCCTCTCCTCTTTCCTTCTAGCCAGGAGAGCAAATGGCACTCATCAGAGACGTACTTAGTTC
This sequence comes from Nasua narica, assembly GCA_028533885.1. Taxonomy (NCBI): domain Eukaryota; kingdom Metazoa; phylum Chordata; class Mammalia; order Carnivora; family Procyonidae; genus Nasua; species Nasua narica. The sequence continues at coordinate 52,622,748 of CM052813.1, read as the reverse complement.
TCTTCCTTCACAGCCAAGCCTTGTGCCCTGAATCTCTAAACAAACCTCCAGAGTGAAACTCTTGCAACCACTGCCATGGAAACCGCCTCTTCCTGGTCTTGATGGAAAGGGCTTCTGGGAGAACCACTCTGGGGCGCCCCCACAGCCGGCCCCTTCTGTGCAGATCTGCCATATATTACAGAGGTGAACCCCTAGTCAGCCGAAGAGCCCTGTCTCTCCTGCTACCAACATCACCCTGGGGCCGCTGAGCAGCAGAAGCATGGCAGAAGCAACCTGCTCACCAGAGTTCCCACCTGCTTCCTGCACCTGTTTTCCTGGAGTCCTGATCCAAGGGGAAAGAAAAGAGGATTCAACCTTGCCCGTATGTGTATCCTGCTAGTGGAACATCATTCAGTATGGAAAATCGTCAAGTAGCGTTCCAAAGAAATGGATCACTGGGTTGACAAAGTCCCCTGGATTCATTGTGTTCACAGCTGGGGAATCGGGTTCCCTCAAAATATACTTTCAGGACCTTCCAGAGCAATAGGAGCGAGAATGGAGTCCTGACCTCTCACTGGTGTAAACAAAACAAAAGCAGTTGTAGGAGCCCAGAGAGAAGAGCAATAGCTTCTACTGAGACGCCATTGACTGTGTTCAAGAACCTCTATTCACAGCAACGGTGAGGGGCACCATTTACACCTTGTCTCACTTAATCCCACGAGAAATTACCTCTATTTGATGGGGAATGATGTTGAGGATCCCCGTAGAAAATGGAAAGGACCATAGGAGTATTTTTTAGAGTGATTATGCTGTTGATAATTACTTCTTAAATCAAAGAATTACTTCTTAAGTCAAAATGTTTTAATGTTTGGCTTTGAATGTATCTTCCAAGAAGGGGCAAATTGAGAGGTAAGGGTTGACCTTGAACTTAAATCTTAAAGCACTTCGAGGTTAGAATCCAGCCTCTCCAGAGGTGCCTGGAGTATGAGAGTGGAGCCTGTGTCTCTCCCAGGCCAACACGCCCTCTTCCCCATGGTCAGCGTTAACATGGGAATGGCAGCCACACAAATGAAAAAACCCCAATGCATCACGGAGGTTCTGGTTTTGTCCCTGTGACTGTGAATACGACCAAATAGAACTCCCCAACTCCCCATAGCAAAGAATGCAGGACTTTTGAACAAGAAAGGATCTGACAGATTCTGACCCCCGCATTTCAGAAAGACAGCAGGCAAAGTGCTTTACTCAGTTTACTTTTTTAAACGATGTAAGGAAAAATGGTTAGTATTATAACCAAGACATTTCCTCCCTGATGTTTTCATAACCCTCTCTAATATTGAGAACACAATGGGGAAAATAGCACACAGATGTAGCCCCAAGGTAGATGCCTGCACTCTGAAGGGGGTGATCTGAGAGACTGCGGCCTGAGTGGAGAAGGCACAGAGGACGTGGGAAGGTGCCAGGGAAAAGCAGGGACGGTCCACTCACTAGGGATGCAGGGAAGGGCACACTTATTTATTTTGCAGATTAAATTAGATCTGTTTCATGGCCCCTTCCAGCAAAAGCAGAAGGTCCAGGATCTTGTCCCCATGGATACCTCCTCTCCTCTAGATTGTATGAAATCTCTAGGGGCTTATACATTTAGATAATCTTGTTGAATAGGTAAGACCGCACACTCAGCTCTCTCAAATGAACACTGCAACTAATCCCCCCCATCTGTCCAGTACCATCCACTCAGTGTCCCCACCATCCACCCAGTGTCCCCACCATCCACCCAGTGTCCCCACCATCCACTCAGTGTCCCCACCATCCACCCAGTGTCCCCACCATCCACTCAGTGTCCCCACCATCCACCCAGTGTCCCCACCATCCACTCAGTGTCCCCCACCATCCATACGAGGTATCCCACCATCTGTCTAGTGCAGCTATTTCCTGCAGAAAAATCTTACCTGCCCAGTGCCCTGCAGGCCAAAATGGCCCTTCAAAAGGTGGTCATAATGGTTCAGACATCCACCCAGGTTGTGAAAGGTGGTGAAATCTGCAATCTCCTTCCGAGGAATCCACCAGGGGTCAGACTACTTACCTCTTCAACCCCCACTAACCTTTAGGGATAGTCCACTCATTTCTCCTACAGGTGTTTGTGAGTTCATCAAAAAAGGCCCAGACTTCAGAAAAAGCCCCACCAAGGGGACGCCATGTTATTTATGTAACTGTTTAGGGGATTTGGGTTTGTTTTTTTTTTTAAATTGGGCATTTTACAGAGTGGCTGGTATATGCCAGGCATTATTCATATGCTGTTCAAGTCTCATAATGCTTTGCAGTGGATAGAGATTCTAAACAGCTTACCCAGGGTCACTTAGCTAGAGATGAGATTCCAATTCAAATAGGATTCCCCAATGTACAGATCTGAAATAGCACATTCTGGCTTCATCATTGCTAACTTTTGTGAATCCCAGAATCAAAGAGTTGAAAAGGCAACATTCATCAAGACCTCCTGCTAACATTTCAGTCCCATCCAATAGAGCAGAGAGCTGAGAAGCGGAAGCTTTCATCATTGGAAGGTCTTCAACAGCACAGATAAAAACCTACCTCCCCTCGGTTTCTCACAAGTCTCCTGGGCCACATGAGCCAACCCAATCTCTTCTTCCTCTTGATAGCCCTTCAGAGCTTGGACAGAATCTCCCTTGTCTTCTCTCTTTCTTTCTCAGCCTAGTCACCCCCAGATTCTTCAACTCCTTCCTCTATGGCTGATTTCAATCCTTGCCTTCTATTTCTGGTGAGCAGCTAGGTCATGAGGGAGTTATGAAAGAAGAATCTACTATTGTCTGTGACGTTACTGGGCATTTGTGTTGATCCTCACCCTACCTCTTTGGTAGACTCTACCAGGTGCCAGAAACGTTTGAACACAACTCCTAGGTGATTTAGGAAACCCTTGAAAAACCCACCTACTGGGTAACAAGATGTTTACCTGTAATTACCTCAGAGCAAAGGTTAAGCACTTTGGAATATTGAAGACATTTTAAAAGATTATTTTCAAAATTTGCAAGAGGGGAAAATATGAGAACATCTGTTCTTTAAAATCACTATAAAATATTCATGTGCAAATGACTTAAAAATACTGAGTAGCAAATCTATTTGGAGTTATTTGGGTATGTGAGTTCAGAAAGTCTCCGCTGGGAGGAGAGAATTTTCCCTAAGAGTTCCTTCCTAAATCTTTTTATCTTACAATTTTCTTTATAATACTACACCTTTCCTCAGGGATTATTGCCATGATATTTAAATAGGGGTTTTTTTTTATAATAAGGGTTTTTAAAAATAGACCTTTCTTGGCAAGTGAGAGAAGTTCTTTTGGAACTGTTCTAGTCTCTGAGATAAACATTATGTAAAGGAGTGTTTATGCCATGAACCCAGAGATTCACCTGAAGCACTATCATGCCTTCTATAGAGCAGTTTCCCATCTATGGATTTCATTCTAGCATTGCATGTAGGAGGATCCTCGGAAGACCCCTGTTTCTTGGATATTTTGCATCATTTCTAATGCCTGTGTTACTCTCCATTTAAAGACTCTTGTTGAGTTTGCTAATCTTGACATAATCTTGGTGACTTTTTGGTAAGGTCAGAACAGAATTCTCTTAGATACTAAAGGATCTCCAGCCTTTTCTTATGTGCACTTCTATTTGACAGTGTTTGGACTGGATTCTACTGAAAGTCGAACTATGGAGCTGACTCACTTTATAAAATGTATGATGCCCAAATAAGATCTAGGAAAAAAATTCTAGGAAAAAAATTCTCAGCTAAATGTAAATTTCAAATAAGCAACAAATTTTTAGTGAGTGTATCCCAAATCCTATAATTCGTCTGGCATCTCTATGCCCAAACTCAGTGTCAAACTGCCTATGTTAATTTCCCTAATGAATTGTAGAAGTATTTCCATTGTGTGATAAAATAAAAACTGCATCTATTTTTTAAATCTTTATTAAAGACATAACAAATCCTTTCTTAAAAAAAAAAAAAAGGGAGCATGTGCTAATTAAGGCATATGGCTAGTCTCACCCAATGTATATGCTTTGCACAGAGGTAGAATCTGGATCTCTACTCATTTGTTAAGAGCTGATAATTGGGGGAAACTACAAATGAGCTGAAAACAAAACAAAATTAAAAAGATGAAAGTGGAAGGAAATGCTCTCAGCTCCCGAAGGATGGTGAAGAGGTTAGAGGTCTTATGTCCTACCACCATTTCCCCCCACATCTAGGACTGTGTCCAATACACAATAAATATTTGTATAATAATGTATAGATAAATCAATGGATGAATGTCATGCTCAAAGCCTCTTTCTTAAGCCACTGCTACAAGATACCCAGAGACATCTCAGATCTCAGAATTGTATTACTCTCTAAAATAAAAGACTAAGCTTTAAAATGTGTGGCTGTGTGAGTGAATGTGTTTTGACAAGAAACAAATTTATCTTCCCTAAATGAGACTCTGCTTCTTACCTGAGATGAAATAGATAAAATAGACAGAAGTTCGAATGAAAAACCATATAACTGTTTCCAGTAGAAGGAACACTACTTATGATGAAATAGTGTCAGAAACATTGACTGCCACCACCACCACCACCCTGACCATAATTCCCTATCAAAGAAGGACACTCCGTGCTGAAATGTTGACGTTTAGGGTAGTTGGCCAGGGATCATTAATGGAACAAACGGAACAAAGTGGAGGGGGATGGGATGGGATGAGATGGAATGGGACAGACAGAATGGAACTGGGACATCTGTATTCAATAATGATAAAAATGTCAAATGCCAAGATTTTATTTATGTTCAGATGACGTCGTAAAGACATTGTGTGTCTTCCTTTTCTCAAACATAAGAATTTTCTAAGAAAGGGTTACAGGTATTTTTGAGCGATGTGCTAAAGTACTGATCAGAAATTTTGCTTCCAGTAATTGGGCATCAGGGTGGATGATATTTAAGTAGCTAAATGGAGATTCATGTAACATTCTTGTGCAAAACCTGTGAAGCCAAAGACGTTTTAAGTTTTAATCACTTCGACTGAGCGTGCGCCAAAGTTGGTACTACTCCTACTATTCTTTGATCCTTGAATATGTGATCACTCAGAGAATTTGATCTATACCCAGTCAATTTCATGAAAGAAAACACTAGCCAGAAAAATGCAAGTAACCAATACACATCTCTTTCTGTAAGAGGGAGATTATTTCCATATAAAAGAACCATAATCATTTTTTCCGTGATAAAGATAAAGGTTTTGTTTTTATCATATCAATGTACATTTTCATAGACTTTTATTGTTGTTTTGTTTATCCCAATTCACTTTGCAACTTCATCAAAAAAAATTCAGTGTGGATATTTTATTTTTCAAAGTTGGTTGAAGCAAATATGGACAGCAAATGGCCTCCAATTCTATATATTAAATTTTAAGGATGTGTTTTCTGTGCTGTGTTGGGCAAAAAACAGTTACTATGGAAAGTCATTTAAAGAAGTGAACAAGCTTTTGTAATCTTTTCTTCAGCAATACATATATAGTCGCCTTCATAAAATGAGCTTCTGCTTTTATTTGATTTGAAATTTTATTTGAAAATGAAAATACATATTTTTTTTTTTTTTGGGATTTCAGCCCTTTTTATTTTATTTTTTTTTTCCCCAAATTTATTTTAATTTTTCAGTGTTACAAGATTGATTGTTCATGCACCACACCCAGTGCTCCATGGTGGGGGGGGTTAGCCTGGTGGTGGGTATCGAGAGGGGCACGTACTGCATGAAAATACATATTTTTAACTTAAAGGAGTATGTTGAACAGGTCAATCTAATCAACATAAAGAACTGAATTGTATTTGCTTGGAAATGTATCACCATCCCTCCTTACCCAAAAATGTGCATGAGATAATATAACCTAAAATACGTGTGCAAGTGTAACTAAAAATATTGAGAAGGTACAACCTTTTAGATATTTGAAGTCAACTGATATGTTCTCCTGAGGTTTTGGGTTGTGTTGGGTTGGGGTTTTTTGTTTGTTTGTTTGTTTGTTTGTTTGTTTTGCTAAACCACACAGCTTTTTCGACCATACGCCCCACATTGTGGTGTCAACACCTATTATGGACTGAAAGTTTGTATCCCACGAAAATTCATATGTTGCAATCATAACCTCCAACGTGATGGTATTTGGAAGTGTGGTCTAGGAGGTGATTGGGTCATGAGAGTGGAGGCTCATGGGTGGGATTACTGCCCTAATAAAAGAGACCCCAGAGAGCTCCCTGCCCCTTCCACCATGTGAAAAGTCAGCCATGTAAAAGAGGAAAACTGGTCCTCACCAGATGTCAAATCTGCCTGGATCTTGATCTTGGACTTCCCAGCTTCCAGAATTGAGAAATAAATATTGGTTGTTTAAGTCACCCAGGCAATGGGATTTTTGTTATAGCAGCCTGTGCGGACTATTACAGTATCCCTCTATTCTTTGTATGTACTTGAACATGCTCAGGATTATAAATGACCCACTTAAGGTGTGAACCCAAAATCTGGCCCTAAAGCAATAGAAAACCAGTAGATCATCCTCCTTGTTCTGGACTCCATACTCCTCAATGTCACCTATTTATGTTGCCTTGTTGGCATTCCAAAATAACTGTTTAAAATATTTATTTTTTATTTTATTTTGTCATTGCTTATTATTCAATGAAAACGAAAGTTAACGTGCCAACACAACATTTTAAAGCATCTTAATGTGCTCTGCTTTTCCCCACATCCTTGTACACCAGATTTGTCCTTTTCAACCGGAGAAGGGCTATTACCATGAGAAGAATAAGGATGTTAAAGCTGGAGTGCAAACAGAAAAGATGTTAGTTTAACCTTTAACTTCCAAATCAGGATCTTGAAACTGTGAGAATCAGGAATATCATTTTCTTTTTTTTCTTTTTCTTTTTAAAGGATTTTATTTATTTCTTTGACAGAGAGAGAGATCAAAAGTAGTCAGGGAGGCAGGCGGGGGGGGGGGGGAGCAGGCTCCCCACTGAGCAGAGAGCCCGACATGGGGCTCGATCCCAAGACCCTGAGATCATGACCTGAGCCAAAGGCAGAGGCTTTAACCCACTGAGCTACCCAGGCACCCCAGGAATATCATTTTCAAAAGCGAAGTTTTGGGTGGAGAAGAAAAATGTATGGGTTCAAAAGAGTCAAAACCTAGAGTATTCAATTTTGTTGTTTTGTTGTTGTTGTTGTTGTTGTTTTTAGAGTTCTCAGTTTTAGTGTCCACCAGGAGCAGGTAGAATGCAGGACGTAAGAATAGGAAATAACATGGCCTTTCTGGCAGCTCTGAATCCCCCACTGGAGCTCAGGGAAACATGGTCCTTCCCACCAAAGGACATATAGGCATGGAGAGCTGGAAGGGTCAGTGAACTGCTTCTTCCAGTCCTCTCTGCCTAAACACACCACACCTTCACTTCTACTCTACTGCAGATGGGGCTCAAAATACATATAGAGTTTTCTCCCAGAGTCCCTGACAACAACTGGAGCATCCTTCCCCACCTCACTGTTTTGGGGTTACAGACTTATCTAGGGCTCTCTGTCAGCCCTGATTTGTAATTAAATAATAATAATTAACTAATTTAAGTATGTACACATTTTTTAAATGCCACCAAGCATAAGCATACAGTTGGATGGATTTTCACATCTACACAGGTCAGGAAATGGACCATGACCAGCACCCCACAACCCCTCCTTTTGCCCTTCCCAATTATCATTGATCCCTTCCCAAAGGTAACCACTATTCTGTCTTCCATCAGTATAAATTAGTTTTGCCTGTTTTTGAGCTTTATACAATATGCATTCTTTTGTGTCTTGTTTCTTTCACTCACTATTATGTATGTTTTATTCATCTCTGTTGTCACCCATAGCTATAATTTATTCATTTTCATTGTTGAAGAGCGGTCCTGTGAATCAATGCCACAATTTCTCTATTTTCTCTATTCAACTGATGATGGATATTTGAGTGGTTTACAGGTTTTGGCTACTACAAACAATGCTGCTGTGAACATTCCTGATCGTGTTTTCCAATACCCACATGTACACATTTCCATTGGATTTACACGTAAGAGGGAAACTGCCACTGGGTCACAAGCTGTGTGCATATTCAGCTTTAGTAATTGCTGTTAAGCAGTTTTCCGAAGTGGTTGTATTTTCCTGAACCCTTAGAAATTACAGTTTTTGCAGATCAAAGCTGAATATTAGTAATTTCAATGGCTCAACCTCCAATTTACACCTCTACTAGCCACGTGTGAGAGAGCGTTCCAGTCGCTCCACATCCTCTCCAACATGTGATATTATCAGCGTTTTAGATTTAGCCATCCTAGTGAGTGTGTATGTTAGTTCTCTTCAATTTAAATTTCTGCATTCATGATGACTAACAATCCTGAACCCTTTTTCATATTCTTATCAGGTCATTTGCATATGTTCCTTTTTGAAGTTCTGTTCAAGGTTTCTTGCATTTTTAAAACATTGGGTTGTCTCTTTTCCTGATTGCCTGTGCATGTTGTTTTTATGTTATGGAGACAAGTTTCTTGTCAATACAAGGATTGCAAATGTCTTCTCCCATTTGATGGTTTGCTTTTCACTTTCTTAATAGTATATTTGATGAATGGAAGTTCTTATTTTTCATATAGTGCAATTTTCTGATATTTTCCTTTTCGTTTAGTGCTGCTTCCACCCAAATATTTAAGAACTCTGGATTGCTCAGTCTGTTAAGTGGCTGCCTTGGGCTCAGGTCGTGATCCCAGGGTCCTGGGATGGAGCCCTGCTTCCGAATAGGATTCCCTACTCAGCAGGAAGTCTGCTTCTCCCTTTGCCCCTCATCCCACTCGTGCTCTCTCTCAAATAAATAAAATCTTTTTTAAAAAAAAAAAAAAGAACTCTTTGCTACTCCAAAGTCATTAATATAATCTATGTCATACTTCTGGAAACTTTATAATTTTAACTGTCACATTTATAGCTATAATCCACTTGGAGGTGATTTTTGCATAAGGTATGAAGTGGGTGACAAGATTCAGATTTCTTGCATATGACTATCCTGTTGACCCAGAGCCATTTATTGAAGATAATTTTTTTCTTATTGTTCCCAGTTTCCCTTTTGTCATCAATCAAGTGACTAGACAAGTGTTGGTCTGTATCTGGACTTTCTAGTCTATACTACTGGTTTGTTTATATATCTTTTACTGATATTACATTCTTGTAATTGTACAGCTTTAGCTAGAAATGTAAATCTTTCCATTTCATTCTTCAAGATTGCCTTAGGTATTCTTAGGTATTTTCTGTGCTCTGTATCACCATATAAATTTTGGAAGCAGCTTGTTAATTTCCATACACACACACACATCTGCTGACATTTTGATTAGGCTTATAATAATCTATAAACTAATTTGGGGAGAAGTGATAATATTGAGTCTCCTAATCCATGAATGTGGACTAGGCTTCCGCTAGCCTAGTTCCTCTGATGAAGCAGCAAATGCTTCAAGAGAAAAAGCAATGCAGAATAGCAGGCTCATCTCAACGAGTCTTCCTTATTTCAAGGACCTTGACACTTTAAATCCTGGTTTCTTGGTAGCTCATCAACAACTTTAAACAGATATTTTACCCTAGCTTTTCTTGGGTGGGATTGTTCTGATACAAGCTGGTCCATCAAAGTGGAAGTGAGCATAAGATGGGAAGTAGAAGTGGCATAAAGCAGGAGTCAGCTATTCAACAGAGTTGAGTTCAAGTTCAGGTTTTGATGCTTAACTATATTTGGGATCCTAACACGCCCGAGTTTCCTTTAAAAACATCAGATTAAAGACAGGCAGGAGATGATTCAGTATATTCAGGGAATAGCTCTTCTTCCAGAAGAAGGATATAGGAAGAGGGGCACCTGGGTGGCTAAGTCAGTTGAGTGTCTGACTCTTGATTTTGGCTCAGGTCATGATCTCACGGTTGTGGGACTGAACCCTTTGTCGAGCTCTGTGCTCAGCATGGAGTCTGCTTGAGATTCTCTCCCTCCCTCTATCCCCCATCCTCCCAAATAAATAAAATCTTAGAAAATAAATAAATAAAAGAAGGATGCAAGAAGAGAAGACTGGACATGCAGGGAAAGGATCCCGTGATATCGGCAATTCGTCTGTGCACTCACCATGCACCAAGCACTGTGTGTTCACATGTGATGGTCCTCGTGTCACAGACGAATCAACTAACGATTAAAAAGCAGCTTTTTCCAGTTCTTACAGAAAGCACCCATCAGTGATAGAGCCCGGATTGCAATCCAGCCAGCCTGATTCAGGGCATCTTCTCTTAGCCAGAGAAGAGCAGTGAACCTCGGAGTTTAAACTTTGTTCCGCATTCACTGGAGAGCTTTCAAATTTCAGATGGAAAAGTGAATAAATCTCTCAACATAGATTTTAAGTGAATCTCTCAAAGTAGATTTTATGTTGAGATTTCTACATCATTGTCTTGTAGTCTTTAAAACAAAAGAAAACAAACAAAAAATAAAATGCCTGCAATTTATTAAGTCATGTATCTAAAGTAACCACCACCCAACTTGGTGCAAATGTTACCCATTTTCTAGTTTTCATATTTCTGTCTCGAATTCCTGGATTCATAATTCTTGTAAAACCAAAGTCCCTCTTAAGAAATGGGTACGTGTAAAAAACAAAACAGAAAAGAAATGGGTCTATGTGCTATATTATATCTACTCTCTGATATCTGTGTTCCTTTCTGACCTATTTCCCCGTGTTCAAGATTGCTGTTCTTATTGGCTATATTGTTTCCGTGCTTATTATTACTACTTTTTAATTGCTTTAAAAAAAATCTCTCCATAGTATAAACTTGTCAGTACTTCCATGCATGTCTTCTGCTGGCATGGGGGATTTTTAGATGCTATCAATATTTTTAATAAATTATTTTAATCTCTCTGGTTGTGAAAATTGTGTGCATTTTTTAGCTTGTTTTTATGTGAACATCATCTTTTTTGAGATTAATTCTTAATCTATTATTAGCTTTTTCTTTTTCCTTGTTGTCATCTTATCCCATTTGTTCTTTTCATTAAAACTTCGTCGTTGCCTGCCTTTTGGCAGAGACATTCTAGCTTTGCATTTTCTAAGTAGGTGATATTATCTCGTGTTGTTTCTTACATACTTAAATACTGCATAAATTTATCACCTCTAGGCAACTGGACCAGTATTGTTGTCTCCTTATTTTCTTTCTTTCTTTTTTTTTTTTAAGATTTTATTTATTTATTTGACAGAGAGATCACAAGTAGGTAGAGAGACAGGCATAGAGGGAGGAAAGCTCCACTGAGCAGGGAGCCCCATGTGGGGCTCGATCCCAGGACCCTGAGATCACAACCTGAGCCAAAGGCAGACACTTAACCATCTGAACCACCCAGGTGCCCCTTGACTCCTTATTTTCTTAGACTCCTACTGGCTTAGTGTCTTAGTCAGTTCAGGCTACTATAAGAAATTACCACAGACCTGGTGGCTTCAACAACATTTACTTCTCACAGTTCTAGTGGCTGGGAAGTCCAAGATCAAGGTGCCAGCAGATCTGGCATCTGGTGAGGACCCACTTCCTGCTTTGTAGATGGCTGGCTTGTCATTGCAGCCTCACCTGGCAGGGAGCAGAGAGACAGGCAAGCTGGGTCCCATCTCTTCTTGTAAGGGCGCTATTCCCATTTATGAGGGTGGAACCTCTCCCAATACTCTCACACTGAGGGCTAGGATTTCGACATATGCCTGGGGGAGAGGGGGTGGACACAAACATCCAGTCCATAACGCTTTGGCTTGATGTTGAAATCGTCTCTGGACTTACAAAGATGATTTTTAAATAGATGCTACTTCATTGGCTGGCTTCTCGAGATATTTACCAGGCCTGTGAATTTAACAGAGTGGTTGCCTGTTGGGTCTATTATTAAAGTGATTTTTTTTTTAAATCAGTGATAGTGAGGATTCTCAACATGATTTCATGCATCCTAAGATTATAGCAATAATAATAACAGCAATAAAAATAAATTTGAGTATTTATTATATGCCTGACCTTGTGCTAAATGTTCTGCTTTCATCATCTCATTTAATCCTCCTAAAATAACTATCGCCAAACCCTTTATCATACGACAACCCCAACCCAGACACTAAGAGACGGAGTGTGGTGCAAACTCAGGTCTCTCCAACTCCAAAGTCTGTGTGCTCTGCTCTATTTAATGTTAGCACCACATGACCCGGGCTGCTTTTCAATAATGCTGACAGTTTGACTGAACTCACCCTCACTGATCTTTGACTTCATTAGTGGCATTTCTGTTTATTCTGTCTTGCCATATAAAACCTTTTGGCATTTCTTTCAAGCATATAAAATAAAAAACCTAGTGGGAATTTTATGGCAAGAATTGGGATAAAAATTCAGAGTTTCAGGTCACATCACCATTCAAATTATATTTGAAAGCCCACACCATGTGTTGACTTCCTCGGGCTTAAAATCATTTCTGAAATTTTTCTGTTTAGGGACTTGCATTTCCTTTTCAATATTTCCCTGTGCTGCTTGGCATGTAGGCGCCCAGAGATTCGGTTGACAGTAGAAAGAAAGTTTCTCATCATTGTTTTATGGAACCTTGGGTGGCACCTTCTGGAGAAGGTGCCTATTCAAAAGAGAATAGAACAAACACCTGGCACAGTGCATGCGCGGCAGCCCCTGGACTTGAACCAGCAAGGAGCACTCGCAGGAGCCCCGCGGAGAGGAGACACTGCCGGAGGACTGCGCGGAGGAGGTCTCCCAGGCCAAGGCCACACCGCGTCTGCCGCCCATCTCTTGGCTGCCCCTCTAGACCAGGGCAGCCCTCTGGCCAGCCCCAGCCTGGACTCTTGCACAGAGAAGCCTCTTCTGGCCCTTCTTGGTCGCACTGGCTCCTCCTATCATCGCTGAATCCCAACCTTCTAGGGGGTCATCCTCCCAGCCTGTCAATGTGATTATGAATTTCTGTAACCCAGTATTTCAGACAGGGCTCCCACTTTTGTTTCATCTTCAAAATGTAAAACACATTTGCAACATTTTCACAGGGATTTTACTTAGAACCTTCAATAGGTCCAAAGATGCAGTTTAGAAGCATAGAAAAATCCTCCCCTACAGGTTTATCCTGAGTAATTAACAGGTTGTGGATTCATTTATGCTTTTAAAAAAAAATCCACAAAGAATACACTGCTTTCCTCTGTCACAGTCCCTCAGGTGTCTCTTCTTGGGGAGCCTCTTATGGTGACCGTGAAGCAATATTTAGGTATTTCTGGGTCTTCTTGGCATGAGACCATCTGCTAGCCAAAATGTTGCTCATATTTTAATACCCCCCCTTCTTCTGGCGCTTAGCATAGCTACAAACAGCCTTTGTATTTTTTTTCCTCCTTGTTTTTGCAAATCTCAGATTAAGTAGGTTTTATCCCCCACAACTCATCCTCCTAAGTGTCTGTCATTTCTTATTTTCAGCTCTGTTTCAGAGCCTCTTCCATCGTGTCCCAAAGCTTTTTATACTGTGTTTTCATCAGAGAGACCCCAGGGCAGTTATATTGATTTCTTTAGATGTTGGAAGAGTTCAGGCAAAAAGAGTCGCTATCTACTGATCTTTAGCCTTTATTTCTTGGGTCTCTCCCCCAACCTCTTCTCTCTGTCTCTGTCTCTTTCTCTCTCCCACCAACTCTGCTGGACCATGCAGAGCACCATCACTCCTGCTACTCCTGGCTCTTCCAGCTGAAGGGTAAAGCATTTCTCTTTCCCCTTAATGGAAGAGAGACATTAGCCCTCTCTCAAGTCCTTCAACCCACCAAATTCCTTCCTGCCTCAGGGCCTTTGCATGTTTTGCCTCTGCTTGGAACATCCTGCCCTCCATCTCCACACACTCATTTCCCTCTGAATCCTCCTCTGGCCCCTTACTTCTCCCATCCTCCAGGTCTCTGTTTTCAGACCACTTCCTTAGAAGGGCTTTGCTGACTAGAATTCCACTCCTCGGGTGGAAATTGCGTGTTCTACGGCTTTCTCGAGCATATCCCCCTGTTTGTCTCCTTCAGACCACCTATCACATTTCCAATTATATGCATCGTTGTGCTTGTTTCTATCGTACCCTGCCCTCCACTCTGCCTCTGAGCCCCACGAAGGCAGGGGCGTGTTTGGCATTGTGACTACACACCCAGCCGAAGGCGTGAAAAAGTGCACAATCAATATTTAACCGGATGAGTGACTGAACCACCAAATGCTGAATATTTTAGGAACATTTTCCTAGAAGGCAAGAGAAAGCAACAAATTTGAAACTGTAGTACTAGAAGCATTTAGAGAATTCTCTATCTTAATTTTACTGACCACGTGAGCCCCACCAGCTTCCCTGCGTGGTCATGTGGAAGAAACTAGCGCTGGGGTATCCCACCGTCCCAGTATGTTCATGGCGGCCTTGACTGGAGCGCGCTAAGTCCCACGTCTCAAGAACCTTTCCTGTCCCAGCCAACCCCTGGATGGCTGATGACCCTACCTAGCACAGTCCTCGTCTTAACCCCACCTGGAATAAGAGAAGAACAAGTTTTTCTGAACTCTGAACGTTTTCTTTCAGCACCGAGACTGATTATTTTTTGTGGACTTTCTGGCTGTGTGCGAATCTCTTTGAACGTGAAGACGGATTTTGGCCGGAAACTGGCCCCGGGGCTGGGTTCTTATTTGGGTTGCTGTATTACCATTTTGCTTTCCCCAGCCGTGGCTGTTGCTAACTATGGCATATTTTGTTTCTGTTGAGCTGGACAGGATGGCATTTTTCTTCTTCCATATGTTGTTAAGATCTTTTCTTTCCACACGGACTTCAAGAATTTTCGGCCACTAATTATCTGGGGTTTCTTTTTGTGGATGTTCTTGAGTTGTTTCTACTGTAGTTCTCGGGGAATTGTATTACAAGAATTTTTCTTTGTGCTCTTCCTATTTCTTCTTTCACGTCCTTCAAGTTTACCTGTACCTTGGGGAACATCCCTCCTCTGCCAATCCTCAGGGCTCTCTCTTGTGTTAAAACCCAGCTTACGGAATTTCTTGGCTCTGGCCGCCTTTTCCCTCTTTTCTATGAACCTAATTTTTCTTCCTGTTGGCTGGTAATAATTTCCAGTTTGCTGGTTATTGTTTCTCATGTCCTTTTTATAATTCCTTGAAGCTTGTGATTATAAAAAGGGGTTGATCCAAAATCTTCCTGTTTCTAAATTTCTGAGACACTCTTTGTGAACCATTTCTTTTCTCTAGCCTTCCTGTCCGCTTCTATTTTATTCCATCTTATCACAGTAATTACTAATAATACCATCTGGAGGTGTCTTCTTTCATTTAGTCACCTTTTTTTTTCTTTCTTGCATTAATTTATTAACTAGTCTACTATTTTCTTTCTTTAGGGGTTTGCCTGCCTTGTAACTCAGCGGCCCTCATGACTCCTCCTCTGCTTTGAATTTTAATAGCGTTCTATTTTTGGAAAGGAAAAAAACGACAAATGTGAATGCAGAGGCTTGTAATTCATTCTAACCATTTCTTTCCGTTTTTGCCATAAAGAGCTGATTATTGAGGCTGAGTCTATGACAATGCTACCATCCAGGAGGTGCTGTTCTCTGGATTTTAGAAGAGGGGGGTTCAGGACTGCCTTCACCCTTGTGAATCCAGACCCATAAAGTGACATGACATGTTACGATATGATATGATATAGTATGATATTGATGATATGATACTGAGTCTATCCAGGACTTGGAAGAAAAAAATTCTATGGGTGATTCTCTGAAAGTAGATAAGAGAATCTACTTCACAGTAAATAAGAGCTACCTAGGATAGGGTGTAAAAGAGAAGCACTTGGCTCCCCAAAGGACTGTCTCTAGCTCACAAATAATCAAATCGATTTGGAAATCTTAATAACCAAAATAACCGGCAGGCACAACGGACTCAGAGGTTTGGTGAGGCCACAGGATTCCTCCATAGAATATGCTAGACACTATGTTCACTGACCTCGAGACACAGATACGTGCTCAGGAAACCTTCGATAATGGAAGCATATTGGAAGGACATGGCAAGAGCAGCTCTCAGCCTCCCTCCCTTCCCTGCCTTCCACCCCCTCTCCCCGACAGTGTCTGTTTTCTTCCGGTCTCTCCTGTTCAGCTTTCCTAAGCCAGCACCATCCGACGGGGCTGAATGATCGGGATCCAAGGAGCAGTTTCTGTGTTAGGCAGCCTTCAGCTCCAGCTGGTCCAATCAAGACAGCGCGACTTGTTGTGCTCAAAGCATAAAGCTTTGCAAGCCATAAAAAAAATTGCAAAGAGGCTACTTTTCTCGGAAGGGAACTACATAACTGGCGCCTTGGAAACTGTGTAAGGAAAAATAAGAGTGTGAACAGCTGATGAAACAAACAAGCAAACTGGAAAGTTCTGACCAAGGTAGTGAGAAAGGAGGTAGAAGAGGCCTTCAGAGTTTTTCCTATGATACTTACTGCCGCCTTTTGCCTCCATGCCTTTCGCTTTGATGTGTGAGGCTGAATTAGAAAGTCAATATTTGACTATGTTTCCCATACGAAAATGGCTGTTTCATTGGCTTTGATCTAATATCTATTACTTGAAATACCATTGGCTTCTTTTGGCATCTTTTTGCACCCAGATCTTACGTGTCCTCCAAGACCCAGGCCCAAGCCGAATGCCAGTCCGTCACAAGCCTCCCTTGAGACCCCAGTTCACCATGCTCCCCTCCCACCTGTCTGTGTGCTGATTTACCACGACCCTCATCTCTGCCCACACCGTATTGGGGGTCTCCCCCTGCATGGCTCCTCTCAACTTCTAACCATGAACCTCATTTTCAGACCCTCTCCTCACTTCCCCAATATCTGCTAGCACCTTCTCTAGCACTAAGTAGGACCTTATGGCAGGCAGAATTAATTCATAGGTAACCTCACTTGGCAAAAGAGAATTGAGGTTTCAGAGACAATCCAGGTTCTAATCAGCTGGCCTGGAGACGGGAGATCATCCCGGTGGGCCCAGACTTACCACTTTCAAGTGAAAGTAGAAGAGAGGGTGGGAGTGATGTCATGTGACTCTACGTGCCAACGCCAGCTTTGAAAATAGAGGAAGGGGCCCTGAGCCGGGAAATGCAGGCAGCCCCTCGACACTGGAAAAGGCAAGGAAACAGACTCCCCCCTGGAGAGTCTGGAGAGAACACAGCTCTGCTAACACCTTGATCTTAGCCCAGTGAGACCTGTGTCTGACTCTTGACCTGCAGCACCGTAAAACAATACACAGGCGTAGTTTTAAGCCACCCAGTTTGTAATGCTTTCCTACCGGGGCCATAGAAAACAAATACAAAGCTCAACAAATATTTGTTTAATTAACTGATCATAGTCATTGTTTAATCAACTTTTTTATTTCTAAATCAGAATTACATCAACTCAAATTGCACAGGGTCTCACATTTAGAACACTTCTCTTTATTTATGGAGATGAGCAGAAATATAAATCTTCTTTCTTTTCATTAAAGCACGCATTCAGGGGGACCTGACTGACCCAGTCAGTTAAGCGGCTGCCTTCGGCTCAGGTCATAATCCCATGGTCCTGGGATCGAGCCCCACATTGGGCTCCCTGCTTAGTGGGGAGCCTGCCTCTTCCTTTCCCCCTTCCTGCCACTCCCCCTGCTTGTGCTCTCTCTCTCGCAAATAAATAAAATCTTCAAAAAAATATAAATAAAACATATATTCAAAACAATATATATTTTTTATATGTTTAAGCAAGGAGGAAGGTCATTTGTTATCTCACCAAGATGCAACTGCTTTCATTCTCTCTTCCTTTCCATCCCCAATCATAGGCACGTATGATTCTACACTGAAATCACAGCAGCCATAGCAGAAATAGGATTGTATATTCTTTTACATTTGGTATTTTACAATAAATCTATCTCATAGTTCGATGTGGTCCTCATAATTGTGATTATAATCATCACCCTGTATTCCTTTAAGTTGGAGTGCCAGAATTTCCTTCCTTTCCTATTCCATTGATCCTTGTTTTTTGTTTTGTTTTGTTTTTTGTTTTTCCCAGGTCTTTTTTCCTTACGCTCAGAGAAAATACTGGAATTAGTTTTTGTCTTCCTTTAGCTTTCGCTTCTGGTGAGTTATCTGCACAGCCCACTTCCCCAGTGGAGACAACTGAAAGAAAGGATCTCAGTGGTAGGGGTTTTTCTCAGTGGGTATCTCTAGGGAGATTCCAGGAAGGCCCTCAGAGGTTGATCATCTTCACAACTACTCTTGTCAGCATCTGGGGCTTCTCACAGTTGTGTGTATTGTGACTGCTTCGCTCACCAGTCAGGGTTAGCATCCATTTGTTATTTCATTCATTATATTTTTATTGCGCAAAAGACACTTATGGCCTTTGTTCACTTACCTGTAGTAAGAAATTGATTGTTTTCTTATAAGTAACACTTTAGGAAATGTAATTCTTAACTTTCTGTCAGCAGTACTTAACCTGTGTTTGGTCATCTGGTTTGCTCCTTAATTTTCTCTGTGGAGGCGTGGCTTTTTTGTTTGTATAATTTTTTAGGAAAACCAAACCAAACCAAAACCCCAATGATGACAAAATCAAACAGCTTCTATGCTATCTGAACTCTATGAAGCAGGCTAGGCAATTCAAAATAAATGGGAACATTTGAAGTAGAGTATTCTATGAATAACATGTTATGCTGGCTTTCAATTTTAATCTGATAACTTATTATATAATTTATACCATTAATAGCAATTATTATTTTTGGCAAAATTTCTGTAGCTTATTTAATTTTCTTTTATCTCCCCACGAAGTTGTAATTTGAAAATGAGCAAAAGCCTCAAAAAATGTCTGACAACATTTTTTTCTTCTGATTGTAAAAATAATGTATGTTTATTTTACAAAAATTAAAAATGACAGAAAGGAATTTAAAAATAAATATATTTCAGCTTTGATCTCTCATCATCCAGAAATAACTCATGCTACACCGAGGTGCCTTCTCTTTCGGTCTTTTTTGCCAAGTGTGTGTGTGGCTGTATCAGATTTTAATAAATTCTTGATTAGACCATTTTGCATTGTATTATTTCACGACCTGACTTTTTTTTTTTCCTGGTGAGCATTTTCCTGTATCATTAAATACTTCTGAACCAACCATATAACTGGCTAACGGTATTTCCGTGGGCTAATTAGGCTCTACCTTAGAAGCCTTCTGAACTCCTGAAGGAAGTCTTCACATTCCGGAGTGGAAGGATGAGTCCGGCTTTTCTGCCCCCGGTCCTGAGCTCCAGTTCGCGGAGGCTCCTGGGAGCAGCTGCCAACAGAAGCAGTCACCTTGTGTGTGAGAACCAGAGCTCTCCTTGTGGCCACGCGAGATCACACATCCCCATCCACCTCCTACAAGTCCTGGCACACTGTGTTCCAAGGCACTACTTATTTTTAGAAGATGTTTTCCTCTTGTTTCTGCAGCTGTTTCTAATCACAAGCTTTGGGCACTCCATCCCAAAGAAACCCTGGCAGAGACAAAGGTGTAAAGAAGGAAAGGACAAGGCGCTTGTCAGAACCCTCTTATACACAGTATTTACCGAACGACCGCACGTTTATTACCTTGTTGTGACAAAAGATCAGAGGGTGCCCGGCCGGAGAGACGGGTTGGAGCCCCCACACTGCCCCTGGTGACCTGAGGGAAACCCCTTAACTGGACTTCAATCTCCTATGTTTACGAACAAATACACCACTAACCGATGAGGGATAGAGGATGAGGTGAAACTGCTTTGTAAATTGCAAGGACTATTTCCCAACCCTCAGTAGACAGGGAGAAGGGACTTCTGGGGTGTCCTTTTGGCCTCTACTTTTTATTAATTCTTTATGCTTTCACAAGTTATCAACAATAAGACAAACTAACATGAATACCTAAAACTCTCTGAGGAGATTTGATAACTCAGAAGGAATCAGGGTTTTGAGTAAAATTATGCTCAGACCTGTAACAAATCCCCAAATTTTAGTGGCTTAACACAATAAACATCGTGTGGCTCATGGGAACATCCAACACGGGTGTTGTTGGTTGGCAAGGAGCTTCCGGTGACCCAGGTCCCTTCTACATTGTGGCTCTGTCCTCACCCTTTGTGGCTTCCGGATGCCCTGCCTGCAATCCGCAGATGAGGAAAATGGAAAGAAGGAGAAAGCACATGCCTACCTCTCAATCACTGTAGCCAGAAAGTGATACTCATCATTCCAGTCATATCCGATTGGCAAGAATCCTTGTCATAAGCACGCTTTGATGGAAAAGAAGCTGGGAAAAAACAGTCTCGGTTTGGTGAGCGGCTAGCCAGCCTGGCACAAGGGTTAGTATAATTAATAGGAGAAAACCTATGCCAAGAAGAGGTGCTAAGAGTGATCATTACCTAGAGTTCCAGGCTGAAAGTGAATGGCATGGTTTTCTTGGGGGTCCCTTGTAGTCTTGGTCACAGCACACTCCTACACTTTTCCAAGTGTGTGTTCTCACAGCATACTCGTATGGTCTTGTTTATGGGGTCTTCAGAGGAAGACCACATTTGCTTATGCATTTTCATTCATTCAAAAAAAACATGAGTCAAGCACATTTTGTGAGCAAGTAACCTATACCTATGAAAAGCAACACACTGGAGGCCTGGGGTTCTCCCATTGTTGTCGAAGATTCTGAAGTCCGGCTTGCTGGCTCAGATCTGGCTTCTGCCTCGGAAGGCATGTGGCCTTGGGCTAGTTACCTAGCCTCTCTGGGCTTCTGCTTTTTTATCTGTAACATGAGGCTGAATGAGGGCGGGCCTGGAACACAGGGAGCGCCTCACCCAAGTCAGCTCTCCGACCACGCTCACCCCATTTCTTTGGTCCACCCCACGCTGCCCACCTCCACTAACCCCTGCTCCAAGCACAGTTTGGGGAATGGGCAAAGGATTTGTTATTCAAATAAATAACTTTTCCTGAATGCACTAGCTGTGAAATCTGCCAGTGAGGATGTGAGAAGTGTGATTATTTCGATGATGGGAAATTGGAAAGAGAATGTTCTAAATCACGGTTGCCAATCCTTTTCATTCGAATATAATATTAATAGGTATCATTTATTAAATACCCACTTCTGTGAAAAACGCTAAACTGGGTCTTTATGTATGCCTTTTCATTTAATTCCCCACAGTAACCCCGTGAAATAGGTGTTACTATCACTTTGCTGAAGGAACAGTAATAACAATGAAGATGAGGATCAGAGGGGCTTGTGATTTGCCGAAAGTCACACAGCCCATAAATGCCATGAGCCAAGGGCAACCCAGCCCTAGGTCTCTTCTCTGCCAACAGGAGACACTGCTTCCCAGCTTCTTCAAAATGCAGGGGCTCTTTCTTGGACTTGGCAGGAAAGAATCATAATATTCTCATGACACTACTATTTTCAAATTCTATGCTGTCTTTTGACCCTCCCATCACCCTGTGATTCAGAAGGGCAAGGATTCCTGTCTGCCTTGGACACTGAGGAGAAACTAAGACTCAGGGAGGCCCCTCCATGTTGCGTGAGGGACTAATGAGACAGCAAGCATTTCCTGGACATGGGCTACGTACCCGTCTGCCATGGTGAGAGGTGCCTGGTATACATTTTTCATTTAGTGCGCTTATAAACGCCGTGACCTGAGCACCTTCATCATCTTCACTTTGCACCCACAGGGGCTGGCACTTCAATATTAGAATCCTGCACCAGCCAGCTCACATGCAATGAAGACGATAAAATTTAACATGTTCCCTAGCTAAAGAGACAGAAAGATACTGTCTTCCACGCCCCTTGTCTGGAAAAAACAAAATGAAAACAAAAACGTGTCTCCATTCCGTAGGTATGCCCTGAGCATCTATTCTGTGACATAAGGTTGTGCCCAGGCAGAGAGGGATCTGTTCTCTTGGGGTGACAGCTTAGTAGGAAAAAACAGGTAATAAACGAGGAAACAAACTGGTAGATAATACCTTTTCCAATAGAAGGGCACTAGGGAGGACATGGAACAGACTAACGGGATAGAGAATGATAGAGGGTGGCTATCTGGCCAGATGCCTGAGTGTTAATAGACATCCAACGTGCCACACAAACCTCTCGGGGAAAGAAACCCAGTCCGAGGAAACAGTGAGCATATCGGCTTTGAATTGTCTAAAGAAGAGTACGAAAGCTCGAGGGGTCGTAGAGGGTAGGTAACAAGACAGCAGTAGCAGAGATGAGAACAAGGGAGTAAGGACCATAGAAAACCATGGCCAATTGTCATTTGGGAACATAGAGGCAAACATCCAACATTATAAATATTAAGAAATCAAATCCAGGGGTACATAAAAGAACACATTTTGTTCAAGGAGAGCTGATCCAAGGGGTAAAGGACAGTTCAACATTAGAGAAATCATAGAAATGAAGGAATATTAATCATCTCGATAAATACACGAGGCATTCGATAAAATTCAGCATTCAGAATTGATTTTTTTAAATCTCAGTAAGTCAGGAATGGAACAGAAGTTCAGCAACAGAAAAAAAGGGTATCAATTAGGAATCATCACCAATTAAATGCTTAGTGATGGGATTTCAGAAGCATTCCCACTAAAGATGAGTGCAAGACAGAACTGATTGCTGTCATCGATACTAGTCATTATTGGCCCAGAAGTCAAAAAGGCAAGGAAAATAGACTTAAACTTCAGAAAGGGGAAAAAAAAAAACAACCTTTCACTTTTTGCAGATAATATAACTGTCCACCTAAAAAAAAAATGCAAGGGAACCAACAGAAAACTATCAGAACTAATAAGAAAGAAAATTCGAAACTATGGAGAGACACATCTATATGCTTAATCCGATAGCATCTCAATATACTAGTACTAACAGAATAATAATTTTGAAAGAACTCAATTTATACAAAAACCACAAAAGTCATAGAAAACAAATATAATTTTTAAGTGTGCAATATCTTTTTGGAGACAAAGTAACACAAGAATCTAGATAAATGAAGTTGTAAACCTATTTGGGGAAACTTAGTATTGAAAATACACATATTTCCCCCACATTTATCTCTCGATGCAATTCCAGTCTAAATTCAATAGCATTTCTTATTTGGGTCTTATCCTACCAGATGTCAAAACACACAGTAAGCTATAGTAGTTAAAATGGTCTAGCATTGGTGCAAATATTAACAAACAGATCAGTGTCAGAATAGTAGAGCCAGCAACTCAATTATACATGAAAATTAAGTATAACATTGATGTAGTAATTCAAATTAGTAGAGAAACGATGGACTAATCCACAAGTAAAACTGGACCAATTAACTACTCATGTGGGGAAAAATTAAATTACACACTCAGATAAAGGATTACTATCCAGAATGCATAGAGTTTCTAATAAAGCAAAAAGAAAAAGACAACTCAATTGTCAAAATTTGCATTAGTCAGGGAAAAGAGAATTTTTTAACCCAAAGGAGAAAGATAGATTAGTTGGCAAAAATGTGGAGAAGCTGACATTCTCATATACTCTATGTGTATAAACTGACGAAGGCACCTGATGAAGGCCTTTTGAGAACCGTCAAAATTTCAAATGCACATATCAATTGACCCACCCATTCCCTTCCTAGGGTTCTTTCCAAAAAAAGTAGTTGTTTCTGTGCTCCACACAACTCATTATTCAAATTCATGTACATGGGTCCAAGAATGCCCATGATGGGATTGCATGCAATAGCAAAAAACTAAAAATCTAATTTACTATTAATAGGGAGGGGAATAGGTGAGTAAATTATGGTAGAATATCCAAGAATATCTCAGAAAACAGAATGCATTAGACATACGGCAACAGGAAGGTCTCCAAAATATATTAATTAGTGGAAAAAGCAAGCAGCAAAATGATACGTGATTAATATGTGTATGAGTGTAAACGCATCAAGAGGGGAGAAGAGTGTATACCACACTTCCTCCAGTGGTGGG
This sequence comes from Nasua narica, assembly GCA_028533885.1. Lineage (NCBI taxonomy): Eukaryota > Metazoa > Chordata > Mammalia > Carnivora > Procyonidae > Nasua > Nasua narica. The sequence goes on along the minus strand of CM052813.1, from coordinate 52,598,798 downwards.
GAGGAGTAGGGAAAGGAGAGCTCCACTCTTCTTATATATCACATCTGTCATTTGGTTCTTCTACAAAAAAAAAAAATTGAATTATTATATCATTTGAGTAATGTCTGGAAACGTGCATTAGGCATCATCACTATTACTGTGGGGTAGGAGGACAGGACAAAAGGGAAGAGGAGCAATGAATTGCTGATTCTCATCTCTCAGGGTTTAGGGTCCTTGACCTTGAAACTCAGGCCTGGGGAGGGGAAGAATGGGAGGAAGGGGTACAAATAGTATGGAGAGGGTTCAGGTGGAAGGTGCCCACCTTCTTGGTCACTGTGTGTCCCCCACGCCCCCCAACATGCTGGGTGGCTCTGCTTCCGTGTCACCGGTCAATGGGCAACCCCTCGCATGGTCAGCTCCCCATCTGAGCATCTTGGACACTTCTGTCATCCATTACTCTCAAGGGACTTCAAAATGCCTTCCTATCATTATGACATTGGCCTGCATATCCTCTTTATATATATAGCTCAAGGATTTTTGAATAAGCGAAGGCTAAGGTATCTGGTCTGGCTTTCTCAGGGCAGGCTCCTTAGATACACTGACAGCCTGACTTACCACCCCCACCTGCAGCCCCAGCCGCACGAGCACAGATGGAAAAAAAAATTAATTTATGCCATAACCTCAGTACATGGCAGCTCATAAATCAACCCTTAAATAATCACGAGCCTGTGGGGATCAATACTTAAGACCCCAAAATAAAATTCAGAATTGCAATGTCACTGTAACTGTTACTACTTATTAAAATAATTAGCAGGCATGATATTTTGCAATTATCAAGTACTTCCCATTTATTATTTAAAGGATCTTTACACTAACTCTGTGAGTTGTACAAGACAGGGATTATTTTCCCATTTCATGAATTAGGAAACTGAGGCCCAGAAAGGTGATGTGATTGTCCAAGATCTCATCGCTAATAAGAGACAGCAAAGACTGGATACAGGCTTTTCTGACTCCAAAATATGTGCTCTTTCTACTTTAGTCCAGCTCATTCCAAAATAACCAGTACTGCCCCATTTTTTTTTTAGAATCTAACCTGGTCAATTTAGAATTGGTTTAGGTTTAGAATCTAACCTCCTAATGCTCAGGAGCATGGTTCCTACCCCGAAAATGAAGGGAACCCGAGGCCCCTGCACCAGCCCCCAGAGCGGCTCTCTTGCGCTCCTGGTCCTGGGGTTCATCTTTGATTCCAGAGGCCCTCACCTCAGTAAGCTGTTCCCCAACTGACTCGCTGGGCTTCTTGGCCTTTAGCCAACCAGAACTAGAGAATGGGAGCGGAGGGAGTGGGGGCAGGAGAAACCTTTGAGACACAGGCTGTGCTAGCCTCATTGTTTTTACTCAAACATGAATCTTGGTTCTCCGATGCAAATTTTGAGACGTTGGTGCCAATCTGTTCCGAACAAAAGAATGTTGGTCTGAAAAAAACAAAATTTGAGATGGGAAGTCTGGCTTTCCTAGTTGCTCTTTTGAGCATCTGCCTCTCCCCACACCCTCCCAACGTTGGAGCTCTCCCAAAGGTAGACGCGAACTTTGAGGAAAACTTCTCAGGCGGCTTACCAGTTGCCAAAGTCAAGGAGGATACAGAGCGTCATTTGTCCAGGTGACTAAAATAACTGTCCTTACAATCCTTACAAGGTTGGCAGGTTGAACCAACTGACCCTAAAGACCTTCCCCCAACACCTCAAAGATGGTAGGGTCCTTGGTTTCAATGTATATTGATCAAAGTCTTAACCTCTACTTCTTCTAAATGGAATTGTCCTTTGGCTTTATTGTCACGATATTATATTAACAACACTGTCTTTTTTTTTTTTTAAAGATTTTATTTTATTTTATTTTATTTAACAGAGAGAACACAAGCAGGCAGAGAGGCAGGCAGAGGCAGAGAGAGGAGCAGGCTCCCTGCCGAGCAAGGAGCCCGATGTGGGACTCGATCCCAGGACGCTGGGACCATGACCTGAGCCAAAGGCAGCTGCTTAACCAACTGAGCCACCCAGGCGTCCCAACACTGTCTTTTTTTTAAGATTTATTTATTTTAGAGAGAGTGAGAGAGAGGGCAGGGGGAAGGGACAGAGGGAGAGAGAATCCCAAGCAGACTCTGTGCTAAGTGGAGAGCCCAACACGGGACCAGATCTCACGACCCCGAGATGGTGACCAAAGCTGAAACCAAGAGTCAGTCGCTTAACTGACTGAATCACCCAGGCATCCCAATGACACTATTTTAAATATAAATTTATTTAGCAAATAATTATTTAACTGAAGTGTGCTTTTTCCATATCCTCTTCTAATACTCAGCCATAGACCAAAAAAAAAGTATAAATGGACCAAATTCTCATCCCGCTAACCTACATTGACTGTCATAAGCATACAGATACATGTTGATATACAGATTTTCTAATCACTTCAATAGCTGTATAACATTTCGTTCATGGTTATATCTCAATTTGCTTAATATTCTGTTGTTGGACATTGAATTTGTTCATAATTTTATCAGAATTATAAATAATGTTTTAATGAGCATCTTGGTCCATACATCTCCTTTATCTTCTATTGAATAATTTCCTTTAAAATTCTAGGAGGGAAAGTGCTGCATTGCAGGACATGGGCATTTTGTAGTTCTTTTTAGGTCTGACAAACAAAGTGAATCAACTAACCTGAATATTGGATATTGATGTCATTTTTGCTATTACTAACTGCAACTATAATAGTGAGTTATTTTTATATTTTAATATTTTCTTTGTCAATCCTTTGTTCAGTTTTATCTGCCTTCAAACAGCCTCGTGTATCTTTCTCACAATCATAGAGAAAGAGGCATTTTAAAACATTTAGAAGAAATATATATACATCTCATATTTAAGTTCAGATGAAGACAACATATCACCTACCAGCTCATATGATAAATATCAGATAAAGAAGTCAGCCTATATGTGCCACTTTCAGTAGTGGATTTTTCTCCTTTCATCGAAGGAATGAGTTTTTGTATCCCAATGCCTCCCTCATTGATTTCATATGCCTAAAGGAAGAAAGTGTGGCTATTGAAATGAAAAATTTCCAAGCCCCATCGAATCAGAATCCCCAGGAAGGGCTGGGAATCTGTTTTGTGCGAATTGGAGTTGGGTTGAATTTTAAATAAGCTCCCAAGTGATATTTATCATCAGGGGAGTTTTGAAAACACCTGCATTAGACCTTGGGTCAATGGGTGAAGGCCACAGGGAGTCAGCTTTCTGCTCACCTGAGAGAATTCATGAACAATCAGACCCACCTAGTGGTGAAAAGGCTGCCTGGAGCCATCCGATGTCCCCGGAGGTGTCTTCAGTCCAGACAACCAGGGCCAGCTCCCCCGGAAGCGCCAGAGAGCATCACAAAAGCGCTGGTCCCCTTGGAACCTGGGAGCCCCTTCCCGCCGGAGCTCCAGGGCTCCTACAGGGCCCCTCACGGGAGCAGCAGGACTAAGGGTCATTAAGCAACCTTTCCAACCTAGCGCTGCCTGAACCTGCAATTTTGAATAATAAAACAAATAGTTCATAAATGTAGCTTCAATATTTTCCTGTCCACCTTTCCAAGAAGACATAATGCAGACTTTACTTGAAATGGAACTGGAAAGTGAAAGCTAGTTGAGACTCGCTGCAGTCAGGATATTCCGGGTCTCTCCACCGCCTTCCCCTCTGTGATGCCCTTTATGACACCCCAGTAAGTGGCCCTCGAGCCTCAGTGAGGACTCAGTGACTCAGCACCCCCTAACTTCATGACACCCCTTTCACAGGATCATGAGAATCATTCTTTACCAACACTTTATACTAAACTGGGGGAAACTGAGTCACTTGCATAGCTGGGGCTGAAGTCCTGGCCTCTTGATTTTTATCCAAGTCCCTTTCTGCGAGCTCACCATGCTGTACCTGCTTGGGGAGTAAGGGAGCTCAAATCTGAGTCCTCTAAAGGACTAACCTCCAAAGTGTAGATTCCAATTTTCTTGGAAAGGTCTCACTGAACCATCATTCATTAATGTGAAGACCTGTAAAACATGGGGGCCAGGGGGGCAATGAAAAGCAAGGAAACAGGTCACAGCTATCCTCTATCACTTTGTTCTTCAGAGTGGGGTGTGGCTCAGCAGCACCCCCTAGAGATGCAACGTCCCCCCCAGCCCACCCCCGACCCCACCGCACCCCTAATGAATCACAACAAGCAGGAACAATCTCCCAGGTGATTTCTAGGCAAAGCACGTTAACATCTGAGAAGCACCACTCTGGAGCACTCGCAGAGATAAACAACATTACTTAATCATTTTTACAATATAAGTAATAAAACCCATTGTAGAAAAGTTGGAAAGCGTCCCCCCACCCCACTCCCATTGTTTTAGGGAGGAAGATGGGGGCAGAATGCAGCTCGAACGGGAATAGAATCATGCTCTCACACGTGATGATGGTGAAGTCTCTCCCAGCTCCTTGGGTAATTAAGGGGGCAGCCATCCTAAATCAGAAACTGGCCTGGGGTAGGGTGGGCAGCCGAGTGGTGAGAGAGGTGGAGAGAGTGGCTAATACAACCTTGTCTAAGGACACGCAGCGCTCACAACTTTGTGGGCAGGAGCAGTTTTGTAAACTAGGGGGCGGGGAGGAAAACGTGTTCCTTGTGCTGCGTGCCGCATGCCGTGCTTCTGGACTGAGTCTGCGGGTCCTCTGGGAGCTCTCCAGACCAGATGGCTCACAGGGTTCGAGCCCCACTGAGGAAGGGAAGTGACCTGGAGGGGAGGACAGGCCCGCTGCCAAGGGTTCCCAAGACTGTGGAGATTCCGGGGAGCTGGTGAGAGATGAGGGGGTTTTGCAAGACGAGAACAAGGAAGAACAAGGTCAGGAAATGAGATCTGTTTGGCTGCCCTCGAATATGGGGAAAGCAGATGCCGAGCAGAAGGGGATTCACCCCACATTCGGCCTCTCCCACCCCCCCTCCATCCTCCAGAGCTGAGCTTTTCAGGCAGAACCCAGGCTCCAATTCTGCACCCAGCACTCATAGCACTTTATTCCATGAACAGCAGAACAGCAGAATTCTCCCACATGGTTAAAAATTCTTTGAAAACACCATTTTAAAGACAGTATCATTACCGCATTGTTCAAGAAGAATTTCCCATTTGGGATTGCTATATTGTTTCTATTTTCACCATTATATGTGGTGCTACAATCAACCTCTTTATTCACACATCTTTACCTATATACCCAATTATTTCCTTTTTTAATTACCTCAATTTTTTCCTCATTAAAGTGAACCATACATATGGAAAATGCATAAATCAAAAGTGTACAGTTTAATGACTTTTCACAAAGAGAATACCCCATAGAATCACCACCTACATCAAGACATGGACGATTACCAGAACCCCCACTCCTCTTGTAGCCCACATCCCATCACGACACCTCCCCCCAGGTAAGACTATCCTAACCTTCAACACCAAGAGATAGAATTTATATAAATGCAAATATTTATGAGACTGTATTTATATACTGTATTCATATAGTATATAAAACATTATATATATATTAGCTTATTTCTATTGCATAAATGTAAGCGTATATTTGTGTTTACTTATATGTTTGTACTCATACATCTTATGTGTATTGATATCTTAGATATAGATTTATATAGCATCTCTATATACATTTATATTTGAATTTTATATTTCGTTTATAATACATATAATTTTGTATATAACAAACTTTAGATAAAATAAATTTTATATAAAATTCAAATAGAAAATTGTACAGACCTTGCATCTCATTCCTTTTGCCTAGCATTATGTTTGTGAGATTCGCGCGTGTTTCTGCTCGTTGCAATCCCTCATTCGTTTCCATTGCTGCATTTTATTGCATTCAGTGAATATCCTCAACTTTTCTTCTGTAGCCTTTTCAGCGTTTCTAGTCCTTAGCAGGAGCAGCAGGCTGCTTCAACCTCCATCAGAGCCAAAAGCCAAGGTCAAAGTCTACTTCGTTCTTTTTGTTAACTTCCAAGAAGTAGAATTGCTGGGCCAAAAGAAACAAACATTTTTTTAGACCATTGCATACTGCATACTGCCAATTACTTTCCAGAAGAGCTATGACAATTTACACTCAAGGAAAAACATCAGATTCTTTTGAGGAGTGGGTGTCAGGAGGCCTCCTAAGGAGACGGCCATTTGTAAAACCTAGTACTATTTCACAGTATAATTAATACATAATTTATAAATATTAAAATGCTGGTATCACATTTTACAAATCCGATGTGCTAATTTATCTTCTCATTCTCACGGTCCTCTGAGAGGTAAATGTTATTACTGTTCCATTTGAAGGACGAGGGAACTGGGGCTCAGAAAGATGAAAACCGAGGTCTGAGTCACAAGGTTCATGAACAGCTGAGCTTGGGCTTGGGCCTGGTGTCTCTGCCTCCACAGACAGTCCTCCTGCTCTAAGCCAGGCTGTATCTTGCCTAAGTTGCTGGAGAAGCACATTCCAGGCACACAAGACAAAACTGGATGCCATGGGGAGGGGCAGGTCACCCCCTGGTTTGGAAATGAGGGTCTTTGAAAGACCACTGCAAATGCCACCCCCTTCCGATTGGGACTCTCCCCCACTCACCCAAGTGGGGCCACACCCTGTACCTGGAAGGAGCTTTTGCAGACAGATTCCTGAAATATCCTTGCTGGGATCATTTAGACTGGGGATTGCAAGTAGGGAGCACACATTAACAACCCCCCCCTGGGGGGAGGGGGAGCAGACATATAACTAATCAACCACCATCCAGCCATAGCAGACATAACTAATCAACCACCGTCCAGCCAATGTCTCCCACTCTGAACCCACGTCCATCTCACCTGCCACCCTAGCCCTGTCTCTCTTCCTTGAACTTGACCCCTCCCATCCTGCCTATATCCTGAGCATTTGCTGTAACCAGATCTCCCCTCCTAGGGACTGGACCTCTTTTGTCCTTCGGGTCTCGGCTCAAAGATTACTTTCTCACAGAGGTTTTCGCTGACCCCTCCCACCCCCAACCTAAGGTAGCACCACTTTCTCTGACTTATCTTCTGTAATATCATATTATCATTTTTAAAATTTAATTTATTTAGTTGTCTGTTTTTATGGTTGTTATTATTGCTGTTTCCTGAAAATGGAAGCCTCTTCTGGTGCGTTCACCTATCCCTAGCAACTAGAAGAGTCCCTGGTCTTTAGGAGTTGCTCAATTAATAGTTGCCGAATGAGTCAGTTAATCAAATGCATTGTTCTGCTGAGTCCAGGTATGGCATTAAAACCCATCCCATCACAACATTATGGCACTCACTACCAGTAATCAGAAGTGATTACAAGGGATCACTTATAATCAGAAGGATTACAAGGGATAAAAATTTTTCCTAAGCCTAACTCCCTAAATTCCCCATTTTATAGATGGAGAAACCGAGACTCAAAGCAAGAGATATGCCCTTCCCCACGCCACAGCATGAGCAAGGGGCAGGCTGGGCTGAGACCAGCTCCTCTCACCCCTTCGTCCTACCCACCCAGCGCCACCCCTACCCCACTCCCACACAGCCATGCCCGAAAGAGCTGTCATAAGCTGTCAGCCACAAAGCAGAAGAGCAGACCCATTGTGCTCCAGGAACTTGACTATGAATTACGCACCTAATTACCAGCTGCTTTTTTTTCCCCCCATTCTACGGGTAAAAGTCTGATCACATATAAGATTCTCCCTGTGTTTCCGTGGATACAAAGTGATCCTAATTTCAAACTCCTTTGCAAATGGCAAATGAGTGAACTTAATTTTAATAAAAACAAGGAAAATCATACGTGTGCGCTTAATAAAATCTAATTTGGGCAATTGGGAGCTCATAAAATAAAGCCTTTATGTAAAAACTAGCAATTAGCTTCATGAAACAATACAATAAAACCTTGGCCTTGGGGAGGGTTGGGGGCCAGAGGACTCCAGGGATAAGGAAATGTGGCAATAATGCAGGAAGGCTCGAGAGGCAAAGGTGCAAGGTTCTAGGTGTCAGAGCATTTGGGTTCAAGTCCCCAAGCTACCACTTAGTTCTATGACCTTGAGCAAGTCACTTTCCCTCTCTAGACCCCAGTGTCCTCATTTTTTAAATGAGGTTAATAAAACCTCCTTTACCTCATAGGACGGCTGTACAGATGCACGGGAAAGGAGCAGGCAAGTGCTCTGTAAGAGTGTCCAACGATTATCATTCTATCATCTCACTCGTCCGCGTTCTTCCTAGCAAGGAGGCGAAGGGACCGCCTAAGCCGTGTCACGGGCTATGGCATGGAGAGGAGCCGGAGGCCAATGTGTGACCTTCCACATTCGCCTTGCACTGAGCCATCAAGGACCCGTAGCAGCCCACAAGAAACAACACCCGGAGGTGGTTCCCGGGAACCAGAAGCAAATTGCAAGCCAGACTGAGCCTGAGGACGTCCTGGGCCCCTGGGCGGGCCATCGCTTCGGCCTCGCAAATCTGCTCCATGGATAGACCGCCTTCACTCGCACACCTTTGCAGGTAGGCTGTGTCGTTCCATCTTACAGGGGAGAAAAATGAACCTCCGGGAGGTGCTGGGGGTAAACTGAGGTTCCAAAGCTGGGTGAGCGAGTCAAGACTCAATCCAGGTGATCCGATCTTATTCACTGAAACCCCTCCCGCACCCCCCACGGGCTCACCACCACCTCCCACAGCTGCAAAAGCCACTGACTCTGAGACCGAGAACTTGATCTCTCTTTTGTCTCTTTCTCCCCAAGGAGACCGAGAACTTGATCTCTCTTTTGTCTCTTTCTCCCCAAGGGCACTGGCAGCTTCTATCAGAGCCGCTGGGACCCACATGCCCAAAGAGCATGGCCCTCATTAAAGAAGTTCTAGCAAGTAGGGGCTTTTCCCAGTCTCTCTCCCAAGCAACCACTACTCCAGGCAGAAAGCAATTTCTTCCTAGTGCCTTCCCAGAAGCAAAGTGGGTAATTAATTGCACTGAATAACACATTAAATGTACTAATAATTGGGTAGTCACAGCAAAATGATTACTTTGAAGAAATATTACCAATTCCCTGTTGTACTTAACATTTCTCCTTATTTATCATTACCATTTTAATCAATAATAGTCACAATACTAATAAATCCATCTTAATTTTAATTGTGTTCAATTGGATATACCAGTACTTGAGTATTCTGAGCATACTTCATTATTAATATTAATTTAAGATCACTTAAAGGCAAATTACGTAGTTTGCACTTTCGAGGAGGGAGGTAATTATGACAAAGTTTCTCAGGATTCAGTGTTTTCAGGCACAGAGGCCCATGAGGTGTCAGTCATCTGCCCTTTTCTGTTAGGCGAAGGGGTCATGGATGGAGAAGATAAAGGAAGACTCTCAGAGACCCCCACTTGGATTAGCATATCCTGGCCTTTTTTAGAAGGCTGGGCTCTCTGAAAGTATGATTAATAGCTCAGTGGCTTTATCTTTACGTAGGCTGCCCCACCACGAACGCGGCATCCATCCGCTCATTCAGCAGGTCCAAAGGCCGGAAGCCATGCTTGGGACCAGGAGCCAGGGAGAAAAAGGGGTGAGATGAGGTAGAAAGCATCCAGAGACCCCGAAAGAGGTTCAGATAAAGAGTGTCAGTAGTCAACAGGCGGCGGAGGTCAGGGATGTGGAACTGCAGGACGTGGGGACGCTCCTAGAGGCAGAGGCACTTTCTGAGGTCTTGAGGGTTGGGGAAGAGTTGGCAGGGAGCCAGCCAGGAGGCTCCCAACAGACTGAGGGTTTCTGAGGGTGACGGCAGAGGTGGTAGTAGCGAAGGCCCGGAAGGAAGAACATGGCAAGAGTGACGTTCACCCTCAGGCATGGCTTTGATGGGAACGATCGATGTCGCTCGTCGGGTGAGTGATGCCTCAGGTGAGGGAGGAGGGAAACTAGGAAGGTGAAGCCAGGTTTAGGAAGTAAGAAAATGGGTTTTCTTAGGGACGCACTGAGTTCGATGGGCCGTGGAGCAGCAGGGCAAGTGGAGAAGCTGGCTAAAGCCCAGAGCAGTGGTCAGCCCTGGAGAAGGAGGTCTGGGAACCTCAGGAAGTCAGTTCCATGGGAGCGATGGATGACAGAGTCCTTGCCTCTATGGGCTTCAACGTCACAGGTATGGACACGGTCATGTCCGTGAGGCCCTCGGAGGGCCCAGCCTAGGAAGCTCCTTCTCCCCTTCTCTGCCAAGGGCCCGGCATACAAGGCATATCTTTTAAATCAAGTCATGTTGAATCGAAACTACACAACAGCTATGCTGTCCCCGGCGGCGTTTTGTCAGGGCGTCCAGATGCCTGAGGGAGGAGGTACAGGGGCGAGCTGCCCAGAGCAGGGGTGCTGGGAGCCCGGGCTGTCGGCAGCCGTGGGCGGGGCTCTGTCTCCAAGCCACTCCGCACGGCTGGGATGTCGAGTTCCTGCACCTGCAGTGATTTGCTGGGGTGGCTACGACGGACGCTAAGGATTTCTAGAAACCCACGAGTGGTAGGAGGACAGGAATTTAATGTGAAAGAGGCTCCACCTCCTGGTAATATTCAAAACCAACATTCCTTGAGCGCTTTACAGTTTATAAGCTTCTGACAGCTTTTAAAGTCTCCTTTAGCTCAATGTCCTGACCTGGTGGGTGCTTACCTGAGTCCATGCAAGTATAGACCGCGATCAAGCTTGGGGTTAAGATTCGGGCACCTCACTGTGTGGAGATAAAACCTCTAAATAACCTCTCATTTCATCCCGGAAACCATCTTGGGAAGTTGGCGTCCTTGTCAACCACAAGTGAGGGGACTGAGGCTTGGGACGCACCCTAGAGGCAGGGCTGGAGAGTATGGCCTGGCACAAATCCCCCAGGTCTGATCTCAATACCTCGGATGATGATGACATTCGTAGGACTTGGAAGGATGGAGGAGAGGGCCGCTGTGGTGTCCAAAGGCCCATGGAGATCTTTGGGGCTGAGATCTACTGTTTCCATTCAGCCTCCCCTTTCCCTGGGACCCAGGTTTGGCCAGTGAAGACATTTTTGGGGCGGTGCCCATTTCTGCTTGGACAGAAGCTCAAGATAGGCAAAATCCCAGGAGCCTCCGCATCTCAGGAGTCCCCCAAGTTGCTCCCCACTGATCTCTCAAAGCTCCCTTGGGAATGTGTACAAAATAAAATAGTACAAAAGAGATTACCAATGGGTTAGCTGTCGTGACATATTGTTCATTCAAAAAGGAACAGCAAGCAAAACAGAATCTACCAGGTCCTTGGGCTTCTGGGAGGGAATAGAGCTGACTACTCCTTTCTCTGGCCAGGGTGGAAAGCAGACTCTTAAAGAAAAAGATAAGGAAGGAAGGAAGGAAGGAAGGAAGGAAGGAAGGAAGGAAGGGAGGGAGGGAGGGAATGAGGAAGCATTAGACTGTGAAAAGTAGAATATGCAAAGTGCTGTGGCAATCTTGAGCGGAAATTAACCAGCTCTGCCAGGAGGAGCCCAAAACATGGGACTTGAGCTGGGCTTCTATAGAAGTACAAATAAAAAGCTTCGTGAATGGAGAAGGATGTGCACCCCAGGCATAGCCTATGCAAATACCCAGAGGTGAAAAGGTATCAGATGAGGTGGAGGAGAGAGGATGTGGGAGGAGCCTGGAGAGGTAGGAAGGAGGTCAACCAAAAAGGGCTCAGGAACCTGATTCCTCTCTATCAGCAAGGACCCATTGAGGGTACCCCCATGCCTCTCAGGTGGAGAAGAAGTACCTGTCGTCTCAGTGGACCTTTGAAAACGTTTGCAATGCGGGTGCGGCAAGCCCCCATTCTTGTCCTCATGCCAGCAGCCAAGCCCTGAGTTGGCACACCCTGACGGCGAGCTAAGGAGTAGTGCCGTATGTGTGGTTTACGATGCTGCCTTTGATACTTGGGAACTATTCCCTCTGGAGTTTGAGAAAATTAGTCCCCTCCATTTATCTCCAAGTTTCGAGCCTCAAGATGAGATTGAATCTCTGTCAGGTATCAGCTTTCAATGTGATGAATGGGCTCTTGGTTTCTGTCTCCATGTCGGCAAGGGCCGGATTCCCAACTGGGGTGACTGATCCACCTGGGGAAATAGCATTTGATAGCCATGAGGGACAGGGACCCACACGCAGCTCCCCGGGGATGTGTTGCAGACCGGGCTCTGACAACAAGAAAAAAAATTGCCATCTTTTTGCTCCAGCTAGATGCTCTTGGAACATATCCTCCCAGGTCTCCAGACCAGGGATTCACTCAGATATCAGCAACTGACTCGGAAGTAAACCACACTCGGGGCTTTATAGTCCCACTCGTCCCCCCTCAACCCAGCCAGCCTGCCCCCCACCCCACTTAATCTGAGGCACTCCCAGTAGACCACAGACAGGCCGAGTCCTATGGTTTGAAAACCAGAGCTCCGGTCTCTTCTCTGTCAAGTTTTTAGGGCAAGACTCCCTAAGGAGCCTGCTTTCCCACCTGCAAAATGGGTGTGCAAGCAGCTTCCGGAAGGGTTGACTAATTCGTGTATTATTCATCTAATCCACTGTAGGCCTCTGAGCCAGACGCTGTGCCAGAGGCCGTAAGCTGCCACTCCCGGCTGCCCCTTCGCCCTGGCCGACCAAGGAGAGAACAAACCCCCCGTGGCTGTGTCGAGGGCACCCCCTTCATCCACACTCCTCCGGGGGGTCTGCCACTCAAAGTGCTCCTGACAGGAAACCACCACAACGTTCAGGAGGGCGGGCTTTGCAGTTCGACCTGGGCCACTTACTAGCCGTCCTTCCAGCGCGGTATCCCCACGTTCCCCAGGCTCGGCGTTCTCATCTCTAAAACGGGCCGAGAGCTCTCTCCGCAGAGGGCTCTGAAGGAGAGACTGGATTAACGCACTGACCCGCCAGCACGCGGAAGGTGCTCAACAGTGTCACGATGAGCGTCGTCATCGGGATCCTACTGGAGAGCATAAGAGCCCAGCAGCCCCAACCACTTTCCCGGGGCCGGGAAGGGGAAGGAGAGGAGTCAGCGAGTCGGCGCGCGCGGGGGCCCACGGAGTGCCACGAATTTCTCTGTTTATCCCTCGAGGCTTCCTTTCAGCGTCTTCTTCCCCGGCAGCTGCTCTGTCAACAGTCCATATGCCACCTCCGCTCCGGAGCAGCTTTCGAGAAGGGGCTGCCAACCCTGCAGGGGAACTTTGACGAGGAGTTCAGGGGCTCGCACAGGATCCATCTCTCCGCCCCCCGCGAGCCTTGGGTTCCTTCCTGCTCCTCCAGCCTCCCCCGAACCCCTCTGGGGAGCACAAGTGGGCCCCGGAGCTGGAGCCGGAGCCGCAGCCGCAGGCAGCCGGCTCGCTTCCCAGCAGGGTGTGCACGTGGCAAGGAGGCCAGCTGGAGGAACAGGAGGGGACAGATGCCACGGGGGCCCAGATTTGTTCCTGCAGGAAGAATGCAAGGAGCTAATTGTCTCATTACCGGGAATCCGTCTCTCTGTGGCCCTGCCACGCCTCGTGGAAAGAACTCCCAGGTTTGTGCGTGTCAAACAGCAGGTGGGCAGCTCAGGGGTCGGAAGGAAGGCGGAGGCGGTCCTCCCCACCCCCCCACCCCTCGCGAGGCAGCCTGAGTTCCACTCTGGGCCCCTGGGCCTCGGAAATTCTGCTTCCAAGAACTCCACCGAGGCTCCACATCCTTTCAGCTTGGTGGACTATTGGAGAAAATTCCACCTTGGTGCCCCTCTCTTCTCCCAAAACCCTCGACATGAGCATTCGTGCGCACACGTGCGCGTGGACACACGCACGCGCACGCACGCGCACACACACACACACACACACTCCTTATATCCTGTCACTGGTCATTTACACTGGTTTCCAATTCAGTCTTTGATGCATGGAAGGATGTGGGTCCTGACCTGGCTCTTTTTTGCTCTGGGTCTCAGCCCTTCCTGTGGCCTGGCCTTGGCCATGCTGGGCCCCCCCCCCACCCCCACCCCCCACCCCCCACCCCCCCGCCAGCTGCCCATCCTTCTGTGTCTGACCCAGAAGATCCACCTCTTCCTTAGGCTTTTCCTCGATGTATTTCCTGCGTTGCTAGATTTAATTTCAGACTACCTGGTGTTAGAAGAAAGGTAGCTGACCTTGGTGCCTCTCCTTAGCTTTTACAGGATTCCATGCACACTCCCCCATCGCCTCTTCATAGGTGAGGCCCTGTGAGGTCAGCACGATGGCCCAGTGCGATGGAAGGGAAGAAGGGAGGCATAGTTACAGCCCACTCTTGCGTGCTGCCTCCCCTGGGGAGCCCTTGAAACACAGCAGACTAGACCCTACTTGCCTGGCCAACCCTTGCAGACCTAATTCTGGAGTCCTAGCGCTGGACCATTGCTGACATCACCCTCTCCAGGCTCCTAGCTCCCATTCAGAGAATTCTGGCCTCACAATCTCACATCAAAGAAACGGGTGAGTTCATCAGTAGGGACTGCATTTAAGAGAAAGTCAGTTACTGTGTGTTGAACCAAAGAGAAGGGGCTTACTTCTTCTCACTTAACAATGCTTCCTGGCCACACTGGAGGTGCAAGATGGCGGCTCACTCCCAGCCTCACATTTGCATTCCAAAGGGAAAGAAAAAGAGAAAGGAAGCCCCAAGATGGAAGGAACAGCACCCACATCAGGAAAGCAAAACCTTTCTGTGATACCCAACAGCCTTCTACTTACGTTTCAGAGCCAGAAAATGTCACGTGGCTGCCCTCGGTGGCAAGGGAGACTGGGAAGTGAAGTTGTACAGCTGGGCACATTGCCGCCCCAAACAATATCAGGATTCTAGCACTGAGAAGCGAAAGGGGAAGGACACGCATGTGTTACAGTGACTTAAGATGTGTCTCCCTCACTAGAGAATAGGCTCCGCCAGGTCAGGGAGCATGTGCATTTCTGCTCACAATTGTGTCCCCGCAATCAAGCCGGCACACCATGGCTGCTCCATCAATGGGCAGAATGAATGAATGAATGAAATGACTGCTAAAGTCATCATTTTTAAAGCCTTTTTAAGATCTGCACGGACTCAAATGAAAGGCACTAGAACTCCTGTCAACCTTTACACACAGGTGCTATTTGCCAGAGTTCAAAGGCCTCTTCCTCCTCCAGCGGCTGGTGGCACCCTTCTGTGTCCTCCGTGTGTCACTGGGGTGACCTTTATTGCATGTTCTCAGATCGCAAGCAATCAAATCTGCAGCAGCTCATCCCGGTTTACCTGGGATAGGGACTCCATATTTTAGTTCATGAAGTACTAGCTGATTATGAAGCACAGGATAAAAAATACCCAAGATGGATACAGATCATCTGTAATTACAAAGACAGGATCAGGTGTGTCCATGCACAACAATGGACTGGAATTCCACTGGAATTTTTTAATGCAAATATTTATTGCTAGATACATACCACCTTGAGGAAAAAGGTAGTTTTATGCCTCCTAATAGAAAAGACACTGGCATAGATTTAAAAAAAAAAAACACCATCTTCAAAAAATGCTGCAAATTTAATAAATGAAGAGAAGCATAAAATTTACCCAGAAGTGCTTTAGGATGAATATGGTTTAAAATAGCTTAAAATGGGGTTTATTAATGACAAAAAAAGAAGAAGAAGAAGGAGAACTGGGCACCAAATCAGAGACAGAAATCCTTTTTAAAAGATCACATCTTGGATGAACTGTTTTTAGGAAAAAAATGACATTAGTTTAATTAACCAGAACCTCCAGGAATGGGGTGTGTGGGCTCTGGGAAGATGAGGACAACCCCACCCCAAAGACGTCAGGGGTTTTGATGGTGGCCTCTTCTTTTCCCAGTAGACTGCGATGTCTCAGGTCAGGGTCAGAGCAGGGTGGGGGGGCGCAGGGGGCGGATTCTAGGGACTCTTAATGACGCCAGCGATCTTTGTTGACTGTACACGCTAATAGCACTTCATTTCAATGCATTTGGGATTTCGCTGATTCCTCGGACTCTTGCTCCTTTGAGAAAATAAAAGTGCATCCTTACTAGCCTAACTTAGAAGCCTCGGCTTCTTCATCTGTACAGGGACTAAAAGTAACCATCCTATCCCCCTTCCCAGTGTGGTTGTGAGTATCACATAAGAGGAAAAATATGAAACTATGGTGTAGCTGGTCACATGCTATAGCCGTGAGGGGGGGTTTCAGGGTCAGTAATGATTCACGGGGAGCATCTTAATGGGATTCTTTGGGGATTACCTCCCCAGCACTGAACGTGGAACATCTCCCTATTAGTTATACAGGGTGTGCGGGTTTGCAGCGATTCAGGCTCCCAGAAGGAAGGACTGTTGTCACGCTAACAGAAGCTACATCATGGTCAGGAGTCTCGAAATCTGAGCTCTCATTCTGCATCAGACACTCTTGCCCCGTGACTTTGAGCTGGTTATTTCCATCCTTGAAACCTCAGTCTTCTCATTGGAAAAATGGAACAAACTGATCTCTGGGCACACTTCTGGCTCTAACCTAGTAGTTCTGATGGGGCAGAATCCAGAATCCTAGGATGGGACAGGGATTGAATGAGGAATGGTTCAGACGTACACCCACCCTGAGACCCTGTGGGACCCTTTCCAGCTGCCTCTGCCTGGCAGGTGTCAGTATCTCTCAGATGATTATCTCCAGCCTCTCGAGGGTACTCCTCAGACCCAGAACCTTCCAGAGCCCCCAGGAACAGCTAAGTTAAGGGTCTCAGGAGAGGACAGAAATGCCACATCTGTTATACACTGTGCGGGAAGGTTGCTGCCCACCGAGGATGTGACTGAAGGATATCAGGGCAACATTCCAAAGGTTCATCAAAGCAGTTCCAAGAGTCTGCAAACAGGTGCTGGCTTGTTAAGAGAAATAATTTCTGTGGCTCCCCATTCTGACCACATTAGTCATTCAAGTGCTGAGGAACAATATAAATTCCTGTCATCCCAGTTTATGTGGCCACTAAGATTTATTCCAAGTGACAGGTCATTAAGGTTTCTTCTCTTTTTTTTTTTTTTTTTTTTCCCGCGGATTCACTGAGAACTCATATTTCTGCTCCATGTTATGGACTCCTAACAGCTATGTTTTTGGTCAGGGAGTCAGCAATAAATCTGAATTTAATAAACTGACAAAAGATCACTATCCCAGAGACAGTCTGAGCCCCTATTCTTCGTCTCCTTGTATAAAAACGCTTTTGTATTGAGACATCTTCCACATAAAAGTCACATTTGCCACCTAACCGGCTCCCCCAGGAGATGACTTGCTGCACCGAGGCTGACCGAATAATTGTGGATTGTTCCAGTCGGAAGACCTGGTTGCAACTGTGGTGGGCGGAGAAAGATCGGAACTCCGGGATCTGCCTGTTCCTGAGGGTGGGACCTTGGCATGTGATCCAGTCTGAGCCTCAGTTTCTCCCTCCATAGAATGGAAAGTGTAATCTTTGTCCTGTCTACTTCCCAGGGGTGCTGGGAAGGTTCAAGTTAAGTAAGGGCAGGCTGAAGTTCTATGCGGTTGGAGAGGATTGTGACCACTTTGTTTGTTTTAAATTTTCAGCATGTTAGAGGTCGCTTTCTGTGGAAAAACTGAGCTAGCAGCAAACAGACATCAACCCCTAGAGCCCCACCTCCCCTCTCTGGTGTCCCTTCAGTGAGACCACGCTGCTCCCCCAAGGCTGACCCGCTTGCTCTTGGTGCAAGGTTTAGGGGGGCAGTTCCCTGGAGTTTTCTGGGGGCTTCAGCCCACGGCAGACAGCTTGGTCCCAGAGAGGCTTTAGGAGCCTTCTACCTAAGACTAGAGTTATCACCAACCTGTCTTTGTCCACTCTCCAAGGAACCTGATGTTCTGGCTAAACTCCAGAGCATTCTGGGTGTCAGGGAGGCATCTCCTAAGATCCTAGCACTCCTTCTAAAACTCTCAGGAGCAGAAGGTCAAATCCTTTTCTTCCTTGGGCTTTCAAACGCACCCTCAAAACATAACTCTGTCCCCACAGCTATGGAGCAGAAAAAGAACTTTTAGAAGATTAGCATGCAAACAAATGCTTCAAACTGTCTATAAACTGCTGTCTTCAAATCGCTCTATAAACTCTTGTCTGGATTTGTAAATAACGACCATATAAGGATTTTCCCAGTAAACACCGGGGGCAGAAATGTATAGACATTTCCAAGAGCTTGTTTCTGATGAGTTGAGCAGAGCTTATTAAAGTTATATTGTGTGCTTTGTCACTCTTTTTACTGTTGTGTAACCTCAGCCGTAAATCCTGAACAACTCTTATTTCCCAGCTTCTCTCTGCACGTCTCTGCAGTCTCCCACCAAAACCTGATGCAGATGGCGGAAAAATTCATCCTATTGACTAAAATTAGAAAATTCTAAAAATGGAACTGTTTTAAAAAGTAACATGTTCTGCTCTGAGTGATAGTGAGTCCCTCACCAGTGGAGGCATGTAAGCAGAGACTGGAAAAATATCTGCTTCATGGTCCAAAGAGGAATTCCAGAAATTGGGTGGGCAATCTGATGAGACAACCCACAAGTTTCTGCGAATCAGAAATTCTGGGAGTCGAAGACATCCCTTCGCCTCAAGCTCTTCTAAGGCTTAGTTGGGTCTGTGCCAAGCTCTGTGCTGGGAGCAAGGAAGTAAACCCAGTCCCAGGAACCCTCAGTAGGGGAGCAGCTTCATGAGAAGATAGACAAGCCCGCAGCTGACCCAGATGCAAGACAAAACGATGCAGCATTGGCAAGAGGTGACCAATGGTCAGCTGTGAAATTGCAATGGTGGCTGAGAAGAAGAGCCACACAGGATTGGAGAAAGTTCCCCATAGCTGCTTCCTTGGTTTGGATGGCTCTGGCTGTAGGAATTGTCTAAATACAATAACATGTTTTATTGACCACTTAGTGCCAGGCATTTAACAACTTGTCATTTGATCTGCATGATAGTCCATAGAGATAGGTACTATTGTCTCCCCCCTCGTTTTTTAATGTTTTATTTTATTTTATTTTATTTTATTTTATTTTATTTTATTTTATTTTATTAAGTAGGCTCCACAACCATCATGGAGCCCAATGCTCCATGATCCCGAGATCATGATTGGGAGATCGTATATCTCATAAATAAATATCTCACTTTTTTAATTGACATAGCTGATTTTTTCTCTAGAATTTCAAAGTTAGAGCCAATGACAATCAAGGAGCGTCCTGTAGAACAGAACTTTGTTACTCGTATTTAATTTTTTTTGTAAAGCTAAGAAAATAATCTGATGCTTCTACCCAGTTTTTCAAATAAAAAAATTACTCTCTTGACAACAAGATTTAAAATCCTCTCATAAATTGATTATCAGTTGTGTTAACATATATCCAAGAAGCAGATGAAAACCTAAAAATGTTTTCCATTAAAAAAACTCTAATTTCAGACTCATGTTGCTGGAGCACCATCAGGCACACTCTAAGTGTTTTTTTCCCAATTTAGTTCACTGACCTCAACTGATTTTGTCCCAGCTTGAAGGACATCATCAACTTCAATGACGATCTTCAACACTCTAAAAACTAGCACTTTTGATTCAAGTGTATCTCTAACCATATATCACGCATAAGGAAATAGCTATATAAAACCAAAATGAGTTATGATTGACTTTTTTGTAAAACTTGAAGTTTGATATCATCAACAAGTACTATATTTGACACTTGACAATAGAACTGAATAGTGAAAAAATATCCCAGTATTTCATCTCCAAATAGTTTTTGGCTATATTCCAAATAGAAGATTGAGGAGAGTGTCTCCATTGGATGAATATATTTAATATCATTCTTTGTCATTAAATAAGTTACTTCATATCACAATTTCACTTTTGTACATTACTCGTCCAATATATGTTGCAGGAAAATCCAGTTTGCAGGAAAATCCACTGTCTCTTTAATGACATCAGTATGATTTTACTTTAATGTTATTCAATTTGAGAGACTCTCAAGGTGTACTTGTTCTTCAATTCTAAACTACTGGTACTATATGGAAGCTGGACTTCTCCTTTGCAATATGTAAAAATCCATATGTATGACTTACCTATTGCTGCATAATAGAGAATCTTGGTTCTGATTCTCTTATACATCTTTTGATCTTTTTGGCTTAGTGGCCTTAACAACTTTTTCTATGTCTAAAGTCTAACAGTTATACTAGAATATGTCAGAGTTGATGTTTATGAGCAAATTTTCCCAGGTACCCAGTGGACCTTTTGGATATGTAGATCCTGATCTTTTATTTCTAGAGTCTTCTGGAATTATCCTCTCTAGTGACTCCAATTTTATTTGTGTTGTTTCAACTTTGCCCGTCTGTTTGACCCTGTTTGACCCTTTTTGCTTCTTACTTTGTCTTGCTTTTTTTTTTTAATTAATATATACTGGAATTATTAGTTTCAGAGGTAGATTTAATGATTCATGAGTTGCATACAACACCAGTGCTCATTACTCAAGTGCCCTCCTTAATGCCCATCATTCAATTACCTCAACTTTATCTTGCTTTCATTCTCTTTTTATTTTCATGAAGATAAAAGTGTTTTTAATTTTTTTAATTTAAATTCAATTAACCAACATATAGTAGGTCATTAGTTTTTGATGTAGTGTTCAATGATTCGTTAGTTGTGTATAACCCCCAGTGCTCATCACCTCATTCCCTTGATCATTTCTCTGTCTTTCTTCAATTTCCCTAACTAAAACTTCATTTTAGTCCATTCTTTGTTGGGTACCTTGTAAAAGGACACTTAATCTTGATTTCTGGTATGATTTTGTCTTTTGCTTACATTTCTTTCTTGAATTCAACCAATTCTCTTTGATTTCTAATTCAAGAGTTCCCTTTTGTGTCCATGTATCAGTGCATAATATCTTTGAAGTTGGTTTTTATCCTTTGAGGTTAGGGAAGAAATTTCATGTCTTCCAATTTGCGGGTTCTCTTTTACTTGTGAGACTCTAAGATTTCTCCTTTGCTTCCTTTCACATTCACCACCAAATTTCCAAAAGCGTTCTCTCCCCACCCTTCCACATTCTAGAATACAGTTTTACATTCCTTTCTTACAGCATATCTTCTGACACACCAGGACTCATAGGGTAGACTCTGCCTCTCTGGTGGTATCTACCCTCTTCACTCTTCCATGGAGCATTTTCCCCTACTGTCCTTGTTCTTTGTGAATGCCAAAGCATGAAGGTTAATTTGCTTCACGTTGGTGTTTCTTTAATCTAAATGTAGGTAAATTTGAAATGCATGCATTCTCTTTTTTCCAGTTATGCTGAAGACATGAATTTTGTGTGGTTTTATTTATCCTTCTTGTTCTGTGTTGTTTTTGAGATATTCAGATTTTTTGGCCATCATCTTGGCTACCCTTAGGGCTAATTTAGAATGCTTTAATTTAGAACACCATATCTTTTGTGTGACCCTATCAACCATGAAGATTTCATCAAGCTTTACTCCCTGGAGTTTTCCCTAAGAATCTGCTAGCTATATCGTGTTTTCCAGACAAAACTATGTGACGATACCGAATATGCTTTTTCAAACTGCCTGCCCCTCAACCCACAGACTCTAATATCTCCCTCCCCCACCCCAGGAGACATCTTCCACACAGTTATGGATCTGAACTTGAGGTCCTTGGGCATGAGGGTGAACAAATAAAACATCCACTAGGACTTTGTCCCCACATTGTCTCCAGTCTCCTCGTTTGTGTCTCAGACAAATAGCTCTTGTCTTTTGACACCCTAGCCCAGAGCGGTACTGAAGCAACCTTCCTACTTGAGAGGTATAATTTATCATCTGACAGGGTCTGGTGCAAATTGTTACTCACCAACCTTAAATGAGACAGAGGGGACTGATGAGGGCCAGTAGGGGATAATGAGAAGACAAAGTATTGGAAAACAGAAGGCTGAGTCCTAGCCCCAGCTCTGCCACTGACTCCCTGTTTAACCTGGAGCAAGTCCCTATCCTGCTCTCTAAGCCTTACCTTTCCCATCTGAACTGGATACTGCCTGGAGAAGTTAGCAGCTCCAAGGAATTCAGGCATCTCTTAAAAGGGACTTTGGCTAGAATTTGGCCTCATGGCCTCCAAGAGCTCTATAGGTTTCATGGAGTAAGGGCTACTCAAGCAGGAGAAATAGTCCAAGAGAATGGAGGGCTGAACCCTCACCCTATGTTTAAGTGAGAGAATATGAATAAATATTCAGTCACCTAGCATCTAGCACCTACTATATCACTCATGCTAAATGACCAACCAGTCTCTGCTTGCATACCACCAACAATGGTGAGCTCACTCCCTTTAAAAAGTAATCCATTTCATTTTATGCCTTTAATGTAGTAGAGATGGAAAGAAGTGGGTACTTAAAGAGATATTCACAGGAAAAAAGTGACAAGAGGGAGATGTCAAGGATGAAGCCTAGTTTTGTGACTTGTGAAAACACGTGGATTAGTGGTGCATTCACTTAGATAGGAAGAGATTAGGGGTAGGTAGAGGAAGATCATGAGTTCAGTCTTGGACACACAACGTTGAGGATCCATTAAGACATCCAAGCCAAAGCAAGTGACCAGTTGGATATCCAGATCCAGAGCTCAAAGCAGACATTCAGACTGGGGATGAATAAGTCAGAGCTGCTTTTCTAAAGATTGATAAATGTGATCACTGAGGAAGATAATAGGAAATGAAAAGGAGGCAAAGGGCCTCAGATGGGAATTTGAGGACTAGCAGCGTTGAAAGGATGGGGAGATGAAGAATTACTTTGCCAGTCTGAGAGGTGAGGGAAGAACCAGGAGAGTGTCACTGCAGAAATCACGGGAGGAGACTTTCAGCAAAGGTGAAGTTGTCAGTATGTCAAGTGCTCTGAGGAGTCAAGTAAGAACTAAAAATGTCTACTGGATACAATGCAGTGGAGATGCTTGGTGACTTCATTAAGGATAGTTTTGGTAAATTGATGGGCCAGAAGTTTGAATGGAGGGGTTGAGGGCCAAGTGGGAAGTGAGGAAATGGGACAAGTGTAGACATCTCTGTGGAGGCATTTAGCTGTAAAAAGAGAGGAAAGAGATGGGCAGTATAGGTGTGGAATGTGACATATTAGATGTTTTCTTAAATAGGAAAAGGTTTATCCTGGCTACACATCAAGGTGATGGTCCAGTTGAGACAGAATCATTAAATACACAAGAGAGAAAAGGAGGTTACGGATAGTTCCTTTGAAGGCAGTAGGAGATGGCTCAAAAGAGCAGAAAGAAGGGTTGTTTCATCAGTGTTTCAAAACTCTTCGTACTGAGTTTCCACCAAGGCTATACAAGTAAATAGCTGGGTTTTTGTTTTTTGGGTTTTTTTGCTTTGCTTTGTTTGAAGTACCAGGTCAATTTTATAAAATTATAAGTTTACAATATTCTTTACATATATATTGTCTTCTTTTGCTCTCTTCACATCTCAAAATTAGTCAATTACTATGAAACATGTTTAAAAATGTAACCAATGTCTACAAATATTATGATACCTGAAGAAAAGCATTATTTATTCAGGAAAATGGAATTTAAGTAGGTTAGAGAAACAAAATCCAGAAAACTGTGTTTTGGTATAATTTTCTAGAATATTCTTTATCTTCTGAGTAACTGAAGGAAATCCAAATGGAAAATAAGTGTGATGATGTGCCATCTTTCTCCTCAGAGTGGAACCACTGAGCTAACGGTGAACAGACTGCTGTGGTCCCGGGTCATCACCCACAGGGCCGCTCCAACCGTGTGACTCCTTACCAAGTCCCTGACCAGTGGTTTTTTACCCCTCATTCGCTAGCAGTTTAAACTCATATAAATTCAGAGCCATTCTCGTTCCAACTCAAAAAAGGGAAGATCTCTCCAGGAGGATCATCACTCAGAAGAGTGATTCCCCTTTCAAGGTCAAGCACCACAAAGCCACTGAGGATCCTACATTTACCTATCACCACCAGCTGCAACTCACTCCTCCGCAGCCCATTCATTTACAGATTCCTTTTCTATTCACATTTGCTGAGACCTTCAGGTAACACAGAGAAGGCCACAAGGACAAGTGGATAAGGTAAATGAACATAACCCTTCACCACTAAGTCTTAGATTCATATAATCTAAGAGAATTCTAAGGAAGCATGGGTTAGTGAGATCAAGCAGGAAAGCCTCTCACCAACGGGGTTCCCCTATCAGCTTCTCTAACAGCGCCGTGGCCTCTATTTGAACCCCTCAAGTGACAGGGGGGATTCTACGCCACAAAACAGGACACTCTGAGTTTCTAAAATGCTCTCCTTAGGAAGACAGGCTTGACTCCAACGAAACTAGGATACCACAAAAAAAAGCAGATTTCCTCTTCACAAGGCAGAAGACCTTGAGAGAAAGGGCTGCCCAAATAGATCTCACAGACTCATGCTAGCTGGTCTCTCTCCTTTCTTCTCATCCAGAGGATCCTCCCGCCTAGCCCACTTACAAGCCAATATCATTGTTGGAAAAGTCTCTTGGTACACAGCCCCGGGTCTTCTGGGAGCTTTTACTGGTTCGTCCTCCTTCTCTCATAGAGAAATGGTGGCCATTCCATTCTTTCCCTAGAAAGAAACCTTCAGAATTTGATAACAGGGTCATGTCCTACCTTAAACCCCACTTAACAAGGCAAAGTTAAGTCCACCCAGCAGAATGGTGAGAGGAAGAAGGCTCAGGCTCGAGCCCTCCCTTGATAGTGGCTTGTGAAAAGCAGAGCATCATGGGAACTGGGGCTGCCACTCAGCTTTGCCAGCAATGCTGGCTCAGCCTCTATCAGCAAGGCACCCCCACCGCCCAAGTGGAGGCACACAAGATTGCAGGGTTCATAGTCTCCTTTACATAAAGGGGATCTGATGTTACTTAAAGTCTGGCAACCTGCTTTTTAACGTAGTGATTATGGACATTATTGAGTTTTTTTATTATTATGCACATCTTCCATATCTGTACATATAGATCGACCTCATTTATTCCATTAAGTAGATGCACATTATTTATTTACATTATCTACACTTCTTAGATATCTGAGATATTTCCAAGTCCTTCCAAAACTACAGTGACAATTCTCATGCATACATTTGTGGCCACTTCCGTTAGCATTCTCTGCCATATGTGAATCCTTTTTCCTTCACCTTTTTTGCAGAGTAACCAATTAGCACCTTTTTGCACACATCTCTGTGCACATGTATAGTAATTCTGAGGATACATCTCTTGAAGCTAGACTTGTTACACCAGAAAGGATAGATATTTTTAAATTTACCTCCAAATTGCCCTCCTAAAGGCCTTACTGATTTATATAATCACAGCAGTGAGAACATAAGAATGAGTGCTTCCCTCATATCAGCTACAACTTTGGTGATTTCTAACTTTCAATTTTTGTCAATTTGTTAGGTGGGAAAGGAACTTTTTTTTTAAGGATTGCATTTCCCTGGGTATTGGTGAGATTGAGCATCTTTTTACATCTTTGTTGGTCATTTTTATTTCTGCCTCAGTGGTGTGCCTGTTCACAGCCTTTGCTGGTTTCTCTTTTGAGTTGTCTTTTTCCATATTGATTTGGAGGAGCATTTGGTATAATTAATACTTTATTAATATTCAATCTGTTTTATACACTACAGACTTCTTTTCATAGGTCTGTCACATAACTTTCAACTTTTCTTGTCTTTGCCCATTTTTCTGTTGACTTCATCATATTTTCCACTGATTTATAAGGACTCTCTCTATCTTAAGGATATCTATCTTGGTCACCAATCTTGCAAATATGTTTGTGTTTGCCATTTTGTTTTGGGCTTTGTTGAGTCAGAAAAGATTTTATGTTTATTTAGATACAGACGTATGCCTGTGCATATCTTAAGACTTTACAAAGTTTTTCCCCACCCCACTATGAGATATTCACCAATATCTTCTTCAGGTTTCCCTAGCCATGACTCTTTAATGCATCTGGAATTTATTTGTTGTTGCGGTATGCTGTAGGAATCTCATTTTTTGTTTCCAAAATAGTTGGTTACATTTCTCAATATCTTTCATCAAATTAGTCATCCTTTCCTCTCTGGTTTGTAATCCCAACTTACTCATATACTTTTTATTTGGACTTAAAAGAGATTGAAATGATTAATATCAACAATCTTGACTTCATTTACAAGGGAGAGAGGAATCATTATTTGTTTTGGCTAGGAAAGGAGAGCATGGTGTGGGATAAAATCGGGGGCAGGCAGTTAGGAGAGTCATGGAATTTGCTGTGAAAAAGGAAAGTTTGAGGAGGGAATGGCAAGAGAAAACTACTGAGTCACAGCAGGAATGCGTTATCACAGAAATGATGGCTGCAGGGAAAGAGTATTTGGGAGAGTCTTAAAAAGCAGATGATGCAAGCAGGATTGAGTTGGCAGCCCTGGGCTCCCAGCTGAAGGGGAAAGGGTCATGGTGGGTCCCCTGGCCATAGAGCCGAAGTGGCTGTCACAAAGCCTGGAGTAGAGTGCATGTGAAGTCACGGTTTGCTAATTAATTAACAAATACAAAGAACTGGTGTTGAGGCCATATTAAATAGCTTTAAAGTCATACACATCCATTATTAAAAAGAGAGAAAACAGAGAAAAATAGAACAATGCCAGCTACCTTTTATGGAGCACCTACTATAGTCCAATACTTTATCAGCTGCTTTACATATATTTTATTTTATAAAGACGAAAATGAAAACTCCTGTAATCCCACCAGCCGGGATCAACTACTATTAACACTCTGCTGTGCCTCCTTCTGGCCTTGCTCTTCTGCTAGGTTCTGTGACACCAGCTAACATTTATTGAGCCCTTACTCCCATGCCCAGCCTAATAAAATATTTGGGACTTTAAAGAAAAATATACTTTTCTAAGCCTTGTAACAATCCTGAGAGATGAGGGCCATTATTGTTTTCATTTTGCAGAGAAGGGACTTGGGACCAAAGAGGTTAAGTAAAGTGCCCATTCTGTATACTCAGTTTTGTAGATGACTTTTTACCACTTATCAGGAGGTATTTTCCCACATCAGTAACTCTTCTGAAGAAGAGATCATTTATAGCTGCCTGACATCCCATCTCATGGGCATGCCATTTACTTAACCATTTCGGTATTTCTGCTCAATCGCTAGCAAATTTTTAATAGAATAAACACTTGTTGTGAACCAAACACCCTTGCACTGAAAACTTTGTGCATATCTAAACACCTGAATTCTTTTAAAAAATGACAGTGGAATTACTGAGTCAAGCTTCGTTTAGTTTCTTCTCCATACTGTCAAATTGCCTTCCAGAAAGGTTC
This sequence comes from Nasua narica, assembly GCA_028533885.1. Taxonomy (NCBI): domain Eukaryota; kingdom Metazoa; phylum Chordata; class Mammalia; order Carnivora; family Procyonidae; genus Nasua; species Nasua narica. Next base: position 52,571,535 of record CM052813.1, on the reverse strand, counting down.
TATCATTTCACACTCCGCCAGAAATGTACAAAAGCACCCGTTTTATGCCCTTGCCAACACTAGTATTGATTTTAAATCCTAACCAATTCATTTTTTAAACAATAAAAAATAAAAATAAATCCTAACCAATTTAAATGGGCAAACAATTATGTCATTTTAGTTCATTTTTATCATGAGGGAGAAACAAAAGAGACCGTGGTTCTTCAAAAATTCTTAATTAAGCCTCTCTCATATGCCAAGCACTCTTCTAGAGGCTAAGAACAGGATGGTGAACTAAACCAAACAAACCCCTGCTGTCCTGGGACTCTTAACCTAACTGGTCAAAGGTACTGACCGAGTAAATTCCAGTTGTACGTTCTCTGTATTTAGTGTTTATCAGTCCCTTTTAAAATAAAGCACTAAGGACTCATTTAATCCTCATAACAACCCTTTTGGATAGTGACTATTATTACCCGGTTTTACAGATGAGGAAATTCAGTCACTAAAGATCAAGTAACCTGTGCCACATCAGACAGGAAGGTAACAAAGGCAAGAATTGGACCCAGGCAGGCTGGCTTCTGAGCGTCTAACCACAGCCCCACACTACCTCCTTCCTGCCTGAGGTGTGCTAAGGGGGTGCTGAGTCCCTGAAGGGGCGGAAAGAAGATACAGGAAAATAAGAAAACTAAAAGAAAATGTGTTTGAGGGATTCCTGGGTGACTCAGATGGTTAAGCGTCTGCCTTCAGCTCAGGTCATGATCTCAGGGTGTCGGGATCAAGTCCCATGTCAGGATCCTTGCTCAGCAAGGAAGCCTGCTTCTCCCTCAGCCTGCAGCTCTCCCTGCTTCTGCGCTCTCTCTCTCTGATAAATAAATAAAATCTTTTAAAAATTCAAAAAAAAAGAAGCAGCAAAGAAAATGTGTTTGAACAAACAGGAAGAGGATCAGGCACAGGAATTCATTTGGTCCAGAAATATTATCATGGAGTGCTGAACTGGATCTTTCCTCTCCGTTTGTCAGAGGAGTGGGTAAGGACCGCACGCGGCAAAAAGGAGCAGAGCACACATACACTGGATAATAAACCTGGAACAGTCCCAAGACAGTGGAAAGGAATGGTTTAAATTCCCCTGCTATGAGGCAGCAGAGGGAAGAAGGGAGGGTCCTCTGGCTTCCTAGCCCTCAAGGAAAGGGAACTACAGAGGGAGGGTTCAATCCTAGTAGCCTTCAAAACTCAGCAGACGGGCCGGCGGGGCGGGGGGGGGGGGGGGGGGGGGGG
>CM052813.1:52490607-52570181 GCA_028533885.1 Nasua narica | reverse complement strand
CATCCCAGTGTGGGTCAGAGACTGCACAGCCTCCGTGCTCAGTGCGCAGGTCACCGGGAACAAACGAGTCATTGTCCTTGAGAAGATCGCCGTCCATCTGGGGACACCATCACAGGCTCTAGAGCAGAGACTTACGCAACCGTCTAGGGAACAGGGGGAACAGGGAGGAACAGGGAGGAACAGGGAGGAGCGGGGCTGACCTTCACTGGGGTTCCCATTCCGGAAAGGCCATGCAGAGGAAGCCATAGTCAAACTAGCTCTCAACAACCAGATGTGTTATTATTAGTAAAGCAGTAGAAGATGAAAGAAACTTCTAGGCAAGGAGACCGAAGGTTGAAAGGCCCCGGAGTGTGGCAGGTTAGTGCATTCAGGGAAGGTTGGAAAGTTCACATCGCAAGCCAATAGCAACCTTACAGGGTATCAGGTTTAACTTCCTTGTTTTGCCGACGCCATTCCTGACATTCAGACAAGAAGGGACTTCATGCAGACTCACACCACCCTGGAACCCTTATCTCCTGACGCTGTGTCCCAGGCTCTTCCTCTGAACCACAAAAGAACAAGGCCAGCAGCCAACTGTCTAGAAAAGGTCACTATTACCTGCCAGGACCCAATAGTAAGTCTGTGCCCACGGAAGTTAGACCTTGAACTCAAGAAGACGTGCTTGAGTTTGAAGCTCAGGTCCCTCCGTAGCCATGCGACTTGTATCAGGGCGCTCAGTCTTCCTGAGTCTTCCTTTCCCTGTCTGTCAGGTGGGGCTCATAGCAGTGCTTACCCAGCCACGAGGTAGAGAGAGTTAATCTCATGGGCACAATGCCCAGCGTACGCTCTATGCTCGGTCATCCGATAGTAAAGATCACGATTGTAATATTGTCACTTTTTATTGAAATATTACAAGTAGTTTTCTTACTTGAAAGTATCCATTATTACTGATTGTTTACGATGTATTATTTCTACCGTTTTAGTACTGAATGCTTCCTGAAGGAACTGGAGCGATTCTATCTGGGGAAGAACAAACACAGAAGTCACAGTCCTATTTTAAAACTTGAAGGGCTGAGCCTGAACAGAAGGAGTGGAGGTGGTCTGAGGGGCCCCAGGGGGCTGGGCCAATAATGGTTGAGAGCTGCAGGATGGAAGATTTTACTTCCATGTAGAGAAAAAACTTCCTTACTCTCCGGGTGGCCTTGAGAGGAAGGTACACTCTTGTTCCTGGAAATGTTCTCTCCGAGACCAAATGACCATGTGTTGGGCCCTCACCCCGCCTTGCACAGGATAGGAGATCATCTAGTCCATTTCGCTTTCTCATCCCTTAAACATCTAATTTAGCTCTGCTTTCTAGGGGAATATGATTTGGTGGGTCATGTGGGAAGACAGATGTCTATGTTTATAAATTTCAAAGTCATGAGCAATGCTCAAAGAAGTCAGAATCCAAAATGCATAACCCTGTTTTTCAGAGTAATTCATTAGATTTTAGCTGGAAATGTGAGGAAGAGGCTGAGATGTCCATGTCAGACTGGAGACAAGGGGAATGGGACAGAGAAAACAGAGGGTAGCTCAGCCTTATTCACCAGGTGCTGCTTGGAGAATGTGTCTTCATTCTGAGAAGATGGGAAGGGCTTTTGCCATCCTGATAGCCACACGGGGTATAGAGGAATCATCTTAAAATCATTAAACAGAACACATTGAATGCTCACTGTTCAGACATTTATGGAGACATTTATGCTGTGTGCAAAGCACTTGGAATATTAAAGTAAATCTAGGGACGCCTGGGTGGCTCAGTCAGTTAAGTAGCTGTGTTTGGCTCAGGTCATGATCCCAGGGTCCTGAGATGGAGTCCAGGATCGGGCTCTCTGCTCAGCAGGGAGCCCGCTCCTCCCTCTTCCTGCTGCTCCCTCTGCTTGTGCTCTCTCTCTCTCTCTTTCTCTCTCCGACAAATAAATAAATAAAATCTTTTAAAGTAAATCTAAAACCAGAGTCTATATGAAGCTAGGAGGTATATACTCTAGGAAAGTAACAAGACCTAGGCACCAAATGACTAATCCAAAGCCAAAAAACCCAACGTTATAATCAACACATGAGGTTGCATGGCTCGCTATAAGAGACATTGGAGGAAGGTTTTGTGGAGGAACTGATAGTTGGGCTGGGCTTTTAATAACACATAGTACTTGAACCCCAAATGATAGAAGGGAAGAACTCCTCAGGGAAGACAGGCAGTGTGGGCAGAGCATCAGGGGACTGGAGTATGGGCTAAGAGTGGGAGAGTAGAGCTCCACTATGGTCAGAGCATAGGGCAGTACAGGAGGTAAGATCAGAGAAGTCATCCTTCCACAATCCCACTCCCAGGTGTATACCCAAGACATTGAAAACATGCCTCCACATAAAAGCCTGTATACTAGTGTTCCTCGCAGCATTACTCATAATAGCCAAAAGGTGGAAACGGCTCAAATGTCCGTCAACTGATGAATGGGTCAATAAAACGTAGCATATCTACCTATACAATATTATTTCGCATTGGTGATAAAAAGGAATGAAGTGCTGATCAATGTTACAACGTGGATGAACCTTGGAAACACGTGCTAAATGAAAGAAGTCAGACACACCAAAAAAACCCACATAGAATATGATTCCATGTATATGAAAGGCCCCAAACGGGCAAATCTATAAAGACAGTAAGACTGATGGTTGCCCAGGGCTGGAGGGGATAAATGATGGCATGTTTTGAAGGTTGCACTTCAGATTTTCTGGCTCTTCCCAGTGTTAGAGAATTCTTCTGCTCGCAGCTCCCTCCAGGACTCTCCAGCCCAACTCGCCCCCCGGGTGAGCCTGGGAGACAATCCCGAGTGCCCCCAGACAGCCCAACTGAATGTTCCCCCATCGTCGCAGATGTCCAAGACCCACTCATCGTGCCTTCACCGAGAGCAGCACCCTCCCCAGACCTTCTTGCCTCTTATTAGTACCAAATATGGCAGGAAAATACTCTGGTAAGTTAACAAGTACATCTTCACTCTCGTTTTTTCTTTTTTTAACGCGCTCCCTTCGCCCATTAAAGCAAAATCCGGAGGCTAAGACATTCAGGACTTACCGCCTCCAAGCAAAGCTGGCATAGCTGAAATGTAAAGAGAAAGCAAAGAATCAGATTCTTGGCTTTTGGAGTGGGCTTTGGAAAGTCATAGCAAAAACAGTCTTGAAAGCCAAGAATGTGGTTTGGAAGGGCCAAGCTTTTTAAGATCGAATAAGGCTCTGAGTTCTAGAGGCCCGGTTTGCAGCATGGGAAGAAGAGTCGAAGGAATGGGGACTTTAATTCCGGCTACCCATGGCTTTTCCTTCATTCTTTAAACATATCCTCATCACATGGTCTGTGATCGGGTGCTGAGGAACCTTCGATCGAGTCTAGGCAGACTGGTCTCCCTTGTAGCACTCCAATGTGCCATGAATCTCCCCATGCAGTGTTGCTTCCTCCCACTCTCCTTGCTCCTTGTGCGGAGCTGAGCTCGTCAGCGGCCCGCGTGTAGGGTTCCCTGCAGCCACAGGCCACAGGCCCAGCTGCTCAACCAGCATCCAGGCCATTGGCAGCACAGATGAAAGACACGGCTGCGGGTATCTGTCAGCCACAGAGCAGGGTGACGGGATGGCCAAAAGGGCCACCTGGAGCGTGGCCCTGCCCCTAGGAGCCCATTTGACACGGGCATGCTGACAACTCCATGGCAAGGGTCCCCGCCCAAATGCTTAGGAGATGAGCACCCGCCTCCTGGTAAGTCTCTCACATGACCTGGGATGCCATGAGGGCCCCGGGCAGCTGCCACCAGCTCCCAGTCAGCAGGTGGTGACAGGCGACATGGGGAGCTCTCGCCTTACTGGCCGGCAGCCCCAGGATACCGGGTCCTCACTGCTCACATGAAGCTTCTGGAATCCCCTTAAACAATCTCGAGGTCCAGGGAAAAATAAATTATGGCTCCTCCAGAAAGATAATCCCAGCAGGGCCTGATGTCAAGGGCGCTTTTCCGCCTGACTTTCATTCCGGAACAAACATTCTCCTAAAGGCCCTGCTGCCCCAGCAGCTCCCCACTGGTGTGTGTGTGTGTGTGTGTGTGTGTGTGTGTGTGCGCGAGAGAGAGAGAGAGAGAGAGAGAGAGAGAGAGGGAGAGAGAGACCACTCCTGAAAATCCTCCACCATGGGTGCAATATGAACACGAAGCTTCCTATCTGTTTTGCAAACAGGGTGGGACAGCAATTTTCGATCTGCCCTCCACATCAGAGCTTAGAGCTTTCATTGTCCTGAGCTGGTCTCCAGCCAAAATGTTTCATTTCTCAGACATTCCCCTTTAATTCACTGGTGAGACAAAGGGGGAAAAACAAGGTTAAATTTCCAAAGGGAAATTAGAAACCCTGAGACAAAATTGGAAAGAAACACCTCAGACTATAAAGAAGGAAACTGAGGCCGGAAGGGGCAGAGAATTGCTCAAGACCCCACCAGTAGAGACGGAACTAGAAATAAGACTTTCTCGGTCCAAGTCTCTTCAACTGTACACTGAAATGTCCAGGTTGGGGCACCTGGGTGGCTCGGTGGGTTAAAGCCTCTGCCTTCAGCTCAGCTCATGATCTCAGGGTCCTGGGATCGAGCCCCGCATTGGGATCTCTGCTCAGCAGGGAGCCTGCTTCCCCCCTCTCTCTGCCTGCCTCTCTGCCTACTTGTGATTTCTCTCTCTCTGTCAAATACATAAATAAAATCTCTAAAAAAAAAAAAAAAAGTCCGGGTTGTCATTCCCCATAATCCAGAATGAAGGGAGTTTTTCTTCTAGAAGATGGGAGAAGAGGTACCAGCTCGGACACAGGACATGGTGAGGAAAGGTGAGTCTGTGGTGAAGAGGGAGAATGCCCACGGCGGCAGACAATTACACAGCATCTTCTTACCCTGCATAGTCACTTTCCCATTAAAGGCTGAAGGAACAGTGTCCCCAAATTTTAAGTGAAGACCCCACAAAATTTGCTCTCTTAACACCTTCATATTCAGCCCAGCTGGGGAAGCCGGGTCCTGAAGAAGCACAGGAACCAAGTGAAGGTCACACACAGTCAGGTGGAGGGTGGGATTAGGGGCTTGGCCTCAGAGGGTCCATCCAGCCCTCTCCTTGGCGGGGTTTCAGCGCATCAGCAATCCCTGTCCTGAGGCTACCAGCCAGTCTGGAAGCTGGGACTTCGTCTCAGCTTTCCCTGCAGGGAGTCAGCTGTTCTTTTCGGCCACCGGGTGCCAGGCTGGTATTGCGTTCCTCTCCTTGGCCCTAGGACCAGGGACACGCTTTCCTGCAGCCTGATGCCCTCCCCCACGGTGTGATTTCTGTGCGGCGGCCCAGGGAACAGCTGGTTCGGGGGCTGGCAGGCTGAGGCCCTGAGTCAGGCCTGGCTAAGTCCCTGAGGATCACCTGCCCACCAGGAGGGCTTGAGTTTTACTGCCCTCTGGCCATGTGTCATAGCAGGACATACCGAACTCTCCCCGTGACTTGAGGACATGAGTTGGGCTGTCCGGGCCAGGTGGGGCAAGAGCCCTGAAGGGAATCCAGGCTGCACCCCTTCCCTGGGGGTGTCTTTGGGGCATTCGGCAGGGAGACACTCATCTCGGGTCCCACCCACATACAAGGGGAACTGATAGTCTTGGCCTCAGAACCCTTAGTTCCAGACCCGCCTCCAGCCCGCCATCTTGCAGGGCCCATCTAGGGAACCAGCAGACCTCTCGGCAAAGGGTGGAGTGGACGAGGATGCCCTTCTGTGGAGAAAGAGTCAAGAGCATTAGAAAGACACCCTGCCCATGGCCCAGATCCCTGGCTTCTGTGGGTCAAAGTACCTCAAAGATCTTCTAGTTCAAGGCCTTCATGGTCCAGGAGAGACAGCGGAAGCTCAGAGAGGAGAAGAAGCCTCCCTCGGTCACACAGGCATTTAGACCCAGGACTGAAATCCAAGCCTCTGTCCTGTCCAGTTCTCATCCCACAAATGCTTTCAGAGCCTGGAAGTGACAGACTTCACCCAGCCCCCACAAGCGTGATGGAGAAACATCTCTAGGAGCTACCAGCTGCCTTCACAGGACGAGTACCACGTGCAACTACAGTCCTTGTGCTTTCTGGGATCAGGCATTGCGCAGAGCACTCATGGGCATTGCCTTTTTAAACATACTCAGCAATCCTATAAGGTAAGGGCAACTATTATCACCATGTACAAGAAAATAAACCTGAAAGCCCTCATCAGACCCTCTCTAGTTATCCCTTGTCCCTGTTTTCCCCCCACTGTCAAGGCCAGTCAATGGACCAGTAAAGCTAGCCATCTCTAGAGGACCCTTGGAACAGGGAAGGGAGCCATAAGCAGAATTCCAGGTCACCCAAATCCTAAGGATCACACTATGGACTCTGTCAGACACCATCCCAAACCCCACTCCAACCACCAAAGAGGGACAGTCTAGGAATGTCCAGCAACCCTCTCCTACCCCCCAGGGTGGCTCATCCTGCGACAAGCACAGAGCCAGCAGGGCTCGTCTAAACCAGAGCCTCCTCGGGAGTCCGTGCTGGGAAGAAGCTTGGCCCACAGTAACCCTGACCCCTCTACTTCTGTGTCATTACACACTCCAGGGCTCTGTTTTCTCCTCCTCCTTCTCTTCCTCCTGCTCTCCACCCAAGAGCCAGGTACCCATCCACTTGAGGAAACCACAACTAGAGCCCTCCATAGTCTTTCTGCCTGCCACCCCAGCGATGCCCTGTTAGGGGGGGTGCCTTTCTGATCACTAAATCCCAGCTGATGGATTACCCGGAGCATATCTGAAGGAAGTGGCCAGAGAGAAAGGAACTGAACTTCAGGTTCCTAGAAAAGCTGTGGAGGAGCTTGAAGGCATGGGTGCCATTCAGCCTGAGGAAGAAGAAACTCAGAGGAACGTAATCATTGTCACCACAGCCCTGGAAGGGTGTCAGGATCAGACAGAGCAGATTCAGTCTGCAGGACTCCCGAGGACAGAGTGAGAAGGTAGTCGCAAGGAGCAGATTTTAATTCAAAATACGAAAAAGCTCCTGACTCTCCCAAGATGGCCTGGGTTACTTCAGATCAAATGACAAGCACATTATACTTTGAGTCAAAGGAGCCCAGATTGGAGCCCCAGATCCTACCTGTGCCACAGTGAGCAAGGTACTCAGTATTCATCACTTCTAAAATGGATCTAGTGAGGTGTATCTCATAGACTTGCTTGGAACATCTTACAACACACCCAAAGGCAAACTAGAATTTTCCCAAGAGATGAGAGGCTCAGCCCCCCTGTGAGCCAGGCTTAGCCTCATCCATGCACAGAGGCTGTGGTCCCAGCCATGAGGAGTGGAGCCTACCGGGGCACTTGGGTACAGGGAAAGGAACCCTGGTCAGGAGTCAGACTAACCTGAGTTCAAGTCCCAGCTCTGCCCCATGCCATCCACCTTGACCTCTAGCATGACATTCAATCTGTCCAAGTCTCTGATTCCAAGTTTTCTGACCTAAAATGGTGTTTAAACTCTTGTTTACCTCCCCTGTAGAATGGTGATATGGATCAACTGAGAGAGGAGAGCAAGTACCTTAGAGGCTTAAAGTTACTTAGACAAGAAGCAATGATGTGTTGAAAAACTCTGACGTGAATTATTTTTGTCCCAGGAAGAACACAGGTAACACAACAATTATATTCAATAACAAATGTCCACTCAGCAAACATTCACTGGGCACCAGCAGTGCCAGATGCTGGAGATGCAAACATAAACAAAACTCTTTGTCCTCCAAGACAAACAAATAGGGAAGACAGACCTGGAAATGATTCACTAAAGCAGAATGTGATACACAGAGTTGTATACACAGGCGACAGTTACTCTGTCTGGACTTGGGGGGAAGCAGAGGCGAGGGTGCTGGGGGAGGTTTAATGCTGGAGCATTTAAATAGAGTCTTTAAGGAGGAACATTTATGTACCTAATAACAGACCATGAAAATATATAAAGCAAAAATGGACATACTTGAGGGAAGAAATAGATAACGCTACCAAAATGCAGTAGTTGGAGACTTTGATTCTCCACTCTCAATAATGGGTAGAACAACCAGACAGAGGATAAGCAAGGAACTAGAGGGCTTGAACCATTGGCATGACACAGAATACTACCCAACAACAACGGCACACCCATTCTCCTCAGGTACGCATAGGACCTTCCTCTGGGCAGGCCACAAATTTAGTCACGAGCCAAAAGGTAGAATCAACCAAGTGTCCATCAATGGATGGATGGATAAACAAAATCATACACACACACACACACACACACACACACACACACCCCATTGGATACTATTCAGCCATAAAAAGGAGGGAAATTCTGACACATACAACAGCGTGGCTGAAACTTGAAGACATTATGCTAAGTGAAATGTCAGTCTCAAAAGGATAATTACTGTACGATTCCACCCTTATAAGGTGCCAACGGTGGGCAAATTCATAGAGACTGAAACAGAACGGTGGCCACCAGGGGCTGCAGCAGGAGAGGGGATAGGAGCCATTGTTTAATGAGGACAGAGTTTCGGTTTTGTCAGATGAAGAGTTCTGGAGATGGATGGTAGTGATGGCTGCGCGACAATGTGAATGTGCTTAATGCCACTGAATTGTACACTAAAAAAAATGGCTAAAACTGTAAATTTTGGGTTATGTATATTTTACCACAATTTATAAAAATAAAGTCATTTTTAAAAATAAAAGAATGAGGAGGGAGTGTTCCAAGCAGTCCAGATTGGAGAGAAAAGTCTAGATGTTAGAAATAGTTTGTACGAAAGCACAGAGGTCTGAAAGGCATCTCTAGATGTAAGACTCACAGAGGCAAGGGCAGCCGCGGGGGCTGGAGACATTCTCAGAAAGCGCCCCTGGGGAGTCTGCACGCTGCTCTGTGGCCTCTCGGGAAGACAGCCTCGCCGGCTGCAGCTCAGAACAATCAAACTGAGAGGTGCACGAGGAGGGCAGAAGGGACCTGGGAGATAATGTGAAGAGTAACCTCTAGCCAGACAGTCAAAGGGAAACTGCTTTCTAGACAGCCCCAGCTCCCCAGCCCTGTGGTCACCGTCTGTGGTCACCACCCCAGTGCTGCGGCGACAGTGACTCAAGCCATTTGCCTCATGAGGCCACTGGCTGAAGGCAGGAGGGATTCCCCTGAAAAATGAAACCAGGAGTAGACATGTTGGCGGGGGAGAGGGGTGTGCAAGAAGCTCCTCTGTGCTGTGTCACTCTCCCGGCCCCGTGCAGGCTGGGTGACGCCTGAGCCGTGGTGGCGGGCTAGTCTCCCTGCTGGCCCACTCTGCGGTGTCTGTCAACTCACAGGGAGGCGAGTTCAGCAGCTCCAATGTGAATATGGGCGTGAGGAGTGGGCGGGGGCCTCTGTGAAGTCTTTGAATCAAGTCAATGCGGGAAAACCCAGCTCTGCAACCTTGGGCAGCCCCACGTCTCCGTATGGGTCTCGGTTTGCCCGTCTATGAGACGGAGGAGTCAGACCCATAACCCGCTGTTAGGCCCCCAACATGAGGAAGCACAGGGCATCACTGGACACATTTCAGTGTGCACACATGTAGGTCAAAGCACGGGGGACAAGAGATTAGCCCGTGTGGGGATACACATCGCCACCACTCACCTTCTATGGCCTGGCCCTAAATCCCATGTCGACCAAGTCCCTGAGCGGGCAGCCTCTCCCTGGTGACAACTCTGAGAGCCCATCCGGGGAAGCTCTTCTCTTCGGTGGGGAGCCAGCCATCTCGGCCACATAGGTGGCCCAGACACAAAACTCCTCTCAAATGCCCCACATCCTATGCAGACATGTGTGGGTCTTGTCTCATCCATGGCTATGCCTCTGTTTGCCAAACTTGTATTCTGAACCCGCCTCCGCCCCGGATGAGGAGCACGTGAATGAGTGAACTTCTTGAACGTAGCCCTCGCGCGGTGGTGTGCTCGGCCCCAGCTTTGGCTTCCTCATCTACGTGACCTTGGCCTCTGCCCCCACCTCACCTCTGTGTCCCCCCCCACCGGCATCTCCCTCAGCCCTGCCACTTCACAAATGAACTTGCTCTTCAAGACAGACTACTGTTTTCACTACTTTTAAAGACTTGCGCCACCCCCCTCAGAAGGTAGAGCTCTAAGAAGCACAGATCAGAAGCAGAGAGCTTAGCCCTGGAGAGTAAGCGTCTACACAGGGAGGCTGCATTTTGAGTTCTTTGAGGTAACAAAAGAAGAGGGAGCCCTTGCACTTTGAAACTCTCTGGGCCCCTCAGAAATCTCCCTAAACAGACAAAAAAAAAAAAAGTCAGTGGCAAGAAGTATAACCTTCCCCCCAGAGAGGGGCAGCTAATATTTGGGAATAATAATCAAGCTAGGGATTGACAACCTTTTTCTATAAAGAATCAGAGAGTAACTATTTTAAGCTTTGCAGACCATACATGCTCTGTCCCAAGTATTCACCTCTACTCCTCTAGCAAGAAAGCAGCCATAGACGATATGTAAATGAATGAGCATGGCTGGGTTCCAATTAAACTTTATTTACAAAAACGCCCAGTGGCTGCATTAGGCTCAACCCAAGTTGGTCAGCCCCTGACCTAATCGACCACATTTGCCGACACTAACTTGAGAGGAAATGGAAAAGCAAGAAAATGACTTTCCCAAAAGTGAGGTGAGTGTCGATCTGGAATGAGGAGAGAGGAGGAGTTGTTGGGGGGGGCGACGCAGAGCACATGCAAGGCCCCATTTCTTGGCCTGCGTGGGGCTCTCACAGTGGTTTGCTTTATAACTGTTTATTAATATGTACACATTTTCAAAACTTTTTGTATAAATGACATTACAAAAAAAAAAAAAAGAAACCAGAAGGAAAACTGAAGCAAATAGAACTAAACAGTAACTGTTCTCAATCCTGGCAGGTCTATGTTATATTATTAATTATACTTCTCTACTATTTGGGTTTGGGTGGGGGTTTTTTTTCCCCTCATATTATCATGCTAAGTGAAAGAAGCCAGGCCAGAAAGAGCACATACATTATATACATTTGCATGGCATTTAAGAAAGTGCAAAGTCATCCCTAGTGACAGAAAGCAGCCCAGGGACTGCTGGTGGGGAGGAGGTGGCCGGGCAAGAGCATGAGGGGAGGAGATGAGGAAAGTCTCAGGGGTGATGGATATGTGATGCTGATTGTGACAACGATTTCATGGATAGATACTTACGTCAAAGTATATCAAATCATATACTTTAAATATGGATGGTTTAGTGTATGTCAATGATACATCAAGAAAGCAGTTTTTAAAATATCTTTTCTCGTGCCTTTTCATATGTTTCACACAGTCTTCAATATACATACATTGCTTTGGAATGAGGGAGACCGGAATAGAGAACTGGGGTGCCGGCTCCCAGACCACTGAAGGTGCCCTGGGGTCACTCACCAGCGTCGATCCTGTCGGTGTATTTTTGTCCTGCCTCGGACCTTAAAAGGCCCTCCACTCTTCCCCCTTCCCTCTCTCATCACCTCTTTCTCTGTCCCCACTGCCTCTCTCCTTCCCTCTTGGCTCCTTGTCTCTTTGGCTCTCACTCTTGCCATCTCGGAAAACCCCTTTCTTGGGGCGCCCGGGTGGCTCAGTCAGTTGAGCCCCAGCTCTTGGTTTTGGCTCAGGTGCTGATCTCAGGGTCCTGGGATCAAGTCCCACGTCAGGCTCTATGCTGAGCATGGAGGCTGCTTGGGATTCTCTCTCTCCCTCTCCTTCGCCCCACCCCCCCGCTCTCACTCTCATAAATAAGTAAGTAAGTAAGTAAATAAATAAATAAATACAATCTTAAAAAAATAGAAAAGAAAGAAAACCCCTTTCTTCAGCTGAGCAGGCAGCTTCAGGAGACAGGGCGACAAAGACAATCTTTGGGTGGCACAACAGGAAACCAAAGGCAACCGTAACCTCTTCCGTTCTAAGCAGGGTGGTCGGTTTCAACTCTGGGTTGGGGGGCTAGGGATAAAGAAATAAATAAATCTCCCCTAGACCTTCTACTTTTCAGAGACTGTTAGTGGAGACAGCAGATGAAAGAGCATTGCTTGTGTTCCACTCCCTCCCTTCAGCACTGTGATGGCCTCTTAGTTTTAAGGCAATGAGTCATTGGCTATGCAAAGGGAGGCCCAGAACAGAGTCGGGGGTTGTGGCAGCCATTGCTGGTTTGCCTACCCAAAGTTTATTCCTCTCTTCTTACTTACACAGGAGTGGTCATATGACTACCTTCTGGTCAATGGTATAAAGGAAGAAACTATAGATAAGACTTCCGGAAATGCTTCCTGAAAATGGGGCTACATGGGCAGATTCTTTGTTGGTCTTCCATCTTTTTCTGCCTGAAACATGGTTGTAATGACTGGTGCGGCAGCAGCCATTTTGTAGTCCTGAGGTGATCTTGATTGAAGACAGTTGGCTAGTGCTAAGGATAGTAAAAGAGAAAGACAAGAGGTTAGGACGTTGATGGGATTATGGCAAGAGCCCTAGGATGCTTATTTCTGAAGTCCTTTCACAAGGGAGAAAAACATAAATCATATTTAAGAAATTGTTTTATAGGTTGCTGTTGAAGGAAAACATAATTCCTAAATGATAGAGAATTGATGAGCTAAGTAATTCTGTGTTTTGAAGTGAGAGGGAACTTATGGGGTGAACCCTAAAAACGGTGTTCCAATAAGGGAAAACAAGCAACACGATTATGCAAAACTCTGTTTTCTTGAGTCTTCTAGAAAGTCTGCAACACATGGGTAGATGCTTTTTGTGCCTGTGAGGGGAAATTCGGGAAAAGGGTTTCCACTGACGAGTGGTTCCTCATCAGTGGGCCCAAGGCAGGGGCAACTCCTGGGTGATAGCAAGTTGATCCCCTGGCTGGATTAATTCAAAATAAACAGGATATGCATTAGCATCACTAAAGAAGCGCCTTTCACTACACCTGGGGTGAGTTCTAAACCAATACTATTTGCATCCCATATGACAGATACTGCAGTTGGGGAGCGGGGACGACACACACGTGACTCCATTTTATACATGAGGGAACTGAGGACCAGAGAGGTAGAGTGACGGCTGGCTTGAAGCGAAGGCCAGCTGTTCTAACTCAGGGCTTGTCTGTTTTTTATTCCCCCACAGCTATAGCTGGGCTTCAAGAGAGGGAGGCAAGGGAACAGCCACGGAAGCACCAGTTGGACCCCGAAAATCCTGGTGGCCAATGCTAACAAACATTAAAGCCAGAAGTCCTTATCATAAACATATTTTTGTGTGCAGGTGTGTACATGAAAGCTGGACACATATATGTGTAGTAAGGGATTCCTGCTACGGTAGAAAGCATACTACATTGGAACGTGTAAAATCTAGGCTGGAATCCCAGCCCTGTGTTCACTACCAGTGTGACTGTGGGCAAATCCTCTAACATCTCTGGGCCTCGAGGTTTTCGTCTGTAACAGGAAGGATTGGCCAAATTAAGTTCTAAGGCCTAATCCAAACCTTCTAGAAGCCTATATAAAATATGTCGTTAAAATACGATTAAATCAATTGAGCATGAAATGAGAATAAATTCAGCTTTATGTAAACATAGAAATGTGCATCCACGGCTGTACAAATCGTAAGTCTTGGGAGAACAGTATGGATCGACAATGAGTAGGTTAATTGAGCCATGAATGAGTTGTCGCTCCTTCCTGTACCACGCCATCCTTAAATCCCTCCCTTGCGGTCTTGGTGCGTGTGACAGCACATTTTCTAACTCCTCATACCTAGGTATGTAAGTACATTTACATTAGAAAATCCGCCTTAAACGGTGAAAATCATTTCGTTTAAATAAAATTAAATAGACACAATGGGGATTTAAAATACATTCTGGTATTGTCCCAATAGCACAAGAGTGTGTGACACGAAGCTGGTAACATCAGTCACAGAAGGATTTTATTAGACAAATCAGGAGGCTTATATTAAACCCCCCAGCGACTTCTCTTCATAAAGGCAGCCAAGCGGCCCCGGAGTAATAGGGACGGGGCCCCTCGTGAGCTCTACACTCTTTATTCTGACATTTAATGAGCATGAATAACCAGGAATAGATGGTATCATTCATGAGTGCTCGTGAACCCAAGAAAAGGGTGATTTCAAAGATTCCTTGGGGATCTTTAAGGCCTTGTCTATAAAATGTGCCTGGATTAGCTGGGCTCCTTCTCAGCCTTGACCTCATCTTCAGCTTCCCTAGAGTCCCAGGAACCAGGAAAGGGGAGAGTCTGGAGTCTGAAACCCTCACCTAAGAATATGTCACGGAGTTATTTGCTAGATTATCCTCTAAACAATCATTCAGTCCTGTTCTCTGGCCCCCTACGTTATCGTTGAATAGGGAAAGGCAACTCATTCCCTGCAATGGAAAGTTTAAGCACATCAGACCTGAAAATAGAGCTCCTACTTGGCATCTACAGAATGGCCCCAAGAAGGCAGGGAGTTCCAAAGAGCAGTGAGCTCCCCATCACAGGAGGCATCCAAGCAGAGACTGAACAGATGGCTTCAGATTCAAATTGGAGATTGGAATTGGAATTGGAATTGGAATTTTCTTTTCGGTACTAAAAGTTGGGGACTCTACAACCTCTAGGACCAAATGTTACTCATTGTGAATACTCACTGTGACTACTTGTTATTGAAGGCCTCTTCCACGCCGGGCACTGTGCTGGATGCTTGACTTGAATTCTTTCGTTCGCCCTGACATAATGGAAAAGCAGGTCTCTAACCCTTTCACACAGTGGCTGGTTGGTCAGGGAATCACAGGGGAAGCTGCCGCAGCCCCACCTGGAATCATCCCTCCTCCCCTAGCAACTGTTTTTCGAGGTTTGCCCACAAAGACAGGAGATTCAGGGGTGACAGAGCTGGTAAAAACAGAGTTTGAGGCTGGAGGTGTCCCTTCAAGGTCAAAGGCCTGCGGTACTAAGAAGACAAGGGAACAGTGGGAGCGGGAGGCACGGGGGCTTTGTGTCCTGAGAACAGCAAAGCGCCAGGAAAGGGAAATTCTAGCCCGCGGTGTTTCTGTTCCTTTGAGCTAAGGCCTTAAGTTCCTCCGAGAGACCCCGGCTGGGCAGGATGCTTGAGGCCAGAGCCAGCCCCTGCTGCCCTTCCTCCCCGTCCTACACCCCTCTTGACAGCGAGCCATCATTTCTCAGGGCCGCGCTACCTCTCCTGGAGCCTTCCCTCCACCAGCTCACAGCCTGAGCCCTCGAGGAGCCTGGGGCTCTCCAGCTACTCTCAGATCCTGAGATTAGAGTCAGTAGAAAGTGGAAGAAAAATTTAAGAGACTTCGCTTTCTCTGTCTCTCTCTCAAAAGGCAGCCCCCAGCAGTGTTTGTTCTCAGAGAGGCCCTGAGAAGAAGGATGGTCACTTCCCTTTCTCTGGGAGATAATTGAAGAGAAGTAAGAAAGTACCTGTATTTGAAGACGAAATGATGACAATTAATCTCTAAGCAGCAGAGGGCCTCGCCGTTAAATTCTTTGGAGAAACAATTCCGGGAGTTTAATGACAATCAAGAGAACAAAATTGAATTAAGAGAAGTAGTAATTAAATCAGGAAAGAAGTTTTTGCAAAGGGGATGGTGAAGGAAATTAAAACCAGTAATGCTGAAAAATGTGGTGGGCAGAGTGGGGGGGCGGGGGGCTTGGTGGGTTAGAGGAAGGAGCAGACGCAGCCCGGCGGGTTGAGGGGGGGCTAGCGTCTGATGCTAGGGAAAGGAATTCGGAAATCGTTCTCTTGACAGGCCAGGTGTGTGGCTCTTCCAGTTCGGGGCTAACGATGCCCACCTCCTAAAGAGGACAAGCTCTCCTGTAGGACAACAGAAGTTTCCAACCAGGGAGTGTAGAAAATAGCGGTGGGCTCGAAGTGAGGTGACCAACGGTCCAGGTTTGTTGTGGAGACCAGCAGAGAGCAAGGGAAGGGTGGAAGGGAAGGGGGGTTGGGGGGAAGAGAAGAAAGAAGAAAAGGAGAGGGGGAAGGAGGGGAAGGGAAGGAGGAAAACAGGAGCAGGGAGCTGGGTCAGACTATCGAGGCTGTAGCAGGGTCAGCGATTGGGGAGAATATCTCACCACTCACTCAAATTTAATTTGGATTTACTACAAAGGCCACCGACAAGCAGGGCAAAGGATCCCCAGGGCATTAACACCAATGTTCCCTGGCTCCCTGGCGTGTGTCACAGAAGTGCACCCCTGCTCTAGACCCTGCAGCTGCCCCTCAGGGAGGCTCCCTGCCGGTGACACCGCAGGGATGGACGAGGGGGCTGCCACCCACTGTCTGAAGGCCTGCCCAGCCAGGAACATCACACGCTTGCCCCTTCATTTTGTCCTGCCTCCTGGAGCCGAATGCACGGCCCAGCTCAAGGAGCCTACTGCGGCAGGTCCCAGACCCGGGGTTACAAGCTGGTGGTTGGACCTTCCATTTCCTATTGTATAAAGTAGGGCAAATAGTCAATTCCTTCACTCGCTGATTCAATAAGAAACCTTCAGGTCCGAAATTATTGAAAATAAGCACTTGTTGGGTGCCTGGGTGGCTCAGTAGGTTAAGCGTCTGTCTTCGGCCCAGGTCATGATCCCAGGATCCTGGGATTGAGTCCCGCATCGGGCTCTCTGCTCAGAGGGGAGCCTGCTTCTCCCTCTCCCTCTACCCCTGCTCCTGATCTCTCTCTCATACACTCTCCCTCTCAAATAAATAAAATCTTAAAAAAAAGAAAGGAAGCACATGTTAACCATTAGCTAATTAACAAGGCACTCTTGGATCTTTTCTCTCATTTAACCCTTTTTAGCGGGAATCCTCATACCCATGGGCAGTGACACGAAACAAGAGAAGAGAGGAAGGAAGGGAGTCGACCACCATCTCCCAACTGGTAAACCGCAGGGCCAGTGGGTGAGCCCAGGTCGGTACACCGCCATGTCTAGAAGATGGGGTAGTAATCACACTAACTTTGGACGTCCCAATAGTGTTCCCAGAGTCCAGGAGACTTGGTCTGGCCTGAGCCCTCCCCCTGCAGCCTTTGAAGTGAGGGGTGACGGAGTGCTTTGCGGGAATCAAGAGCGGTTCACTGTGTACACAGGATTTTCTGTTGACTAAAGCCAGCTTTGTGGACATTTTCCTCCATTTTAACTTGATGCCAACACTTGTAACATTTCAGCATGTCTTTTTCAATTCTTTCTATGAGGACATCAGCTCCTGGGAAAAAAACTGGAGTCTAGACAAAGCCAGGTGTGGAAACAAAAGCTCTGGCAGGATCCCCCTCTCCCAGGAACGGAGTTCTCCAGTTTTACTGGAATGTGTTCAGGCTACTCTTGGACCCAGGGATCCTCCTCTTTCCATCCCTCGCTAGTCTCAGGGACTCTTGGGCCCTTTCCCCCATGATTTTAAAGGCTCAGCGTGCACTGCAGTTATAATGTAGTTCATCTTCCCAGTTCTAATCACTCAGCCCTTCGGCTTAGCCCGTGCTGGCTCGCAGCCACTTGGAAGGGTCTTGAATGAGAGCCCATGGTGAAGGGGGTTTGAGAATTCTCTGGGACAAGGTAGACAATGCAAGTAAAGATCTAATTTGTTTGGCTTTCAGAATTGTTATGAATGGCTTCTGGTCCCCTAGGGCTCAAGAAGTAACACTCTAGAAATCTCTATTTTATTTTTTTTTAAGATTTTATTTATTTATTTATTAGGAAAGAGAGTGAGAGAGAGCATGAGAAGGGAGAAGGTCAGAGTGAGAAGCGGACTCCCCATGGAGCTGGGAGCCTGATGTGGGTCTTGATCTCGGGACTCCGGGATCATGACCTGAGCCGAAGGCAGTTACTTAACCAACTGAGCCACCCAGGCGCCCTAGAAATCTCTATTTTAAAAGAAAGGAAGACACAAGGTGGTCTATACATACAATGGAACATCATTCAGCCTTGACCTCAAAGGCTGACGCAAGGATCTCTGACACAGGCTACAAATTGGATGAATCTTGAGGACGTGATGCTAAGTGGGATAAGCCAGTCACAAAAAGACGAAATAGCATGATTCCACTTATACAAGGTACTGAGAGAGTCAAATTCAGAGACAGAAAGTCGAACAGTGGTTGCCAGGGGCTGAGGGGAGAGGAGATGGAGAGGGGAGTTTTTATTTGGTGGGTTTAGAGTTTTGGTTTTGCAATTCGAGAGAGTTCTGGAGATGGCTGGTGGCGACGGCCGCACAGTGGGCCACGTGCTCAATCCCTCCGACCTCCGCGCTTAAGGATGGCAAAGACAGCGTGCATGTTTTGTGGTGTGTATATTTTAGCCCAGTTTTTAAAACTGAGAAAGAAAAGAGAAAGGAACAGCTTGAACACCGAGATTCTCAGCTATGGGATTAGCATTGTACCACCAGAGCCAACAATAGCTACGTAACATAATAGATGTACAATTTTATGCCCAACCACCAATTTTCTTTCTGCTGAATGAATCATCTCCCTGCTCCACCACTGAAAACTAGCATTTCCCTAAAAATCGCCAGCTCCAAAAGCCCCCTGACTTTTGGCTGTCAGCCCACTGGGGACCACAGCGAGGCACACGGGGCTAACAGGCAGCGTCTTGCAGGGAAGGGAATGTACCCCCAAGACCAAATAGCTCCTCCAAGTGGCTTCGGCATCTGCCCCAGAGAAAAAGACACCCCTCTAGACAGAGGAACAGATTTCGTTTGCAAACTGAATACCTAACTTTTAGCTGTTACTGGAACCATCAACCCGAGTATCAGAAAAAAAAAAAAAAAAAAATCCCATTAAATCTTTCATTTCTTCCAGGGGAAACTGACTCTTTCCCCTGAATTTCAAAATGAAGACAGCTGCTGCCTTTTCATGCGATGAGCAGCACCCAGGATCCAAGAGAGCCAGTTTTTCATCATTTTTCCCCAATAATCTGCCATTTCTTTGGATTTACAAGAGCTCGCCCATATACTGCCTTAGGAAATCTGTTTAAAAGACACATACTTTTCATCATTTAAACCTGGTTCCCCAGACCTAAAATTACTCGTAGCCAGGACTCAAGAAATACACTAACAAAGCTACTTAACTGTTCCACGATGTTTTCCTTAAATAGACTTAAGGAAGGGTTTTTTTTAATTATCTATTTTTAAACTAATACACCTCTTTGTTTTGTGATTCTGCTCAACAACGAAGGCATTTCTCACGGCTCTCTCTTCAGAAATCCTGGCTTAGGGTCCTGGGCTCCTGGAGTACGCGCTCTGAGCTACTCTGGGTGTTTCCTAGGGTCGACGAGAAACTGAATGCTTACACCCAGAAAGGTAATGTAAGCTAACTGAAACTTTAAACTTTTTTATTTTGAATTGGAATTATATCGACTCAGTTTAGAAGTGCTGGTCTCTCACTCCGATTATTAAGGTCCCTTAATTATTGTCCTTGATTACAAATTAAAATTTTCCAAATGAAAGCAAAATTTTATTTGATAAATCCAATTTACCAAATAAATTCTTTCAAAACAGTTTTAGTGACTAGTTTGGAAATCAATGGAAATCAATGGAAATCTCTGGTCTACACTCCCGGAATTAAGAACTGAGAGAGACATAGAGGCAAAAATACAATCTACAGTTTCAGAGACAAAGAACAGAATGAGCCACCATTTTATCCCAAGATATCTGGTTTTTGATCCCTATGTCTCTTCCCCAGGGTGCCAGCTGCCTCTGAACACAGATCTTCCTGATGGAGTCGCAGGCTCACGCATTAATAATCACAGCACACACAAAGTTACAATCACCAGGACAGAAATACCTGGAAGCAAGCAAGCCATGGCCAATTGCAGTATCTTGGATTTGAGTGACTATATGGTCATATGGATTTGTTAATCCAATGGAGAAAACAATGTCCCCCTAATGTTTTCTCCATACCGGCTTAGAAATCTAAAGGCAGAGAGACTACAGGCCCTAGCAGTCAGGTATCAGCCATGAGACTTGGTATAAATCAATTAAAAAGTTTATTAGTCATAGAAAAAAATTGATTCCTTAAAGTCAATTCCTGTTAAGTTCCCTGTAAAACAATAAGCTTACAGAATCTTTCTTTCTCACAAACAGAAAATCACTATGCTTTTGGTCCAAGATATGTTGGGTTTTTTCCCTCCTCCTTCAGATGACAGACAGATGGAGTAGCCGAATCTATGAACGAGTGTACTTGCCCCAAATGTGCAACATGAATACAGAAGCGATGAACAGAAGACTCATAACCAACACTGGAACAGGGCCACTGGAAGGAAGAAGAGAAGGCATGCTTACTTTTAGTAATAATACATATTACAGCTCTAACACTAAAGATTGCCGAGGGAATAAAGCAGGGGGAGTACCCAAAGTTCATCCAAGAGTATCATTTACAACATTTAATAGTATTCACCAAATTATTATTATGGATATGTTGGGGGTGCGGGGATGGCACTGTGATTACTTAGGAGGAATCCTCATCTTTTAATAAAACATATTAAAATACATACGAATAAAATGATTTGATGTCTTGGAGACACCAGTCTCTCTAATTTCATATATTTGATATTTTCCATAATAAAAAAATAATAAGAAAAACTTCCCAAACTCCTTAAGTGCAAATAACCCAATTACCAAACTGTTATTTCAATTTATTAAAGACAACCTTCATTGTCTAACTAGAATGTACTAGGCATACAAAGACACATATCACATTGTAAATTACCAAGTGTTTCACTTGATCAACAAACTCGTGACCCAGGACAAGCAAATATCGATTAATCTCATTTTATAACAAGGAAAAGTGGGGCTCAGAGTTTATTATTTGCCTAAAAACACACAGCCAGAACAGAAAGGAGAGATCTGAACTCTGGTTTTTCAATTCGATATATATGACTTATCTCTTTTTTTTTTTTTTTTTGAAGATTTTATTTATGTTTTTGAGAGAGAGCAAGCACGCACAAGCGGGGAAGAGGGGCAGAAGCAGACAGAGCAGAATCCCCACTGAGCAAGGTGCTTGTCTCTCTAAGGGTCCCATCTAGTTCCATGTATGAGTTTATTAAAGGAAGGAAATAGGTTTCACTCATCGGCCCTTCCCTAAGTCAAATGCTTCTCAAGTTGAGAACTGGTACATGGGTTTCTTAAAGGGAGAACCCCCGACCTCACACAACTTGTGGATGCTGACGTTGATGTAACGTTATGGGTCCTTCCTTGGCGACTCTTCCTGCCGACACCGGCTTTGGAGAATTCAAGATGTCACTTTGCCCCCAGATACAACTGGGAAGTGGACAACAGGAAAGAGCCCAGAAATCTTTACAGCGACGGCAGTGGAGTAACCCGATGGAGCAGTGGAGTTAAGAGTCCACTAGCGGCCAACAGACAATGCACAGGGATCAAAATCCGCGCTACACTATTCTGTCCTCCCCACATCGGGGAAGGGGGACTAAACCAGTTTCAAAGCACCTGGGGAGTAATCTTCATGGAGTTAACACTTCATCACACCCCCTCCTTTGGAGCAACGTTAGAGCAACGGGAGACGCAGCATGAAGCTGAGAGCGCAGCTCCCCGGGAGCTGGAATTCGGGAACCAGCTCTGTCTCCCCTGAGCGGTGACTGTGGCCCGGTTACTTACCTTCTCTGAGCCTCATTTTCCCCATCTGTAAAATGGGGATAATCCCAGTGCCTCTCCCACAGGGTTCCTGAGGTACTAAATAAGTTCATACGAACACGATGCAGCCTTACAGGAAGTTCCCAGGAGATGCTACTATTGGCCTGGAAAAAATATTTTCTCAACTCCTAAGAAGAACCAGCAACGAGCTCCAAGATGTGGATCTATGGATACGAATTCCCAAGTGTGTCTTGTCTTTTCATCAAAAACATCTGTCTCTTACTGATGATAAACTGTGGCTTATGACACTTCAAGGAACAGCTTCTATCCTGGGGGGACTCAAGCAGTGAGCGGCCGCAAGCCAGCCAGGCTGCTGGGACAGCGCGGAGAGAGAGCGCAGGCCCCACCCCTGGGACAACAGGTTGACGGAGAAGAGCACACACTGGGTCCCCTGGAGGCCCTCAGGGGCGAGGGGCTTCACTGTCTCCCTCTGAAATACTCACGAAGATGACCTTGAAACAAAGACCAAAAGGTTTTTGATGCCACCGACTCACAAGCCTCAACCCCGGGAATGATTTCCTAAACTCATCCCCGCCGTACAAGTCTTCGACAAAAGAGTAGAAAAATCACTCCATAAAACCAAATCTCGGGAATTCTAGGGAAGCATTCGTCAACTACGTTGGTGATCCCAGCCAAGCTATGAGTTAACGAAACTAATCCACATCAATCTAATTCCGTCTCCTTCCACCAGACAGCGGCAGTACGGAAGGAGCGCGGGACGGAGAGTCAGAAGGCGCAGCCCCAGCCACGGCTGCTGGCTTCCACGCACACTAACTGCCTCTGTGAACAGAGGGCTCTGCGAACGGACTGCGTCCTTACTGCGAGTCCTCAGGCACCCGGGTTAAGCAGGAAACAGCTGTAAGCAGGGGCGTTCTGGAACCTCGCCCCAAGAGGGAGACCAGCTCTGCCGCACGGTACCAGAAACCGCGGAAAGGGAGGCGAGCAAGGCCCGGAGACTCTGCAAGCCCATCTCCCATCACCCAACGAGCACTCCCGGAGCGAAGAACTTAACACAGTGGTTTTGTTCGCCCTCCGGGGCCACCCACCAGCCACCAAAGGCAAAGGGGGCCAACGACCTTTTGATAACACAGAAACACAGACACTCCCACTGGGCTGTAATGGTACTGGCCTGCGCCTCCCGGAGAGCTTTGAAAAGTCATCCAGCTCCAATTCAAGTGGTTACTCTTATTTCTCAGTGTGGGACAAGATCAGCAAATGCAGAGCAATTTCCTCTCATCCAGCAGTTTTCCCTCCAGTTCTCTCTGTTCCCATCATTCATTCTGACACAGCTACATGCAGGTTTTTCCCTTGCTTTCATTCAATCTGTGGAGATGTTATTCCAGGCTCTAAACTGACTGACCGCCAGACAAAGTGAACCGAGCCCACCCGGCACGAATGAAGCTCCTGTGTACCGCACATCTCATCAGAGCAAATGCCTCCGGAGAAAGACACTGCCCCACACATGTGTGGTCTGCTCCCCACACTTACACTTTGAGCCCAGGCGAGTCTTCTGTGTAGAATCGCCACATGCCCCCAGTGCCTGCTGAGGTCGTCCGCCCCGCGCTCCTTGTTCCACAGCTAGCATTTTTTCTGGAAGAAAAGAAATATTACAAAACGCTTTTTCTCGGAAGCCCTTACCATAGCATTGAAACATACGCTACCACGACGCTGTCAAAGAAAAAAAAAAAAACCCACAAAAAACAAAAAAAACAACACTTTCTCTGCTAGACCCCACAAATTCTTGCTTTTACGTCATTGATCGTGATAACTACTAAGGACTGAGTACCTGCCATATGCTAATGAATACAACCACCCCAGAAAGCAGTCTCCATTTCCAATGTATAAATGAAGAAAACAGGCTCAGAAAAGGTTAGGTAAAGTGCCTAGGACTTGCCAGCAGTCAGCCCAGCTCGGCAGTGAACCAAGTTCTGACCCCAGAGCCCGTCCATCTGCCCACACATATGGGTGCATTTGAACAATGAGTTTCAGTTTCTCTGCTCATGTATTTTTGTGAAGTCAAGTAATAAACCCCTGCTTAAAAAGCCCTGAATCCATATAATCTGATTTTAAAATGACTACTTGAAAATGTTTTTAAGTGACTGTATATGCTACAAAAGAGACAAAAACAATTAAGCTTTCGTTGTCATCCAGGTGCTAAAATGGAGTACACATTTTATAAAAAATTTTTCTAATCTGTTTTCACTATTTTGATATATTTGATATTTTTTTACATATTTCACTATTTTGAATATATTCACTATTTTGACATACCATATAGATCTTGGGCAGAAGTAGGAAGTGAAAAAGCGCAGAAAACACCCCAACCAGAACGTGTCCCCCTCACAGGGGATCCAGGTCTGTGAGATGAGCTGCATGACGCAGGCAGCCCGGGCACACAGAAGTAGCCCAACAGCACTTGTGCCATCCACCCAGGCACACGGGGAGAAACTAGAAGTGAAAACCCTATTACACCATCTCTTCTCAATGCCCTTCCAACTCTGCTCATAATCCCCACGTCCCCCTGCCATGGTCTTTACCCCAAACTCTAGGGCAGACGCAGTGATTAGTGGCTACATAGTGGGCCACGAACTCATGTGTATGGCTGTTTCTATGAGATAATTGACGGCAAATACTAAACATAATTGTACAGGGATTTACACAGCAATTCATACACTTGGAAGAGCCTTCACACACAAGGCTATACATCATTTTAGCTGTGAGGTGAAATTTTCCTGAAATTTTCCTCCTTGGTCATAGAGCTAGATGGTAAACCCAGTGTGGACACGGTAAGTTATCAGCGGAGCCAGGACTAGGACCTGCGCACTTTTCCCTATTCCCACAGCCTCCCAACTGCAGTGCTTGCTCTCAGAGTCTCCTGGAATTACACAAGGCCCAAAGAAATCAGTCTAGGCTCTTTAAGATTTCTTACACCTACTGGCACACGGGACAATGCAGAGAATTTGATAATCAGGGTACCTGGAAAGAGCAGATCAAAATATCTCCCATTCCTCCACTGGAAAGACAGGTAGAAGTTAACAGAGTCCATTTCATCTTGTAAGTTCCTATTAGGGGTCCATTATACTCTTTATTTCTGGCCACAGTGTAACTGCCTCCCTCTTCCTATACCCTATGGTTCTTTCAAAAATCCCAAGATTACAGGGTGGCTTGATTCCTTCATTTATTCATCATTTATTCTGTCAAGTCGTATAACTGGATATGGATGATAGGCCATTTCTGTCAAAATCTAATGAAGGAGATAAATATGGAAACACGAATGCTGTCATAATCCCATGAAAAAAATGCTTTGGAAGCAAAAGACTCACAGCTGCTGCTGCTTTCCAAGTCAGGGAAGGCCTCAAGAACTCCTGAGCTTAGTCTTGCAGAATAAACACAAGTGGGAGGAGGGGTCATCTAGTGAGTTCAGCAGTAACAAGCTCACTGTTGCTGGATCACCAAAGAGGAGGAGAGGCAGGTGGGCTGAAATAACACCAAGAGCACTGGTATTCACCCTTTTTTTTAAGTTCAGCAACAAGAAACTGAGAGAGAAACTAAGAAGATGTGTGACAGAATCAGAAGGGAGGGCAGACTGGAGTGGAAATGACCTGGAGAGAAGACTTAGGTCGGAAATGCAAACATCTGATGAGAGAAGTTGGCTAAACTGGAACAGTGAACATGAAAAAGGAAAACAACTGATGAGAAGCTTTTCATGTGCCATTCGGTCCTGCAATTGACTAAACAGAGCATAGGAAAAACCCACAACGATCTTGAAGAAATGAATGCATAGTAGTAGTGCCGGATGGAAGTAAGAGTTAAACTGGGGCAGAAGCTAGGATGAAAAGAGGCTGAGTTTTGCAACGGACAAGTCGTATTGGACTGAGTGTGATGGGGCCTGTAGATCAAAATGTGATTGCAAAACTTAGGTCGAGACACATTAGTTTAATGACATCAGTTTTCTCAAAGTTGTCTTTGATCCCACTCCAGTTTGTTGGCTTTCCTCTTACAAGAGAGGAAACTGAGGAATTAGAAGAAATGCCCCAAACTGAGGAATTCGAAGAAAACATTACCTCCCTCTCGAGACACACAATACCTACGGCCATGTCGCCTGAAATTCGGTTTGCCCTTGTGACTCTTTTTATCCCGGGGTCTCCTCCTCCGGACCAGCGAATTCTTGGTCCGAGCGGCCCCATCTCTCCAAGCCCAAAGCCAGAGGGTCGCGGGGGTCCTTACCTCTGCCGGACCGTGGATCCAGCCGCCCGGGCGGCCACTGCTTTGCTGGGAGAGCGCCCCGACGAGCCCACATTAGTGCCACTGGGGGTCGGACCAGGCTACAGAGAGAGACAAGTAGACAGGCTGGTAAGCGCCCGGCACGCCCCCAAACCCCAGGCCCTGACGACCGAGACCAGCACCTGCAGGAGAGGCTGGAAGAAAGTAAGAGCGCCACAAGAGGAGGGCAAGGCGGAAGGCCAGTGTCAGGCCGAAGAGGAGAGGCGGGACCAGGGAGGGAAGGCTGGGGCCGCCATACCATGCTGGAGAGTGGAAGGCGCTGGAGGCTGAAACTGACGTCCAAGCTGTCGGTGGAGTCCTCTAAGGACCCGCGGCTGGAGAGGCTGGCTCAGGCCCCGCCCCCAGGTCCCTCGCAAGGTCCTCGCCGGCTCCAGGGACGCCTGAGTTGTCCCATCATATGCCTGTACAAATTTTGTTACAGGCGACTTGGTCAGCCCTTGTGTGGTTAGCCCAGACCTTCTGCTTCCTTCCGTTGAATCGCAGCTTCCTTCATAGAGTCCCGTCCCTACCAAAGGGAGGATATGCCCACGGTCAGACGGGAAATTTCTTCTGGCAGACACAGGGCGCCCGAAGCTTTGCGCTGATGTGGCCTAACTGACGCAAGCGCCGCGAGGCAAGGTCGGCCCCGCAGAGGCCCGCTGGGAGCCCGGAAGGAGCCTGCGCGGAAGCCCGGTAGGGCGCGAGGCACTGGCGCGCCTTCCCGACCATGGCGGAGAGGCTGGGCGAAGACGAAGATCCTGGTCCCAGCCCGTCGGTGCTCTTCCTGCACCCGGACCTGGGCGTGGGAGGCGCCGAGCGGCTGGTGCTAGACGCGGCGCTGGCGCTGCAGGCGCGCGGATGTAGCGTCAAGATCTGGACGGCGCACTACGATCCCAGCCACAGCTTCGCGGACAGTCGCGAGCTGCAGGTGCGCTGCGCCGGGGACTGGCTCCCGCGCAGTCTGGGCTGGGGCGGCCGCGGCGCCGCGGTCTGCGCTTACGTGCGCATGATGTTCCTGGCGCTCTATGTGCTGTTCCTCGGCGACGAGGAGTTCGACGTGGTCGTGTGCGACCAGGTGAGGCGGCCACGAGTTCGGCCACGCCCGACCCTCGCCTCGCCTCTTTTCCTGCTAGGGAGGGTGCACTGCGTGGCCTCCGGTGAGCTTTCCCGGCCTGAGGTTCGGAGAGCTCGGAACTGATCTGGAGAGAAGAGAACTGGGAGTGAGACTGGTTCTCGAACTTTAGTGTGGCCACATTAAAGTTGCACGTTGGTACAGGACCGCACCGTCAGAAGCTTTCATCCTAGAGTCCTGAAGTATGGGCCCAGAAATCTGCATTTTCGCCGGGGATCTTTGGGCGATTCTCAAGTAGATGGGTTTGGGGGTTGCTCTAAGAAACGCAAGCATTAGAATTCAACCCCTAAATCACCTTTTACTTCTGAGTAACTCGTAGGTCTTCCCCTCTTTGCATTAATTATGTTGAGTCTACTTCCAGGCCACATGCACCCCACTGTCTGCAGCTTTTCCAGACAGGCCACCTGGTTCGTCCGCAGTGTCGTGTTAAAAACACCAAGCGAAACATGTCATGCCACTGTTAAAGTTTTAACATGGCTCCCTGCTAGTCTTGGGAGGTCAGAATTTTTTGTCAACATAAATAATGTCCACCTGCACCTGGGCTCTAGCTGCTTTGGACTCTTGGCTTTTTCCCCCCAAAAGCAATTTATTTTAAAAAGCAATATTTGCTTGGAACAAAAATTCCGGTAGTATAAAAGAGTGTAATATAAAAGTCCCAACCCAGTTCCACTCCCTAAAGATAGCCACTGTTAGCAGTTTCTCCTGTATCTTTCCAGAAATTGCTTGTAGCTGCACTAGCATATGCATCTGTTCTCAGATGCATCTTATTTGTAATAATGAGGACTATGACACACCTACTACTTGATAACTTGCCCTTTTTTCCACCAGAATTCCTGTTTGGGACATCCTTATATATCAATATTAGAGATTCACTTCATGGTTCTCAATGGTTGCCGGAAAAATCTGCCTTTGTTTAAAAGTACCATAATTTATACATTCTCTTGCTAAAGGACACTAATTGTGACCAGTTTTTTACAAACAGATCAGTATTGTAATGGACATCCTTGTACCTTTTTTCTAATTCTGTCAGCGTGTCCTTTGAGTAAATTCCTAGAAATAGTGTCTGAGAGTTTAAATGTCAATAACTATTGCCAAATTTGCCTTTCAAAGAGGTGGTGTCATTTTGCTCTCCCACAGGGTACGATAGAGCTGTTAATTCCATGTTCTTGTGCACGGTGGATGCTATAAACCGTTTTAATCTTTGCCAAACTGATAGGTGGAAATGGTTTCACATTTGTATTTCTGTGTTTCTTTATTATCCTTGAGTTAGTTTGATCCTCCTTGCTTGTCCAGAAGCGGTTTCTTTTTAAGAAGTGTGGACATTTTCAAACATCCTGCATTTGTAGCTAGTCATTAAGCATGAGGCAGCTGAGACTAGTGAATAGAAAAAAAACCTGAGCTTGGAAGTTAGAGACCTGGGTTTTGTACCAGATCTGCTACTTTCTAAGAAGCTTCTGATAAATCTGGCAGGATTCTTCAAGTGGTCAGTGAGCTAGAGATTAAGTAAACTTGTAAAGATTACCCAAAAGAACGTCTCCAGTAATGCCAGCATATAGTTCATGCTTAGTGACGGTTATGGTTAACGTTTATTGAGCGCGTGCTATGTGCCAAATTGTGAAGCATTTTACACATGCCGGTACATTGAGCAATCACAAAACAATCCAGGGGTTTTTTGAAGTAGTTGTCACCATGTTACAGAAGGGAAAACTGAGGCACAGAGGGAGGTAAGATTACTCGCTCATGATCACACAGCCAGCACTCTTCATTTCAGAGCCTGCACTCCAGTTCCTTAGGGGGAGATACGTGGTAGAGCCGCCCTATCCGGTAGGGTAGCCTCTAGGCCCTTGTGGGGATTAAGCACTTGAAATGTGGCTAGTCTGAACTGAGATGTGGTGTAAGTGTAAATTACCCATCTGTTTTTAAAGATTTAATGTGGACAAATAGAATGTAAAGTGTCCCATTAACTTTTTTGATAATGATACGTTTTGAAACGATAATGTTTTAGGTAAACATTTTTTTTTAATTTCACCCTTCAACAATTTTGTCATCCGGTTACTAGATTTTTTTTCCATTGGACTTGCAGCTTTAAATGTTTAGCACACAGCCAGCAGATGGGTCCAAGCCTTCCATGCAGCGAGCATTGTATTGGGTGAGGGTGCCCGGGAACGCAGAGCAGAATCGGGCATTGCCCGTGCCAAGCCCACAGAGCAGCCGGCAGGGTGGGCGGGCGTGAGCTTGACTTGGTTGAAGGTGAGTTGACCAGTCCGTATCTGCTGTTGATTTTGGCCTCGGCTAGGTGTCTGCCTGCATCCCAGTGCTCAAGCTGGCCAGACGGCGCAAGAAGATCCTGTTTTATTGTCACTTCCCGGATCTGCTTCTCACCAGGAGGGAGTCTCTCCTGAAGCGCTTGTACAGAGCCCCGATTGACTGGCTAGAGGAGCGCACCACGGGCATGGCCGACTGCGTCTTGGTCAACAGCCGGTTTACAGCTGCCGTGTTTAAGGAAACATTCAAGTCCCTGTCTCACATCGATCCCGAGGTGCTCTACCCATCTCTGAATGTCACCAGCTTTGACTCTGCTGTTCCCGAAAAGCTCGATGACCTCATCCCCAAGGGGAAGAAATACCTGTTCCTCTCCATCAACAGATATGAAAGGAAGAAAAATCTGACCCTGGCACTGGAAGCCCTAGGAAAACTGCGTGGAAGGCTGACATCGCAGGATTGGGACAAGGTGCATCTCATCATGGCAGGTGGTTATGACGAAAGAGTCCTGGAGAATGTGGAACACTATCAGGAATTGAAGGAAATGGTCCGACAGTCCGACCTCGAACAGTGTGTGACCTTCCTTCGGTCTTTCTCAGACACACAGAAAATCGCACTCCTCCACGGCTGCACCTGTGTGCTTTACACACCAAGCAATGAACACTTCGGCATCGTCCCTTTGGAGGCCATGTACATGCAGTGCCCGGTCATTGCTGTGAACTCGGGCGGGCCCTTGGAGTCCGTTGTCCACGGCGTCACAGGGTTTCTATGTGAGCCTCACCCAGTGCACTTCTCAGAAGCGATGGAAAAGTTCATCCACGAACCTTCCTTAAAAGCCACAATGGGATTGGCTGGGAGAGCCAGGGTGAAGGAAAAGTTCTCCTCTGCAGCTTTTACAGAGCAACTCTACCAGTATGTCACCAAACTGCTGAGATAATCCAACGTTTTTAAAGGCCTTTACGCTATATTTGTTAGTATCATTTTTTGTAGATTGTAGACTTACTTTTGAAACTGAAAAAGAAACCTAGATTCCATTGCAGAAGAGATTAAAAGAAAAATACACTTGAATCTTGAGTCTGAGCCACTTTCCCATGCACCACTCCTTTCCATCTACTTTTTCAGAAAAATGGAATATCTTTTATGCTGTAATTATTCCACGTCTTAACCAGTGTTAAGATAGAAAAATGGTACAATTCCGCACTCATCAAAAAATTTCAATTATATTTTCTCTAGGTTATTGTTGCTTTGCCTGTAAGTTTTGAGTTATAGGGTGCCTTACTTGGCACACTATACTTTAAGCGTGTCATTATTAAAGTAGATTAATTTGGGTTCATAGCAAAATGAGAACAGGGTCACTGTAGTTCCCCAAATCAATGCATTCACTCTCCTCTGTTAGGAAATTTTTGCTAGTCATACCTTCGCCTGGATCCATAGCAAGAATGTCTGTACTCTTTTACAAAGATGATGTATTATATTTTTGCACACTTGAGATGTGACAGCAAAATGTGTTTATTGTAGGAAAAGAAAGCCTACTAGATTTGGGCCTCTGCGATCTGTTTGGTATTGTTAGGAGTGTGGACAGCCAAGCCTGAAGTCCGAAACTGGAGTAAACCAGATGTTGAAGCAAGAGGACATCCTCACTCATGGGTGTGCGTCTGATGTAAGTTTGGTTTCATCATGTCATCTGAGTCATCGGCTTTGTTCACGTTGGTGTTTGGTTAGGTAAGCTCCTACTAAGTTAAGACACAATTGCTTTGTGTCCTTCACGTCCTGTGCTAGATGCCATGGTTGTGGAGCTCTCCTTGACCCCCCTTTCCCCTCCCTCCTCCTAGCCTGCACATGGTCTTCCTCTGCCACGGACCCTGGCCTTTTGTGGCCCGGACCAGTCACAGTTCTTTACTTACCTGTTGACCTAAGTACAAATAAACATGAAGCACTTTTCGACATATCTTCAGAGCTAAATTCTTTTTTTTTTTACTTTTTTTTTTTTTTTTTAATTCCAGCCCAACACGGGGCTTGAACTCATGACCCCAAGATCAAGAGTCCCATGCTCTACTAACTGACCCAGTCAGGTGCCCCAAAAGCTAAATTCATCTTTAGAAGAATAATGATCACTAGCCATAGGCTCCACATTGATCAATTCTAAGAGTATAGACCTGAGAGCCCAACAGCCTGTGTGACCTTGGACGAATTACTTCATTTCTGTGCCTCAGCTTCTTCATCTGCTGTAATACTCTACATTTCGTAGAGTAGTTATGGCAGAGTTACCATAATATATGTAAAGTACTTAAAACAGTACTTGGCACATAGTGTGGGCTATATAAATGTTAGCTATTTTGTCATTTGGGGGTATTGAAAACCAAAAATTCTGCGTGGGTTCATGCTGCACTACTATATTGTTCTTTGGGTTTTGTTTTGTTTTTTTTACAGAACGAAATTTCAGGTTGTAATTTATCAGTGTGTATCACAGAAGTATTTAATGAAATGAAGGGACTGTAGCAAAAAGATTTCTAAAACGAGAGTCAAATATATTGTTTTATGCAATGAAAAGTTGAGCTTGCTTTTTTTTGTCATCATGAAAGCTTCCAGTCCAGTCAAGTAGGTCGTCCCCACGTAGAGGGTTTTGTATTTTGTGACTTGGTGCATGTGTTCCCCCAGGGAACTGCAGCCTTTGCAGAAAGGCCTGGTGGCCCTGACCCCCAGGTTTAGGAAAGACTCCAATCCATAACTGGGGCCCCTCCTTTTAGAGCACTAAAACTTTGGCTTATTTGACCATTTTTAGCCAGATCCTTCTAAAATGGACACCAGGGGCTCATGGGCCTTAAATTTAACTTCCCTTCATTGTCTCTAGTCCCAGCAGGTGACACTAAGACCACAGATCTGGGGGGCGGGGTGGGGTGAGGCTGGATGCAGAACTCTGTGTGCCAGGAGCTTCTGGCCTTTGATGGATTAGCTCCTGGTTTCCTGACCTAGGACAGAGCTTTGCCCATAGGGGTCCACAGCTTCCAAAACTAAGCTGAAGCTGGGGAACAGAAGCGTGGCGCACTGAAGTAAATTGTCCGGGGCCCTATCAATACTAATTCTTCTAGCAATTACTGTGTGCTGGGCGTGCTACAGCATACGCAGCAGGCAACTCATTTGTCCTGAGTTTTAGGAGGTGTATATATTCTCACCTTTATTGAGTTTGGTTAAGCCGCTTGCCTGTGTTCCTCAGCCTGGGGGGCGGGCCGTGTGTAGGCTCTCCAGGTCCAAGTCCAACCACTCTGCCACTCAGTTTGCCTTCACTGACCGAACTCCTGCGGCATTCCTTCTGTGAAACCCTCCACGGCACCTCAGGTGGGCCTGCGGGGTGCCTCAGGGTGAGAGACCCGTTGCTAGTCGTCTCCCCCCTTCGGCTTCAGAGCAGTCTTGTAAGACGGTGTGTTCTCCCCCTTCTTATCCACAAGGAAGCCCAGGGAGATGAAGGACTTGCTCCAGGGCGCGCAGCTGAAAAGTGAGCCAGCCCGGGGTCCACCCCATGCGCCCGACCCGGCCAGGAGTGCTCACACCAGGGCCGCTCAGCCTCTGCCCTTCGGCCGCTGTAAATACGGCAGCCTCCCGTGTTCGCAGAGCTCTTTCCAGGTTGTCTCGTTTGCTCTTTTTTTTTTTTTTTTTTTTTTAAAAATGCCCGTAGCATTCTGCACTGTTCGATATTAATATTCCCCGACCCAGCTTTCTTTTTGTTCATGTTTGAGTAATCATATTTTACCCATATTTTCACTTGGAACATTTTTTGTTTGCTCGTTTGCTTAATAGATAGAGAAACCGGGTGCCTGGGTGGCTCAGTCAGTTGGGCGTCTGCCTTCGGCTCAGCTCATGAATGAGCACAGGGTTCTGAGATCAAGACCCATGTCAGGGTCCCTGCTCAGCGAGTCGTTAGTTTCTCCCTCTCCCTCTGCCTCTCCCCACTTGCTCGTGCTTTCTCTGTCCCTCTCTCTCGAAAATCAGTAAGCAAAATCTTTTAAAAAAAAATAAGCAGAGAAACCTTGGATTTAGGGGTTTTATTCCCCTCACATCTAGGAGTTTTGGCATTTAATGCTTTATGAATGATAACCGGAGTTGCTCTTATTATACATTTATATGGATGAATAGAAATAAGAGAGGTATCTTTTCTACTTACCTTTTTTTTCTTTAAAGAAAAATCACTTTCTCTCTTGCCTTCTTCATTCTTTTGATATGCATTGTTCTCTGCTGTTCTCCCATTATTTTAATAGAAATCATTTCTTTCAAATATTTTAATCTCTCGATGTCAGTTCGACAAGATAGTTGCTACGATTTCTCAGACTTATTTCAGTGCAATCAGCTGGTCTCACTGTTACCGACAAGTTCTTATCTGCTGTCCTCAACGTTTCTTCCATGTGGGACACATCTTTGCATGACTTATTTTGCAGAGAGAATATATGCATTTGAGTAATTAATTCCCATGCCTGCACATATAAATAGCTTGATTATATATAAAATTCTCAAATTCCGTGTTTTTCTTTCAAAGCTTTGCAAAAGTTGTATTATATTCTAGGCACCTTTTCCTTATCGTATGTTCTGGGGAAAATAAGCTGTAAAAGATGCTTCAGGAGGAAAGATTCCGTGATCATGTGAGTACGGGACATGTCCCATACACCTGGAATTATGCTGGACAAAGCAGCATAGTAAAGGCCAGGAGGCATCCTGAGGTAATGAAGATGGTTCAACTTTATTTTCAGTGTATCCAAGCTATCTGACCACAGTAATATTGAGAAAAGGCAAATGACCAGTAGTATGGGAATAGTTAACATTTGTTGAGTGCCTACTATGAGCCAGGCCCTGTTTTAGGACTTAGTCTATGAGTATCAGCTCACTGGGTTCTCATAGCAGCTCTACACGGTTGATAGTATTTTTCAACCCATTCTAACAGGTGAGAAAACTGAGGCAAAATGAGCTTAAACAAATAAGCTAGAACATGGCTACTTCAAACCCAACCCATCGGCTCTACATTACAGCCTTAAGCGTCGTCGTCGAGGAAGGGCACAATAAAGGCAACTTCTCTACCTTGTCCAACCCCGAAACCCATCTCATTGCACCGAAAAGCAAAGGGAACTTTCCACCAACCGGTCTCTAACAGAATTTGCTGCTCTATTACCTCGAAGGTACTTTGGAGGGTAATGTGATTACCGTCAGCACAAGTGCGCCCACTCTGCTGTTGGCCACCGTCCAGGACCCATCACTGAATACTCATCACCTCATCAATTCAGCCTCCTCAACTGACGGGCAAAACAACATCCAAATATTCACCGCACATCTGTGCCGCGCAGATTACACATTAGCAATTCAAATCCGGCCGGCACGCCGGCCATTCCTGAAAATGCGTCTGTTTGGGTGAGATGCCTTGTTGTCTGGGACGGATAATAAGGCAACTCGGCCTAATCTTGAAGAACAATCAGCCCATCTTGCGAAGGTGACTGGCTGTGTGTGTTCTTGCCCCAGCAGCGTTGGAACAATGGCCCCTAATGCACTCGACTCAGCTGGCGATGAAGTCCCATCCTGATTAGTAGCTGTGGCTCGTGTCAATCACCACGGGATGCGCCATTGTCCTCTGGTCCCCAACACAGTTTATTTACAGGGAAACAAAGGCTTCGGGGGGCTATGGCTGCTTCCCAGAGATTGCAAAATAGATTGAGCTGTCAAGCGCACAAAGTAGATGAAGATTAATGAGTTGTGTGGACAATAAATGTGAAGAGATGACCATGAATATGCTAATAGGCATTATCCAGATACACTGTAATTGCTACCAAAATTAAAAGGTGGCATGAAGATGATGGGTCATGAGGTGACAGGGAGATAATCTTGGACGCTTGAGACGCTCACCCCAGATAAGACCCTCTACAGGTTTCCTTTCCCCGATTAAACCGTCCCGGAGCATCATTGTTCACAAGCAATCTGAATAGGCTCCTTTTAAATGGGGACCTACGGGGTGGGGTAAGGGGGAAAGCTGTAAAAGTTACTTTAAGGAAAGGTGTGACTAGAATAAGGAAGGTGCTGATCAAAGGCGAGAGAAACAATCAGCTGTCAGCCTCCCTCCTCGTCTCCCAGGGACAGAATGAGGGACACCACTTCAAACTTGGGACCCCCACCCCCCACCCCAGGCCAGAGCCACAGGGATTAAAAAGGAAGAAAGTGCTAAAAAAAAAAAAAATTTTAAAACCCAAATCGATGGGGGGCTATGTCATTGGGACATGGAAGTGACAAAGTAAATAAAATAGTATTGGATTATAATCCAAAATATAAAATAAATATCCATGAGTCCGTACTGATCTGAATAAATGACAAAAACAAACAAATAAATGGGGGCAGGAAACCAATTTTTCAGGCAGAAGATATCCCACTCTCAAGGAGGTGAATCATAACTCCCTACTTGTCAGTTTGGGGGTGATGCCGGGCACTTCCTTCCAAAGGCCACACTGTGGAAAGAGGGACAAGAGTAACTTGGTAGTGGAGCAATCTGACAGAACTTGGGCCAGCCGACCAAGGTCAACAGCAACAGTGACCAGTCGTGTTGACGGGATGTACCCTTGATGATGCTATGATGAGAAGGGTAATTTACCTCTGTGGTCTTCCTCCCCCAAACCCAGAATCCCAGCCTAATCCTGAGAAAAATATTGGGAAGTCGCAATAGGAAGACAGTCTATAAAACCTCTGATGCGTACTCCTCAAAACTAATCAAAACAAGGCAAGTCTGAGGAGCTGTCACAGCCAAGAGGAGCCTAAGGAGACGTGATGACTAAATGTAATGGGGACGGAGTCCTGGGACAGAAAAGGGACATGGAGGAAAATGGGTGAAAAGAAAGAAATCTGGATAATGTTTGGACTTTAGTTCATTGTAACGTATCGGCAATGGTTTATTAACTGTGACAACGGTACCACACTAATATAAGTTATATATATAACAGAGATATATAACAGAGATAACTGGTTGTGAAATGTACAAGAACTCTCTGTATCATCTTTGCAATTTTTCTGTGTGTCTAAAATTATTCTAAGATCAAAAGTATATTTGGAAAGAAAAGCAAGTTTGCAGCATTGTTTGTGCTTAGTCAGAAGCTAATAGCAAGACTATTCCTTTCAGCAATGGATTGTGTCTGCATGGCCTTCCAGAGGTCATGCAGAAAGCAGCCCGAGCTCTTAGCTGGAAGTGACAGACATCTCCTCTGAGTAACCGACGCAGACCGGGACTTCGACTTCGCTGCAGGACAGCGAGTAACACACAGAGTCTACAAGAGGGCCTCCGAGGCCATGCGGCCAGGACGGGGTTGGAAACCGCATTCAGAACCAGCCCCGTGGAGATCCCACCTTGGCTGCCATGGACCCGCCTCCCAGGCGTTTATGCGCACAGTTTACACTGTCGGCCCATTGATGCTACACATTCAGACGCAGCCCCCAGATCTACCACCTCAGGGAAACTGTAGCTGCTCTCGCTGCCAGTGCCTGCCAGAAGGACTTCCGCAGGACCCCCTCCTCCGCTTCAGGAGTTCACAAGTCAAATCAAAGGCATGAGTCTGATTTGGCCAAGCCACGGTCACGGTCCTGCTTGGTGCGAAGGAGACATGACAGTGAGCACTGGGCGTCTTCAGTTCCTACAGTGGGAGGCCCTGAGGAGAAGCCCGCAGGAGGAAACTGAGGGCTGGGCTGGGTTTTCTTCCAAGGTATGACTAATTAGCATTTCCTTTCACTGGGTCTGTGGGCTCTTGTCACGGTTTCTCCCCGTCAGACAGAAATGGCCTCCACGGACCAGGGTCCGCTTCCTGCCTGGGCGTCGGAGGTGGTCACTCCAGTGGTCCCTGTGCACAGCAGAAGGGGCGGGGGCAGGGCCGTGGAGCTCTAGTTTGTGGGCAGACAACTCAGATCCAGTCTCTTCTCTGCCACTTTCCAGGCGTGACATCGGGCAAGGTACGTCTCTGAGCCTTCGCTCTGGGATGACAGCCTAAGCTCTTCCTGGTGCAGCTGGAAAGGGGAGTATTTGGTATTTGTCGTCACATAAAGGCAAGCCCTGCCGAGTCTGTGACTTCCTTTCACGCAGGACCCTGCAACGCCAGCAAATGCTGTGGTGAGAACACGGTACCATTGGCTACACTGAGCAAAGGTCATTTTCCACTTAA
The DNA here is from genome assembly GCA_028533885.1 of Nasua narica. NCBI lineage: Eukaryota > Metazoa > Chordata > Mammalia > Carnivora > Procyonidae > Nasua > Nasua narica. Next base: position 52,532,720 of record CM052813.1, on the reverse strand, counting down.
ATTAAAAAACTATGAAAAACACAGCATCGGGGCAGATTACAACAAAACAGCTTAAAAAAAGAGAGAGACATTTGAATGTAGACTGAATATTAGACATTATAGAATTTTTATTGATTTTCTTAGTTAATACCAGTAACTGGTGATATAGGACTATGTTCTTATCCTTAGGAGATTTATGCTGAAGTATATAGGGATAAGAAGTCGCGATGTTTGGAAATTACTTTCAAAGGGTTTTGCAAAACAATTTTATTTTTTTTAAGATTTTATTTATTTATTCGACAGAGAGAGACACAGCGAGAGCACGAACACAAGCAGGGGGAGTGGGAGAGGGAGAAGAGAAGCAGGCTTCCTGCCAAGCAAGGAGCCCAATGCAGGGCTCGATCCCAGGACCCTGGGATCATGACCTGAGCCGAAGGCAGACACTTAACCGACAGAGCCACCCAGACACCCCTGTTTTGCAGGCACCCCTGTTTTGCAGGCACCCCTGCAAAACAATTTTAAAAGAAATAGAAAGTGAGACAGAACAAATATGGGAAAATGTTAAAGGAGATAATGAGCTCATAGAAATTGGTGACTTGGGTTGATCCATTTTTCTTCATCCACTCACCGTCCACTCACCACTCCCTGCCCGATTCCGTTCTCCAGTCTCCCAGGCACATGGTGGGCACTCGATATGTTTGGTGAATTCATATGAAAAATAAAATTGTCTTTACCTGCTAACATTTGCATAGCTAAGCAAAGACACGGTTTCAAGCCATTTGCAAAGACATACCCACAACTAAAGACTTCCATAAGCAAACATAATCTCCTTAAAATCACAATCGAACATTGATTTTTCCTCCTAGAGTCTAGTGTCAAGCAAAAGCCCACTTGTCTTCTGTCCCAAGTTGCTCCCGCTGGACCCCGCATCCTCGGGAGACCTGGCTTCCAGCACCCCATGCACTCCTCCCAGTGCTGGACGCCCCCACTAAGGTCCCTTCCCCAGCAAGGTCCTAGGAGCAAACCATGTGGGCACAAGCAGTCCCATGGAAAATAGTGCATGTGTGGTACATTTGGAAAACATTTATTTGAAACCAGCTGGTGAAAATTCAAGTAATGGAGGGACGCCTGGGTGGTTCAGTCAGTTAAGCATCTGCCTTCAGCTCAGGTTTTGACCCCAGGGTCCGGGAATTGATTCCCACATCGGGCTCCCTGCTCAGTGGGGAGCCTGCTTCTCCCTCTCCCACTCCCCCTGCTTGTGCTCTTGCTCTCTGGCAAATAAATAAATAAATAAATAAATAAATAAATAAATAAATAAATAAATAAAATCTTTTAAAAAGTAAAGTAATGAAAACATTATCCAAGAGGCAATGAACTCTATCTGGTTTCCTGTTTGAGAACAAATCAGACATTTAAAAAACCCTGTAAACATTTTCAGATTCTTGATTGTTTCAGTTCAACTTCTATTGCTTTTTTTCTTATTCCCAAGGAAATTTTGTCCATGATAGAAAAATTGGAAATCAAGGACACGAGAAGTAAAGTCATCCTTACCCCGAGATGACCGTCACATTGCTGTAGGTCCTTTTGTGTAATAATAATAATAATAAGCAATATTACCGTTTAGCAGGTGCTTACTACGTAAGGGGCACATTTCAGTCCACACAACAAGGATATGAGATTTACAGATGAAGAAACTGAGGCCGAGGGACGGTAAGTCCCTTGCTCAGGATCACACAGCTGGGAAGTGCGGGACCGGGGTTGGACCCGCAAATCTGTTCACCTCCCGGGGCCAAACTCGCGACCATAGCTATACACTCTGCCCCATAAATCTCTGTCATAGTTTTTACAAAAACAAGATTCTGTCACATAATCTTCTACTGTTGGATCATTACATTTCTTCTTTTTTTTTTTTAGTAAAGATTTTATTTACTTACTTATTTTAGAGCGAGAGGGAGGGGAGGGCAGAGGGAGAGGGACAAGCAGACCCTTCACTGAGTGTGGAGCCCAGCACAGGGCTTGATCTCAGGACCCTGAGCTCGTGACCTGAGCTAAAATCAGGAGTCAGCTGCTCACCTGACTGAGCACCCAGGCGCCCCTTGTGTTCGTTTCCTCTTGCTGTTGTAACCAGTTACCCCACAAGTAGTGGCTTAAAACAACATATATTTATTCTGCACTGTTATGTCCTTATACCGCAGGGCAGCCTGTGCTGGGGTCTTCCCCAGGGTTGCTGGTCCCCTCTGATCTGGGCTGTCAGGAGATAACTCTTCTGGAGCCTGAGATCCTGAGGGCCTGCCCTTGATGTGAGCACCTCTATGCTAATCTCTTATCTAAACAAACCAAGTTGCTCTCCCAGACATTCCTCACCCACCCCTCCTCACCAGATGTATGGGAATTCCTGGATCTCTATCCAAGATGGGTAGGAAGCCAGGCGCACTACCTCCGCCCGCCTCTGGGCGGCGCTGCTTCCCCCACACACACCGGGTGCCGCATCAGACATGGCACCACAGGGAAGGGGGAAGGCTCTTCAAGGCTTAGAGCACCAGCCCCAATACATTCTAATTCCCCCAAACTTAGCAGATGGCTTCCTCCCCATGCACGGCCTCTCTGAGGCCCAGCCCCACATTGGAACCGTGTATTCGTCAGCTATTGCCACACTCGTGCTGTGTAACGATCCACTTGAAAACTCAGTGGCATCCGACCGTAAGCATCGGTTTTTTTCGCTCCCCAGTGGGTGCTTTGGCTGGGGCAGCTCTGCTCCGGGCTGAGAGCGGCTGGGGTTGGCTCCCGGTTCGAGCTGAATTCGCATTTGCTCCCCAGGACTCCATATTCTCCTCGGAACAGTGGCTGTCAGAGACATGTTCTTCCTGTGGAAAATCAAAGAAGCACTAGAGAACATGAAAACACATCGGCTCTTAAGGCTTTGGCTCTGCTGTTCACATTCCACCGGTTTAATGAAGCTCCTTGGCCAAGTCCAACACCAGCGAGGCAGGGAAATCTGCTCTGCCACACTGTCTTGTGACCTACGCCAAGGTCACAAGACAGGGAGAGAGCGATGTTTGGGGTTTAGGAGAAACTGGAAGGAAGGAGTAACTATCTCTTCCCAGGAGCCTTTAAGAAGGCTTCAGAGACGAGATGATCTTCATGCTGTTTTTAAAAAATAGTTTTTTAACCAAATGGCTCACAGAGGAGGGATATTCTAGGTAGAAGTCGCAGGTTAAGGAACTAAGACGTGGAAGGTACGGACTGAGTCCCAAAAGCCTGGTGTGATGGGAAGGGAGCCTAGAGAGAGGGGCAGAGTCAAATCACAGAGGATTTTATGAGCCAGGCTCAGGATTCTGAGGGTTGGACTTTGTTCCAGAAGCCACAAGGAGTCTGTGATGGGTTTTAAACCAAGAAGAGGTCTGGCCAGACTGGAACAAGGGCAAACAAGGAGGGGAGGTCCATGGGGGTCTTCTCACTCCCAAAGCAGCACTCTTCCCAGGAGGGACTAGGACAGGTGACCGCTTCCAGTCACCCAAAGCCCCAAACGCTGCTGTGGCTTCCTTCCCCTCCCCCACCCCCTACATTAAGCAGCATCACCGGGGCTCCCCTAATGGAGAAAGAGGACTGAGGAGGATCTTTCAATGATCCTAGGAACAGAAATGGTCCTGTTTTGCATGACCTACTTACAGAAGTTGGACGGCTGCAAACCATTGATATAAACCCCTAGTCTCTACAAAATTTATTCTAGTTGGTGACTAGGAATGTTTGAACAGCATACCAATTTACAGTCAGAAAATATTAGCTCCTAAACACCGCAGCCCTGCACCCCAAATCACCGCTTTAAATTCAGATTGTTTTCCCATTCCATCGTTTGCGATCAGAGTTTTCATCTTGGACAGATTTTTACAGGTCAGCCCTACACCAGGGATTTATTTGTGCCCATAAACAAAACCCCGATATTAATCGCAAACTATTTCTGATTCTCGGTTAACATTCTTAAACATCTTGTGTCCCAGGGGACTCTTTGCCCTGTCATATGAAGATGATGTTTCAAGATTTATATTTCCCCAAAGAAGCGAGTAGATCATAAAACCTAATGTATTCCGTGGTTCGGAATGATAATTTCACGAAAAGGTGAAGGAATATTTCACTGCAGATCATTACAACATCCATGTAAGTTGTTAATATACTACTTACTACTTCCCTTTAAATATTCATCCAGCTCCTGTTTATGGACTCGTTCCTATGCCCCCCGTGTGGGCTGTGCGTGGGCCAGGCACCGGGGATGGAGACGAGTGAGGACAGAGTTGTGCACCGTTTCCTGACCTGGGGTAGGAGGATTGGGGATGGACATAGAAGGGAAGAAGCTTCCAGAGACACAATGACCCATTGGCAACAGCGTGCTGGAGACCAAGAGGGAAGAGAGCTTTGGCAAGGAGACGGGGCTGGGGTGGGGGAACATCAGGGTCCAGGGCTGACACTGTTTGTGGCCACGGGACGTCTTTCCCTAGAGATTTGGCCAGGTTGGGCAGAGATGCATGTCTGTTTGTTTTATGAAGTCAGAATCAGGAAATTCTAGCACCAGTATGGACTCTGTGTGTATTTACTGAGACAGGGTGAGGAGGAGGAGACAATGTTTAGAGATCATCTAGTCCAACCCGCCCATTCCACAGCTGAGAAAATCGAGGCCTGAAGAAAGAGAGGAGTATCCCCACGTTCCAGGTGCATCAAAGGCTCTTCTTCACCGCCCCCCCTCCGACTCCCACAGCTGTGATCTTTCCCTCTCAGAACCGCTCAGAGGACCCCAGGCTGGGAGACCCCCCCAAGAGGTCCCATCTCCTGACCACTGGATAGATGGCGAGACGCGCCTGAGGTCACACTACGGGGCTGTGTCAGAACCGGGGCCAGAGGTCTCACCCTGCAGTCTACCACCTACCCTCGCCTCCCTCCTGCCCTTGAGCTCTCAGATGTAGGGACATGGCTCTGTGCCCCTGGCCCATGAAGCAGCCACCTGTTGCGACACCCCAAGCACGCAGGGGGCTCCTCGGTCTCCCTCTCCCTCTTCACCACAGGCAGGATCCTGGCACAGGCCCCAGCAGGAGCAGCTGTGATCGAAACCTCTTGTCCTCATGCATCGTGTCCTTTAGAGCCCCTTCCCTTCCCTCCTGTCATGTAAGCCATCCCGTTTTACAGACCAGACCACTGAGGCTGGGGAGTGCCAGAGCCCACGTGTGAACCAGCCCTGTGGACTCCCTGGATCAAGGGCCCGGCTTCCTAAGGCGCTGTCCCTAAACTAGACTGCCCTCTGGGATTGGAGCACGCCGCTTTGAAGGTGTTTAAGAGCTCAGGGAGTTGGGGGCGGGGGAGGGGGGAAGTCCCCAGCCGTGTCCCTGCAGGGATAGCTGATGTGTGGGCGACTGTCGCCCTCTGGTGGCCGAAGGACAAAGTGCTTCATGGCTCCCTGGGAGAACAAAGACGCCTTCTCCAGGCCTCAGGAGAATGGGCGGGGAGACAAGTTCTTATCCTGGGGTTCCCGGCCTTTGCTGCCTCGACTCCCTGACAGGGGAGATAGACGTCAGCTCAGGAGAGAGCTGCCGAGGCCTGGCTGAGGGGCTGAGTCTGACGACCAAGGTGAGGACGCAGCCTGCCTGTTGCTTTGCCAGGCGCTCGTCTGGGGGTGCTCCGGTGCTTGCCGGGTGTGGGTCCCCTCTCAGAACGCCCCTCAGAACTTTTTTCTTTTAGCTTTAACCTTTAATTAACTCAATATACTATCAAAGAAAAAATAGACTGAACAAATAAGAGGTAAAAACATATCTTCATACACATTTGTAAACAGATATACATCAATATTTTCCATCTGCACAAAATTAGGATCCTTACCTTTGAAATAAATATATAATTCACCAGATAATGTAACTGAATTCTAGGCTAATACATAATATAAACACTTGAAATAGGAAACTATTTTCAGATAGACTTGATTATCTGATTGCAAAGATGATTTTAAGTGAAATGTGGGATTTAAAAATCTTGTAATTAAAAATACATACTCTCTCCAGAAAACAACCTTAAGTGGAAATGAATATGATGTAGAAAGTCCATAGAAGAATCCTCCTTTGTTACAATTTTAATGAATAGCAGTTTGTCCAAAATAGACATATTAACATCATTAATATCTTTATGAAATAAAACATCACGGATATAAAAATACAAGTAAAATGTACAAGGCAAATGATGTGAGTTGGCAACATATACAAGATATCACATATGTATGGTTGCTAAAAAAGATTTATGAAAACGACAATTCATAGTCTTGTTTTCACTTTGTAAACATTCAATGATTCAATGGCAAAATACGCTGGAGGAATACACTAAAAATAAATTTATCGGGAAGATGGTACTTTTTGAAAAATGAAGCATAATTTCTTCCCTAGGAAGCTTTTCTGTATTACATAATTTTGTATTGTGGGAACTAGATTACCACCTAGATGATTCATATATACAACTTGTCAGAGTACTGACGGTTGGGTGGGAGAGAGGTGGGTTAAAGGTAACAGGAAAGAGAAAAATTATGGATTAATTTAACAGTGAAACATGTTTAGAATATAGTGAATTCTACCTTCTAGAAACAGCTCGCTCACACGCAAAAATACAACAAAGCTAAGTCAAATAATACAAAAAATTTCAGAAGAAAAATACCACCACAATCATAAATACAATTTGTAACTCAAATTTTTTCATTTTAAATATCTGAACACTAATAAAAAATATACAAATAGTCTTTTAAATGTACATTAAGAGAAAGAAATTCTTCCATGAAAATCAATATAAAAATGTATCTTGAGGAACACATAATAATCTGTACCAGGCATTGTTAATGCGGAATACCAAGAGAAGCCAGCTGCCAAAGTGTCCACAGTCTCTTTCGAAATGTTAAGATGAATACCTTCAAGATAGTGTAGGAACCTCTCAGCTCCCACTGAAATCCGCCGTCGAGGCCCAGCTCTCGCCCCCTGCAGGAAGCCCGGCTTGTCGTTCGGCCCCCCACCCTGTTTGCCCCCCACCCCTGACTCTCCCAGAGGAGGGGACAGCTGGTGACACCCCCGCTTCCACGTCTGCCACGGGTCAGGGTGAGTGGGGACCGTGGCTGATGTCTACCCAACTTTGTATTTCTGAAGGCAGGGGCTGGTCTGGTTCGGCTCCCACAGCGAGGCGGGGCCGGCCGGGGCTGAGCGAGCACCTTTGCTGAATGAGAGGAAAGCCCAGCCCAGCCCTGCCCGGCTACGGGTTCGAGGATGACGCCACAGAAAGAATCTCTGAGGAGGGGGGAGACTGAACAAGCCGCCTGCCGGGCGGGCGGGTCTCCCCACTTCTCCAAGGATCCCTCGGGCCAGGCCTGTCTGGCAGGCGTCTCGGGGCCAGCCTCAGGGGAGCGAGGGCTTGGGATGATTGGGGTGGAATCAGCTCTGTGCCTCTGTCTTGTCTTCTCTAAGATAGGAGCAACTCCTGCCGGTTGATGGGGGATGAAAACCCATTAACACCACTGTTGGTCTTGCTGCCAGCCTCGGGCTGCTGGGCCCTGTGGGCCTTTCCCACCTGCTTGCTCACTCAGCCCGGCTGCAGCGACGCAGGAGGGCGGGCCCGAGTCTGGGTGCAGGAGCCAGGCTGCCGAGTCTTGAGTCCTTGCCCTGACGATCTCCAGCTCTGGCGCCTTACGTGTGTCATCCAATTTCATGCGCCTCCAACAGCCCGATCCGAAAAGGGGGGTGATGCCAGCACTTGCCTCCCAGGGCTGTTTGGGGCATCCAATGAGTGGACCCCTATCAAGGGGCGAGAGCAGTGGCTAGCACTTAGGAACGGCTCAGAAAAGCGAGCTCTTCCTGCGTCACTAGGGACCAGCACTTGTTGGGAACCTGCTCCTTTTCCATAAAAATTGATCTTCCTAATGCCCACACATAGGATAAACTTCTTCACTCTGTGGCCAGCATGCCATTGATGTGAGGGGGAAAAACATCGTATGCCTTAAAGACATTTGTGGCTCGACGTGGAATGAATGAATGAATGAATGAATGAAGAGGTTCTGTTTTCCTCTACATAGATCCACACTGCTGCCGACACGGAGCAGAGACCAGTGGCAGAGAGGGGAGCCATCCATCTCCCGAGAACCCTGAAGACCGTCGTGTTAACCCAGGACCATTTAATATTTTCATTAACGACGTGAAGGATGGAACCGAGACCCAGCTAATCAGACGGCCGCGCCATACAAAGCTGGAAGGGCTCTTAGCTACTTTGGAGGACAAGATTAAAATACGATCCAAGCTTGACGAATGGCAGAGGTGGGCCTAAATCAATAAAGAGAGCGGCAATAAAGACAAATGCGAGCTACTGAGCACAGGGCCGAGGAAATTATCCAGGTACCAAAGGGCGACGAGAGAAATGAGTTTTGAGGGGGCCAGGAGGAGCTACCTGAGGGTAAATTCATCAAGTCAGAGTATTTGTAAAGTGGAGGCTCAGCTCTGTCACCCAGGGACGTCAGACATCAGTGAGTTTTAAGAATTACCAGGAGAGCTTGGAAAAATGCAGACGTCCAGGCCTCGCCCGCACCCCCTCCGAGATTAGGACTCAGTAGGCCTGGAGTGGGGCAAAGATGATTCTGGTGCTGGCCGTCCCCGGGTGGCCAGAGCCTGGCAGGTAAGCAGGCAGCCTCTGACCCCACCACTGGTTCCCAAATGTTTACTCTAGGACCCTTGGCCTTGGGTGCTCTGCAAGAAGTGACTTCCGTGATCAAATCAGCTTGGAAATGCTCCCCTTTAGAAAGAAAACAAAACAACAACAACAAAAAATCACAGAGTATGTGAGCGTGTTTGTGACTCCAAATTTATCTGCAGTTAAATCAACAGCTTAACTTGGTTTAATCCAGAGCCTCCCAAATTGGTGACCAGGGAGCCATGAAGGGACAGCTTGTGGAACACCCTTCAGAAAATGGGATTCCCGTTCAAGACCCTCCCGCGTCAAATTTCCTGGGATGTGTCAGTGCTTTTCACTGCCCTGTGCGGAACCGTACCCAGGCGGCTGGAACTTGAAACCATTTTGAATGCCGCTCTCTCAGACTTCCCTGGGTCCTCTAACGTTTGAGAGAAAACTTGCTAGAATCTTCTGTTGCCTGCTAACAGTGCACCGTGTATCCCAGATGAAGAAAGAAGGGAGGGAGCTTTTCGTTCTTTATTCACAGTCTTCCTTGAGCTTGTGTCAAAAACTGCTAGCTGCCTCCCCGTGGCCCGTTCTCTTTGCGGTCTTAGTAACAGAATCCCCATAGTGTTGAAAGAAGCCATGTGTCTCACTATAAAACCACACTTCTCAGCCTCCTTTGCAAATGAGGTGGTCAAGCAGATGCAGGCAGAAGTCACAGGGGAGATTTCTGGGGAATTACTTTATAAGGAACTCACACATTTGGAAGGCACCCTTTTTGCTCTTCCTCACTTCCTTCTTCTTCCTGCCTGGAACACAGAGTAGGAGCACTGGCAGCCATATTGGGCCATAAGGTGAACTCACAGACGAAAGCCACTCACTAATTAAGGATGGTATTGCAGAAAGCAGATTTGGATGGCATTGTGAAGAGACCAGGGCAACTGTGTGCTGCGTAACTGAAAAAGATGCTTCCCTCTTTGGTTTAAGCCATTGTTTTTCAGGTCTCTTATTACCAGCAGTTAAATGCAGTTTTGCATTCAGAGAGAAGAACCATTAAAAACTTACTGTCATTTTCCACAAATCTCAGCTAGGCTGGGCTGCCATCCTGACCATGTCTCTGTGTGTCCTTGCTGTACCTGTGCATATTTGTGTGTGTGTGTGTCTGTGTGTGTGTGTTCTTACCCCATCTTTTGGCATAAGGCAGTTGTATGGCTTGGCTCCAGCAGTCTCCTGGGCAGTCATGCCTGTGTCTTCAGCTGCCTCTCCCTTTTCTCCCCCACTGGAATTAAGTACAGAATGGAATCAACTCAGAATGACATTTCTGAGAGCTTCACATCTTTCCAGACTGCACTTCCCTTTTGGAATATCTGTCTTGAGAACAGTTTTTTCTAAAGTCTTGTAAGCTGCATTCCTGTGTGAAACCGGCGAGCAGCTCCTGAGATGAGGGGGGTGCTGCATGGAAACTCCCTCTTGAGCATTTCCTTATATCACGGGTGGGACCTGCTGAAAAGGCAAGGAAAATCATGCCATTGCAAGGAAAAACTAGAACTTAGCATACTCAAGAGTCAGGATACACGGGCTTCCCTCCAGGGACGGGTCAGACAGCAGAAGGGTCCCCTTGGCAGCCTATGTCATCTCTCCCACCTGACTGCCTCCCGGGGCCCGGGGCGGGTGGAGCTTCTGGGCTGGGCTGAGCTGCTCGGCACTGTTAGCAAGCCCCCTGCAACCCCCCACCACCTGGAACAGGCTGATTTGGCCTTGTAGGCACCTGCTTAAAAAGAAAGGGAGATCCTCTGGAGTTCCCCTTTTCCTCTGGCCATGTGGCCTCAAACGCAACACAAAGGTCTTTGAACTTTTCCCATCCTGTCCATTTGCCAGGAGTTCTCTTCCAGGTTCAGATCTAGTGAGGCTGTCGCACATTCCTGGAGACTCACACGGGAGACTCCTGCAAGAAGGGACTCGCATCCGGTGAATGCCTGGTGGCCGGCAGGTGCGCCCATCACCAGTGGCCTGCAATCCTCCCTTGTCCTCCTCCTCTTCCTGATGCCCTGGACTGGCCTCACTAACTTGGCCACAGGGCCTTCTCTTCAATGTTCCCACTGTGACCCCGATGTACACTCCAAAGCCGCAGAGAAAGTCTGTTTTTCTCCCAATAATACAGGCCACCTGCTCAGCCCTGAAGACAGGCAGGAGCCTGGTGTCTCACATTCCAGCTCCCCAGGGCCTCCTGGAGACTGAGGAAACGCAGGGACACACGAATGAGGGCTAAATAAACACCGAACACATTCGACCCTTATACACCTCTACCTACTGTGGTACTGACATCCGGAAGCAGCTGAAGGCAGATCTCACACAGCTTTACTCAAGGATGATCTGACTCTTATCCCTGATGCCCGACACCAAAGTGGACCCCACTCTTTCTGCACAGCCCCCAGATGGTAGCGTCTCCTTACAAATAAAACCATTCTCCCTAAAAGCTTTATGAAATTCAAGGGCTCGGCGTCTCATATGTCATGTTTTTCGACCCGCTCCCTGGATTGGGCATCAGGTGCCCAGTGCTTCATCTTTAGCCTCCTTTGGCCAAATAAACCAATCAGGGCTCCATCCTCCGACTGACTGGATGGCTCAGGGAAGAGACCCTCAAATCTGATTACAGGAAAATTCATTACTGGAAGTCTTCCCTCAGGGTTCTGAGCTCATAAAAGAAGCCTCCAGAGGCCCTGGCTTAGGGGAAAAAAGGCCCCAGCGTGCTGCAAATCTACACATTGGCAATAATTAACCTGAACTAATTATGGTCAAGCCCCTGGTCAGCCCTCCCAGAGCAGGCCGCCTCCGGAAAAGTCGGGTTGCGGAGCGAGAACTTCTCACTCACACACAAAAGGAACATTCAGTCGATCTTGGCATGAAAAAGCACGACGCAGAGAGGATCCCCCAGCAGGCACAGCTGGGGCACGTTGCACGCCTGCTGGCTGGCGGGACACGGCTGGGGCCTCCATGAGGCCCTTGCGCGAGAACGCTCTCCCCGGGGTCTGTTGCCGGATCCGTCAGGAGTTCGGAGCAAAGACGACGGAAAATACCAGCACGTGAAGACAGGCAGCAAGCTAGGGTAGACATGCACATTTTATTTAACCTGTTAACAGATGACACGGGACATCGGGGACAAAATGAGCGCTCCAGAAGAAAAAAAATAGTCAGTGGTAAGGAAAGACCGTTGACCACGGACACAGCAACCTGTCCGCATCATTGGCGTGGTCTTTTTTTAACGTTCGGCCTCACTCTAGAAATGAAAACATGGAGGGGGGGATCACACACTGGGAGCCTGTCCTGTCTTTTGAGATGGGTAAAGTGGTTTCTGATGTTAATGCACATTATTCACAAAGGGGGCGAAAGCCCCCCCTCATCTCCCCTCTCCCCCCTCCCCCGTGCAACTTTTTAGAAGGCAATTTGTCAATAGATATCAGAAATCTTACAATATGCATGTCCTTTAACCTGGTCGCTTAAGGACTTTACCCCGGGTTCAGTGGCTCTCATGGAGGAGCTGTTTTGTTACCCAGGGGACACAGGGCAATCTGTGGATATTGCTCGTCAGGATATGGGAGGGACTGCATCCAGGGTTTAGAGGCCAAAAATGCCACCAGCACTCGGCAATGCGCGGCTCAGCCCCAGCAATAAGAATTATCGGCCGAATGTCAATAGCGTCACTGTTTGGAAACCCTGCCCTAGGGGAGCAACTCAGGCGGGTACACAGGGAAGTATGCCCCAGGCTATTCGATGTAGTGTTGCAGAAAACGTTTAAAGATTAAAAGCAGCGCAGGTCAATAGGGAACTCGCTCAATAAATCATACTTGGCGCATAGGCTAGAAGACCAGAAAGCCACTAAAAATTAAATAAATCTGTTAACACGGAAATACATTCATCATCTATTGCTACGTGAGAATCTCTGGTTTCCAAGCTATATGCCCAGTAGGATCCTGCTTTTTGTGCACATAGAGCTACAGAAGTCAGTCTGAATGCTTGAAACCGCCGTGTCACGCTCGAAAGGGCTTTTTCTTTAGGTGGAAACACGGTAGGTGAGGACAATTGTTTCTTTCAGCCCATCGGCGTTTTCTTTTTTTTTTTTTTTTTAAAGATTTATTTATTTATTTATTAGAGAGAGAGAGACTGAGAATGAAAGGGGAGAAGGTCAGGGGGAGAAGCAGACTTCCCGCAGAGCCGGGAGCCCGATGTGGGACTCGATCCCGGGACTCCGGGATCGTGACCTGAGCCGAACCAACTGAGCCACCCAGGCGCCCCCATCGGCGTTTTCTATTTTTTCCTCCAACGGCACGGCCAAGGGGGACCTTGCAATGCAGGATTTGAGACCGAGTGAGAGTCGGACGCTGGCGGTCCTGTCTGGGTCCTCTCCCAGATGTGGGACCACCCGACAGATCTGGTGCCAGTGAGCCCGCATTCCCCCCCCCTCGAGACGGGTTCACCCCCCCCACCGCCGCCCCCATAAAGTCACCTCAGGGCATGGCCTTATTTCCCATTTCTCTTCCCGGGAACCACCCGAAGCAAGAATTTTTACTACACTTGGAGACGTTTCAAACTCTAGAACCAAAATTACTTGTAAGGGCTGCCCCAACCCGGGAAATAAGGCCAGAGACTGAACAGGAAAAACACAGGAGGAAGTGGAGAGAAAGCCACCAAACAGAGTTCTGAAAACGAGAGACACCCCCCATGCAAAAGTGGAGTGCCTTATTTAGAGCAGTAGGAAAGCAGGGGTTACTGGCTAGCAAAAGGCCATTTTCTGGACACGGTTGAGGTTGAAGAAACGGAGCAGGTGAGCTAAATGAGAAGTCACCCAAACGAGCGGCGTCTCTGCAGGAAGCAGTTTTCCTCGGAAGCAGCTGAGGAGGTGGAATTTGTGTGGCAGAAACAAATATCCCAACAAAAGAAAAACAGATAAAAACCAGCTTCTTAACCTCCAGCGGCTGGGGAGCAACGGAGGCTAAACAAACTCATGTACGATATACCTTTGCATTATTTTTTTTTTTTAAACATCGTTGTACTGGGGACATGGTGGTGAATCAGTGAGACATGTTTCCTTCCTCTTAGAGCTCCCAGACTGGGGGGCGGGGAGCCAGAGCCATATGGGGGTGTAGGAGCCTGGGCTCTGGAGGCTGACGAACCCGGGATCTCGCCCAGTGGGGGCAGCACAGCACCTACCTGCTCTACCGAAGGTAATGGGGCGTGAACGTCAGCGGGTGCCCTGCACTTAGCAGGTGCTGGCCAGGTGCTCGCTCCTGCCCCCTTCAGACAGGGACAGTTACCGGGAGCGGCGACAAGCCGCAGTGGCCCCAGCAGGGAGAGTATTCCAAAGGGCGAACAGAAGTTGTCCTAAGAGCTTCATCCCAGAGCGGGGTGGGAGGCGGTCTGGTCACCAAAGCCCAGGAGACAGACTAGGAGTCTCTGGGGGTTTACAAAAATCTGGAGGACGATGTGGATTCCACCAGTGCGGGGCACGGGTGTTCTAACTGAGCTTAGCTGGGCCTCCGGGGCCAGGAGACCCCTGCTGACATCTGCACTATTATAAAGCAGAGGCCCCCCCGGCCCCCGCCCCCACCCCAGGCAGCCTCTCCTGCCGGCAGGTGCGGGCAGCCTGGAGGGGCGAGTGAAATGTTTACTGGAAAGATTAGCTTGTCAGTGGAGCCTGGACAGATGGCTATTGATCCTCTGCCCGTCTGTCATCCCTAGCCCATCTGGGACTAGGTGTGCGCGCGGGTTCTCTGACCCAGAGCTCAGGAGGGGGGCTCAGGCCCCAGGTATGGCGGCATGCAGGAAAAGAGGTTTGCCATGTGAGAACGTCTGAGATCTAGGGCGAGGTCCGAGCGGTCTCTGAGTCCCTGGAAGCTCCCTCCTCTGGGGGCATGGAAAGAGCACAGGAAATCCCAGACTGGTGTTCGAATCCCTGCTTGATGATTTTGTGACCTGGGGCTCTGTGAGACTCAATTATTCTCATCCATAAAATGGGAACAATAACACCTACCTCGTGGAGGTGTTTCAAGACCCAAATCAGGAAGTAGATACCAAAGTCCTGAGAACTACCATTGCTGAAGGGATGTTTGATCTTAAAAACATGGGAAGTGGACCCACAGTGAGAACTCTCGTCCTGGTCCCTGAATTCTTCTAACGTGAAACATCATTCGGCGGTCTTGAGGAATCTGGCTTGTAGGATGGTCTGAAGAACTCGACCTTTGACCTGAGGGCAGTGCCAGGCCACTGAGGGGTGTGACTTGATAAACTGTGGGTTTAGCAAGATCATTCTGGCAGTAGGGGGACAAGGCCGGAATTTGTCACAGCTGAAGTAACGGCCGTAGGAGATCGAAGGTATAGGCCCTGATGATTAATTGGCTGATTGGACATGAGAGATGAGGGGATGGGAGACTCCCACTGCCTGGTGACCCTTTCAGTGAGGCGGGAAGCCCCAGGAAGCAGCAGACAAGGGGAAGACAATGAGCTTATCTGGAACACCGTAAGACTCCCAAGGAAGGTTGTCTCGCACACAGGTGGTTGGACATGAGCCCGATGCTCCGGGGTCAGATCTGGACTCCACAGGATTCAGGACTCCTCGTCCTCGTCATCACTGTCACTTAGTTGGTAATGGAAGCCACCAGAGTGGACGGGCTCCCTGGAGGATACCTGATGAGGAGAGAAGGGGCCGGAGGGGACAGGCGGAAGGAGACGCTTGTAAAGCATCTTTTTTCATGCTTTTTCATGAAAGCCAAGGGAGAGTGAGTTTCAGGAAGGAGGGAGGCAGTGATCCACAGTAGAAAATTATATAGAAAGAGCGTATTTTTTTTAAAACCCTTAAAGGTGTCTTCCGAATTTAGGAACAGGAAGGTTATTTTGAACTTGGGAAGGCATTTCTGCCGGGCAAGTGAGAGTGGGGGGAAGGTGAGACTGCACTGAGGGTAGGCAGACCCCTCCACAGCCAGGGGGAGGGGGGGAACCAGGGGGAAGGGGGGCTATTCTAGGACTAGGACTGGGTGATCCCGGGTATTGCAATGTGGGGGAGAATCCAGCACACAGAGAGGGCTGGGACAAGGGAAGGAGATCCCCGAGGGCACACAGACCCCTGGCCAGGAGAGGCCTCAGGACCCCTCCACAACTACAGGGCAGCCTTTAGTGAAGGATGAGGGCAGTTGAGCCCCAGCAAGGAGGAAGGGTCGCTAAGCAGAACCCCGACCCCCTCCTCCTGTCTATCCTCTTGGGTAGGGAGGTGAGGCCCTCTGATAAGGACATGGAGGGATGGGGTAGGGAATTAAGGCCAAGCAAGAACTTGTAAACAGTCGCTGTGGGGCCTAAAGAGGCAGGACGAAGTGGGGGACAGGAAAGGCCTGCCAGGCCAGTGGAGGCCCCTCCGGGATGGAAGAGCTGGGACAGAGCGAGACTGAGGATTAGCACAGGCGGGACCTGGGAGCTGGGGGGCGGGGCGGGGGAGACACTGGGCAGAGGAGGGTCAGCGAGGAGCGCCCACACCCAGATTGCCGGCGGAGGAGGCGGGTCCCATCCCACCCAAATGCGCACATGGAAGAAGCAGCGAGAACAGGCTGCGTGGGGACGCTGCAGTCCACAGAAGCTTCTCGCTCTGCGTGGGCCCGAACGGTGACCCCGCCTGGCCCACGGGCGCCTGAGAGGAGGCGGCTGGGCAGCTCGGACCTCGGATGCACCAGTCGGGGGAGCGAGAGCAGCAGGGCAGGCGGGGCGGGGGAGGGGGGGAGCGGGGCAGGCGCCCACTGCCTTCTTCTCAGCCTCAGTTTCCCCACCCAGACAATAAGCTGAGCGTTTGCAGGAGTCCCTTAGGCCGCGGGTCAGGGCGGACCTTCTGCAGCGTTGAGTTTCCTGGGAGCGCGCGGGTCACAGCCTGCAGTGCGGGCGAGGGGGGCGCGCGGGCGAGCCGCCACCGGAGCTGAAGGTGCGGCGTGTCCCGTTAATTAATGGCTTCTTTCGAGGTTATTAAGTTGGGCTGGGGAGGTGGGCGGCCTTCCCTTCTACTGCCCTTCCAATTAATGGCGCTTTGCTTGCTAAATGTTAATCTGGAGGATGGAAGAAGCCAGGCTGCCGCAATGCTGCCTCTGAGGCAGGGAAATTGCTGGTAAGTGTTGTGCCTGCAGCTCTGGCCCCCACGGATGATGATTAAGGGCTTGGGAGGCCCTGGCTGCAACCCTGGAGGGTCAGCTGAGGCTTAACCCCTTGGTGACCCCCACAAGGGCGGAGAAAAACCCCAGTGGGTCCTCCCGGGTTTTTGAGCAAGTTTGTGTGCTCAGGGTGCGCTCCTGGAGGGGGCTACCGGCTGGTTGGACCCCTTCCAGGAGTCTAGCCTGAGAGCCAGGTATCCATCAAGAGAATGTTGGCAAAAATGCTTCGTGCCACTATAGCAAGAGCTGGCACCCGCTTCTAGCCCCTCTTTTCTACTGTGAGAAAGGTTAAGACTTACTCTCCTAGCAACTTTCAAGTAGGCAATGCAGCAGTACTAGCTGCGATCCCCATGCTGTCCGTCAGAGCCTCCAAACTTGTTAATCTGATAAGCGGAAGTTGTGAGACCAGTATCTTCCTTAGACCAGTATCTGCCCATCCTCCTTCCCTGTCCCCAACTGTCACTCTTGGTTTCTTTGAATTTGGCTTTTTTAAATTCCACATATACGTGATTTACATATGCAATACATATCAGGTAGCATTTGTCTTTCTCTAACTGGCTTATTGTCACTTAGCATAATGCCCTCAGGTTTTACCCAAGTTGCTGAGAGCAGCAGGATTTCCTCATTTCTCGTGGCTGAATAATACACAGTAAACACGTATCCTATGTATACCTCACATCTTCTGAATCCGTTCATCTGTCAGGTTGGATCCCCGTCTTGCTTATTGTGCATAATGTGCAATGAATAGGGGAGTGCAGGTATCTCTTTGAGATGCAGTTTTCATTTCCTTATTTCGTTTTTTTTTTTTTTTAAAGATTTTATTTATTTGAGAGAGAGAGACAGAGCGAGAGAGCACGAGCAAGGGGAGAGGGAGACGCAGGCTCCCGGCTGAGAAGGGAGCTCAAGGGATGACTCGATCCCAGGGCCCTGGGATCGTGACCTGAGTCGAAGGCAGACGCTTAACGGCTGAGCCCCCCAGGCGTCCCCGTTTCCTTCTGATATATACCCAGAAGTGGGATTGCTCAATCAGATGGCTGCTCTAGGTCTAATTTTTTGAGGAAACTCCATGCTGTTTTCCACAGTGGCTATACCATCTGTGGAGTCTTTCAGTGTATTACCTATTCAAAAAATAATACTTTAAAAAGAATATCCATCCCCACGATAAGCTCCTGCGCTGCCGAGCACCCTTGTGAGCGGACGGTGCAGTTGTGAGCCAGGTTCGGACAGGCGGGAGTGAGGAAAATCAGGAAGACACAATCGTGACAGTTGTGTGGCAGCCGAGGCCGCAGAGGACGCCGACCCCACAGATTGTCTCTCTGCTCTGAGATCGATCCCATCCACCTCACCCCCCAACCCACAAACCTTTCCTCTTCCCCACCAACCTAGGGAGATCCCCGGCCTCTCCTTTCTTTTCAGAAAAGGTCGATATAGAAAGTTCAGCATAGATGCCGTCCCCTTTCCAGTGCTTTCTCTCACAAGACCAGTTCAGAGACAGGAACCCAGCCCAGGAGTGGCAGTGGGGGACGGGAAGATGGACGGAGGCAGAAGACTTTTCCAGGAGGCCTTCAAGAGTCAGCTCGTTCTTCAGATGAGTCGTCTACACTCGGAGCCGCCGAGGGCAGCACGGGGGCTGGGATCGCAGGTGGGCCCACCGGGCAGCCGCTGGGGCACCAGCTCCTACCACGCAGACTCCAGAAAGAGGCAACAAGGGGGTGAATTTACTGGAACTTCTCACAAAGATTATTCTGTGTGGTTACAACACTTCAATAAATCTCTTTTTTTAGAGGGGAAGGAGTAATGAGTCATCTGAGGGACATGCTTGGGTAAGAAACTCTCTCAGCGTAGAGTGGGCTGGGTTTGGGTTTCACGGGGCGGGGGAGGGGAGGAGGAGGGAGGGAGGGGGGGAGGGGGCGTGTGCAGGTTCGCAGGCAGAGGTGACTCTGTCAGCAGTGGGGAGAAGCCGGCCTGGCAGCTGTCATCAGCAATCCTCCTTCTCCAGCGGGGCACAGCCTCTTCCAAAACTAGCAGTTTGGGGGACACCTGGGTGGCTCAGTCCGTTGAGTGTGTGACTCTTGGTTTTGGCTCAGGTCGTGATCTCAGAGGCCTGGGATCAAGCCCCGAAGTAGGCTCCACACTCAGCAGGGAGTCTGCTTGAGATTCTCTCTCTCCCTCTTGCACGCTCTCTCTCATATAAATAAATAAATGAATAAATCTTTTTTTAAAAAAAGGGGCTGTTTGGTACAATATCCTTTATGTAAAAATGGGCAGGGAGCTATATAAATGTGTACGTGTGCATGTATACGTATATCCCTGGAAGGATCCAGCAACGCATTCACACTGGGTGCCTCCGGGCAGAACTCAGTAGCCCAGAGATCGTCTCAGTTAGGAGACAGGATAGGTGCTGTAAGAAGTACAAGGCTTCTTGTACAGGGTACAAGGCTTAAACAAGATTGCATTTCATTTCCCTCCCACATACCAGGGCTGGTATAATGGCAACGAAGGGTCAGGGACTCCCAGGCTCCCCCCGTTTTGTTCTCCTGCCCTCCCTATGGTAGTTGCCCAACTCCGCATGGACAAGGATGGCTCCCCATATCTGCATTCTGGCCGACAGGAAAGGGGAGTCAGGGGACTGACAGGCACATCCCTGTCCTTCAGGGGAGCCCAGCGATGTTGAGCACGCTGCTTCCATTCCAGAACGGATTCCAGAACGCAATCACTTGGCCACACCGAGGAATCATCCTCGGCGGAGCAGTCAGGAGCCCGGCTGAAATTTGGGGCTTTATTTCTAACAGA
The DNA here is from genome assembly GCA_028533885.1 of Nasua narica. Classification (NCBI taxonomy): domain Eukaryota; kingdom Metazoa; phylum Chordata; class Mammalia; order Carnivora; family Procyonidae; genus Nasua; species Nasua narica. Next base: position 52,513,098 of record CM052813.1, on the reverse strand, counting down.
AGAAGGCAAGAATAGACAGAAGGGGACAACTAGTGGTCTTTATTTGCACAAGGATGAAGAAGCCATTTTCACTCTATATATCCATCTTAGACCCTTCCAACCATGAGCGTTAAGAAAAATTTTAGGTTGGAACAATGTATTACATTGCAAGTGTAATGTATTCCAAGTCACAAATTGAGCACATGAACCCACCTCTCCACTATGCCGTGGACTCATTAGAATAAAATATAAGGTGTTTTTATGAGAATTAAATCATATCAGCGCCAGAAAACAAGAGGGGGTGGCAGCAGATCAGAAAGTCTGAGAAAATGCAGGAAGCCAGGAGGAGTAGATGGAAATGGATTAACTGAGAAAGGGAGCAAAGGTAAACCCTAGCCCCAAACGCCAGGACCCAGAACTTCCTTCTCGAAGGATTTCCAGAGAAACTGCCAACTCAGACCCAAGAGCTCCAAAACAGAAATATAGAGCATCCTCAGAATAACTGAGCAAAGGACTGCATTTAGTAGGGCCCCCCACCTTTCTCCCTTGCCCCTACCCCCAACCCATAAGGAGAAACTGTGTTTATTGGGTCCCTAGGACTCAAAACTTACTCTCCAAAACTGTAGGTGATCTATGCAGGAAGGGATCCCAACATGGGTGTCAAAACTCAACAGAGAAGTAGACCAGTCTCTCTAGACATTCGCAGGGGACATTCATGTCAGGGGAAGAGGGTATGGCTCAGTCTAAAAGAACATGGTGAAGTGCTCCAGTCACTTACTGAAATCTTCTTACAGTAGCAAGTATGGGCATCCCCAGCTTGCGATCTAGAGATAAGCCTGCTGAAAACACAGCCCAACCGCTCCCAGCAGCCTGTAGCCAGCCCGCCCCTTCAAAAAAGAAGGTTCCTTGGAAATGGACCTTGCCAGCTATATAGGCAGATTAATCTGGTCCTTCATTTATGAAAGGGAATGGACAGCCACATGTCACTAAATGTTTGAGGAAAACCAATGACAGGAAAGCTAAACAAGGAAAAATAAAACGAGCCACCTTGGGAAAAACAAGACACAGTGGGGAATGTTCAAGAAGAAAACTCTAGGTATCTTTGAACAGATTTGAAAGAAAGTTAAAAACGAGAGTCTAAAACGAGAGCAGGCAGCCATTAAAAAGGGAGCCATCAGGAGAACACGAAATCATTTCTGTACGTATAAAAGGATTGTCAAAATTTAAAAACCCAGCAAACAGAAGGAATAATATCGCCAAGACTGAAAACCAGACCAGTTATCTGGAAGTCAATGAAATCTACAACACAAGAAAAAACACAAAGCAGTGAAAAATGAAAAGTCCATAGACAGAGGAAAGATCTAGGAGGCCCACATCCATTCATTCGATAGGAGTTTGAGGAGGAAAGAACCCTCCCCCCCCCAAAAAAAAGATAAAGAAAGAGAAAAGAGAAGAAAAAGAAAAGAAAAAGGCAGGGGGGAGATCAGAGACATAACAGAAAATTTTTCTTAGCTAGGGGAAAACACAAATCTTCAAATCGAAAGAGCCCACCATGTACCAAGCAGGATAAATAAAAACAAGATTCAGACTTAGATACTTACCGAAATTTCAGAACAACGATAAAATCTCAAAATCTTCCAGAAAGAAAAAAAAAATAGGTCAGCTACCAATGAGTGCAAATCTGACTAACATCAGATTTCACATCGCATATACTTTTAAACTATGCCTTTAAAATGCCAATGAACTATGAACGTGGGCCTAAATTATACTTTTGACCAAGCCAGCGGTCAGCTGTGCCGGGAAATCTTAGGATGGCGGCTCTCAAATTCACAAATCAAATTCACAAATCACTCAAGGGGGTACTGCAGCAAAGCCAAAGGAATGCAGGAATGAGATTTCACGGAATGTGAGATTAAAACACACTACTAAAAAACAGTGATAGCTGAGTAAAAGTGAGGAAAGTAAAAATGAAATTAAAAGGCAGCTTTGACATAGGGACTATAATCACTAATACGGTAACAACACTGTTGGTAACTAGACCTACAACAATGATCACTTCATCATGTACACGGATATCGAATCACTATGCTATACATCATGCAACTCACAGGATATTGTATGTCAATTACAATTCAATTTAACTAACTTCAAAAATAAAGTGGGAAATTCCATTAAAAAAAAAGAGAGAGTTTTGAACCTTGACAATTTCGTGGTTGTCGTTAAGTCCGTGGGGTTTTCTTTATTTCGCTGTAGATCTGATTTCACTTTGTTCTGCTGTGATTAATATTTACATAACCGCAGTACGGTAAATGCTATTTTTATTGGGTTTAAGTATGCAGAAGTTCAAGCCTGAAGACTCGACTATGGTTCTGGAACAGAATGTAAATGTTATAAACCATCAAAGTGCGAAAAAGGACGGTCGTATGTGTTGATGTGGAAGAGTGCACACTCCGGAAGGAAGCAAATGTAAGTTACAGAGTAATACCGATAGTATGGACCCCACTGATATATATGCATATTGTTATAGATGTAATTTACATGCCCAGTAAAACACCTGGAAAACCTTCGTTCACTTTCACTTTCTACACTTCTGTATCTTTTTTAATTTTTACAGGCAAGCATGGCTTTTGTAATAAAAAAATTTTAAATAGAAATATTAGTTTGAAGATTTGCTTAATTATTAGTCTGCCTGAGGGACTTAGGGTTTTTGGTAAGATTCAAACAAAAAACCCTGAGTAAAAAGAACTACATGTTGTGGAACCCACATCTAAAGCGAGGCAGAAATGTTGGCTGTTCTAAGTTTGTGAAAACAAAACAAAAACTCTCCTGCGGACCGAAAACCACTGAAAGATCAACACTGCCATCTGCTGAGGACTTCTTGAAGAAGAGGCTGAGTTGGGATGGCTTTCTGTTTTGTTTTATAAGTTAACTTTACCTCCTGAGACCCGCACAGACCGGAAATCTGGTTTATCTTCTACTGGGAGCATGAAGTACGAGCAGTATGAGTAGGAAATCGGGATCATACCGAGATGCTTGGGAGGGCTTGGGCGACGGTTTCGGAAGTGGAATTTGTTCAGCCTCTCAAAGAGCTGGCCCAAGGGACAACAGGATCTCCAATTTCTGACCCGGCTACACGGGGGCAAAGCCTTGGTGTGTGGGACCAATGACGAGGAGGGATAGCATCCGAGAAAGGACCTTTCCTTTTCCTAAGTATTCCTCTCCAGAAATAACTCACACAGTCCTGTGAAACAGTGAATGCATCCCTGGTCACTAAAAGTGGGTAGAGAGTCAGGGTAACCCTCCATCTTGAGGCTACAGCAAGAATGTGTGCATTTCTGAGAAGTTAGATTACGGCCCTGGCGAGCAGGTGGTCGACAAATCCCTCTTGGGTACCCGCTGTGTGGAGTACTGTGCAAGTCCCCTTACAGCCAGAGACACAGATCCGCAGACTGGCTTTTGGAGTGAGTCCGACGGAGCCCAGGCCCCGAAGAGTCCAGAAGGAGTCCAGCTAGATCTGGGGAGCCATCTGCCAAGCCCAACTCGTGTTTAGCGAGCCCTGGATTTCCATATCGTCCTCGTCCACGCTTAGGACACATTCCTTAAAAACCTAGGCCCTACAGTCTAACGAACCAAACTCGTGTTCCTTTTAGTGCTCCCTGATTCATTGTTTGCCTATAACACTCAGTGCTCATTACAGCACGTGCCCTCCTTGACACCCATCCCCCAGCTACCCCAGCCCCTCACCCCCTCCCCTCCAAAATCCTCAGTTTGTTTCTTGGAGTCCATAGTCTGTCATGGGTCTTCTCCCCCTCTGACTCTCCCCCTTTATTTTCCCCTTCCTTCTAATGTCCTCCACGCTATTCCTTATGTTCCACAAATAAGTGAAACCATATGATAATTGTTTTTCTCTGCTTGACTTATTTCACTCAGCGTAATCTCCTGCAGTCCCATTCATGTCGATGCAAATGGTGGGTATTCAGCCTTTCTGATGGCTGAGTTGTATTCAATACATTGTATATACGGACCACATCTCCTTTATCCATTCATCTGCTGAAGCGCATCTCAGATCCCTCCAGTTTGGCTACTGTCAAAGTGAAGTTTGAAAGTATCGACATCCCAGTAAGATCAAAGCAGACTTCATGAACTGATTAGTTTGAAAAAGAAACACAAGGGAAAAACTATTAGGATCGCAAAATATTAGAACTGGAAAGACTTCCAAAATCATCCAGTTCACTACGTTTATAAACTGGGCTGGGTTCTGGAATGCTGTTAAGTATTCTGAGTGTTTGTTAATCTGGAAGGACAGTACAAGAATAATAGAAAGATGTGAATGATTTGCATAGAATTCGCTATATTGTCAGTGCTCATTAAGCATTTAAGTACACAAAATATTCTTTCATTTTAAATAATTCAAATCAAAAAGCCCCAAACTTCATCTTACTAAAAGGTGCTGGGTTCTAAAGACAGCCCACTGTCTTAGAAAAAAAAAAAAAAATCAAGTGGAGAAAAAGACAAAGGAAAGGAAATGGGCAGAGCTGATGGAAGTAGTGAACAGAAAATAGCAAGAGGGAAGCCAGGGACTGGTGGAGCCACGAGGAAGGATGAAGGAAGGGGGGCTGGGGATCTGAGTTGAACCTGTGGAATAATTTGAGGAGGGACTGCCATTATAACAGTACTGAATCCTCTAATCCATGAACATGGAATGTTTCTCCATATATTTAGATCCTTAAATTCTCAGGAATTATATACATTTCAATGAAATCAGTCTATTTCTATGTTCTCCTTATGCTATTGTGAGTGGATTTTTTTTTTTTTAATTTGGGCGGATTGTTCTTTGCTAATATAGAGGATTTCAATGGATCTTCTCTGTATGTATTGCACTCATATTCTATAACCTTGATAAATTTACTAGTTCTGGTAGTTTTTTGTGGATTCCTTAAAGTCTTACAGGATCACGTCCTTTGTGAATAAAGATAGTTTTACTTTTTTTTTTTTTTCCTACTTTACATGACTCCTTTTTGGGGAGAATGAGAATGGGAGCTGAATGGAACCTCCACTACAAGATTGAACAGAAATAATGAGAGAGTGGATATTCTTGACTTGTTCCTGATTTCAGGAGAAAAGCACTCTCCCTCCATTAAATATATTAGATGTGGTTTTTTTACAGATTGAAAATCCTTCGTTAGGTTGAAGAAGTTGCTTTCTATTACTACTTTGTTGAGTATTTATCATTAATGGGTGTTGAATTCTGTCCAATGCTTTTCCTGTTATCTATTTAGTTGATCATATGGGTTTTATCCTTTTATCAATATGGTGTAAAAGATTGATTTGGGATGGTAAATCAAACTTGCGGCACTAGGACATGCCCCATTTAGTCCCGTACAAAGCTTTTTATTTGTTGCTGGATTCAGTTTGCTAATAGTGTGTTAAGGTTTTTGTATCTATCTTTGTGGGATTTAAATAACTTTTAAAATATAAGTATTCGAAAGCATGAATTTCCCTTTCAGCTCTGTTTTAGCTGCGTACCATGAATTTGGATGTTTTCATTTTCATTTAGTTAAAATTATTTTCTAATTTCCCTTGTGATTTCCTCCATACGAGTTATTTAGAAAATGTGTTAATTTCCCTATCTTTGGGGATTTCTTTCTGGTGGTGACCTCTAATTGAATTTCAGCATGGTTGGAGAAGATACTACCTATGATTTCAATTTCTGTTTTGTTGAGACTTGTTTTAATGCACAGTAGATGGTCTTACCTGGAGAATGTTCCATGTGGACTTAAGAAGAATGTGTGCTCTGTGCTCTCTGCCCAGTCAAATGTCAGGACACCTTGACTACCAGTGTTCTTTTATGTGCTTTTCCGTCAGATTGTTCTATCAGTTATCGCGAGTAGGATATTGAAATCTCCTAATATTGTTGAATTGCCCATTTCTCCTTCCAAATCTGTCACTTTTTCTTCATGTATTTTGGGGTTCTGTTGTTAGGTGCATATACATGAATAGTTGTTATAGCTCCCTGATATAGTAACCCTTTTAAAAATCCTTTGAAATGTCCTCTATTTCTAGTAACATTTCTTGTCTCAAAGCCCGGTTTGCCTGATACTAATATAGCCATTCCAGCTTTCTGACGCTTACCACTTGCACAGTATCTATTTTTCCATACCTTTACTTTCAAACTATTTGTCTTTGAATCCGAGGTGTGACTCTTGTAAACACAACGTAGTTGAGTCTTGTGTTTTTTTTATCCATTCCGACAATCTCTACCTTTTGATTTTTTAGTCCAATTACATTTAATGAAATTATTGGCATGGTTAGAGTTTTGCTATTTGTTTTCCAAATGTGTCATATCTTTTTGCTTCTCTGTCCCTCTCTTGCTACCTTCTTTTGTGTACCATTTTAATTTCTGTTGATTTCTTAACTCTATTTTTTTTTTTTTTTGGAGTATTGTGTTAGTGCTTGCTCTAGAGACTAAAATAATATGCATTTTAATTTGTCACAGTCTTCTTCAGATAAATAACAACATGATTCCAGTAAAACATAGAAGTTTGTTTCAATATAGCTCCATTTCCTACTCCTTCCTTTGTGCTATTATTATAATATACATTGCATCTATGTTAGAGTGTTACCATTATTGCTTTATACAATAACATGCCATTTAAAAAAGAAGAAATATATTTATTGTGTAGGCAAATGTCTCCCCAAGATTCTCATCCTCTGGTTTTTCAATCAAGGTAGTGCCACAAAAGGACTTGGCAAATGAAATTAAGGTTATTAAATGGGGAAATGATCCTAGCTTATCCAAATGGGCCCATTGTAATCACACTGTAATCACAGGTAATCTATGAACAATGGAAGAGGGAGGTAGAGTCTATCATAGAGAAATGCAGTGGAAGAGAGAAACAAGATGAGGCAGAAGAGGAGAACAGGGTGATAAAGTATGGGAAGGACCCACATTACTGTTGCTGGCTTTGAAGATGGAGGAGAGGAACCAATAGCCAAGAATTGTAAGTGGCTTCTAGAGGCTAAGAACAACTCCTCCAACAATCAGCAAGGAAATGGGGGCCTCAGTCTTACAACCGCATGGAGCCAAATTTTACCAACAATTTGAGCTTGTAAGTGAATTTATCCTAAGCCTCCAGAAGGAATGCAGTATAGCCAACACCTTGATTTTGACCTTCGAAAACATGCAGCAGAGAACCAACTCAGCTACATTATACTTGGACTTCTGAACTTCAGAAGCGTGTGATCATAAATGGGTATTGTTGAAGTCAGTACATTTGTGATAATTTGTTATGTTGGCAACACGTGTACACAATTCTTTATATTTACTCATATATTTACCATTTCCAGTAGTCCTCCTTCCATCTTGTGGATTCGAGTAACCATCTGGTGTCATTTATTTTCATTCTGAAGGGTTTGTTTAAAAGCAGATCCACAGGCAACAAACGGAGTCTTTTTATCTCTTTCGTTTGCCACCTTTTTTTTTGCCTTCATTTTTGAAAGCTAGTTGTATCCAAATCCTCCCAACCAAAAATCCCTGGAGCTTCCCGGAAGCGCAAGCATCACCCGTGAGCCCACGGTCCCTCCATTGGTCTTGAGTCAAGAGCTTTCCAAGGGGACTGTTATCCTAAGCAGGCTTTATGATTAGATGTAGAAATATCAGACACTCTGGGGCCTACTGGGGAGAGTGGTAACTTAATCGGAATCTGCAGACCCTAAATCTGTCACACCCACAGAATGGATGTCTAGGCCTTCTGAGCTGGCCGGAGGGGCTCAGGGCAGCAGGAGTCAGCTTCCCTACTCGCTTGGGAATCCAAGAGCTGGAAAAGGAAGGTCTGAGCTTGGTGTAGGTCTGCTCAGGCCAGGGCCCTCCCTGTGCTTCCCCTACTCAGGAACCAGAGAGAAGTGTGCCGGCAGGTGGCCCGTGGCATATTCTGCCTGTACTGTTTATAACTGCTGTAGCCTGTTCAGACCTAAGTAGGTCTGCTACATATTGAGAACATCTAGAATGTTCGGCTTTCTAAGTTTTTCGGGGCTTTTCTTGTTGTTTTGAGAGATTCTTGAGGCCCCACTCTCTCTCCTTGAGAACTGAGGTGAGCACCAAGGTGGGCTCTGGGGCTTGCCCAGCCATCCCTGGGCCTCCCAAGCTGCAAGGCTTTGAACTCCCACATCAGACTCTCAGGGAACAAATCAGGAGTGAAAGCAGCTCACAAAGTGGAAGGCCAGTGAAGGAGAGACGGTGACTCCTGAGCCTCTTACCTGCCCTCTCTGGCCTCACCCCCCAAAATCCAGACCCAGTTCACCTTCACCCATTCCCTAGAGGCTCCGCAGTCCTCTGTCCTCTCCTAAGGGCACTCAGTAGGCCACCAACTGTTCTAGTTGCAAAATACAGGTGAGATCATACATATGGCAACACTTGGAAGAACTCAAACACTAGGTAATGACAAGTGCGATCATCTCTCTGCATCTGGAATTAAGTCTCAAAAGTGCATTTAATCCATCCCTCACTGAGTGCCCACATCTATTTCAGCTGATTAATCCAATGACCACCTGACTCCTCTTGTGAGTATCGGGGTGCCAAGCAACAGTTCTAACATTGTTTTATGGTTGATGTCCATAACCTTTCCCACAGTTTTTCCTTTTAAAATGTCTAACGTTGGGGTGCCCAGGTGGCTCAGTAAGTTGAGCGTCCGACACTTGCTCTTGGCTCAGGTCAGGATCTCATGGGTCAGCGGATGGAGCCCCAAAACAGGCACACCACTCAGGTTCAGCAGGGGGGCTGCTTAAAGATTCCCTCCCTGTGGTCCTCCCCCCAACTGCACACACACTCTCTAAAATAAATCTTTAAAAAAATAAAAATGCCTCACGTTACCAAATAGTTTCCCAATCACACCTCCCTTTATTTTATTTTATTTTTTTATTTGACAGAGGGAGAGATCACAAGTAGGCAGAGAGGCAGGCAGAGGGAAAGGGGGAAGCAGGCTCCCCGCTGAGCAGAGAGCCCGATGCGGGGCTCGATCCCAGGACCCTGAGATCATGACCCAGCGGAAGGCAGAGGCTTTAACCCACTGAGCCCCCCAGGTCTTTCTTAAACCAAGAACCAGACCTCCCTGTACACCACCTATGACAACATTAAGATCCCAAGTGTTTAGTGCTGCCTACCACAGTATGTGCACACTCTATTATTGGTCTATACCAATACTCCCTTTACTTCCGATTTTTCCTATCCTCTCAAAGGATTCTTTTCCCTTTGAAATACTTAAAATGCCAATCCCCCTTTATAATTCTACTTTTTTCTAATAGAAAAGTTATCTTAAGTTTCTTACCTTTACCGTTTCTCTTTAGCTCTCATGAAGAATCCTCTATTTCCATAATTATTGTTTCTTTCCCAATTCTCAAAAAGTATGCATGGCTAAGCCTCAGCTTTTATAACATCAAGTTTTTCTACTCATCTTTCAGAATAGCCCCATTGTTCCGTAAATCCTCAACTTTAAAACAAAAAGTGCAGAGTTGTAAGATATGTCCATGAGACCACATCCGTAAAAACATTTTTTTCTAGATTAGAAGAGACCAGTATAAAACTGGTTCTGCTGTTTCTCCAAATCTATGTTTTAAAAATAATTTCACTATTTTCCATCTTTCAACAAAAGCTCTACATCCTGGTGATGTGTCTTTCTTATGGAGAAGGAAAAAAAATCCCTAAATCCAGTCTGACTTGAAGTGACACTTTGTACTGCAAGAGCAAGCCAGTCTGCAAATCCGCTCCCAACTAACTGTCCGCCCAGAGTTTGGGGGCCACACCACTCATCCACTATCTGCTCAGTCTTCTCATGAGCCAAGTTCCCACTCCCCGTACACTAACTGTTTAAATCTTTTTTTTTTTTTTTATTAAAGCAAAGGCTGTTTTTACAAATTACGCCAATTTTCACAAATCCTTAAATTAGGAAAAGATGAAAACCCTCTAAATTTCCTTTGAAAACAACTGCAAAACTTTGAGAATCAAAATACTAACATCACTTTAACACAACCTTAGCAAATCTGCTGGGCGCGAGGCAACGTAGCTCACAGGGAGGCAGGTGCCGTCCTGTCCGCAGGCAGGTCAGCAACCCCTGGGCACGTGGGAAGCAGCTTTCACGCCCACGGAGGCACCCTGGGGCAGGCGGGCACTTCCCAACCACTTACGACGTGACTTGTACTGGGGAATAATCCAAAAATTCTAATGCCTGTCTACAGCAACTACATTTCATAACAGCATGGCTTGGTCCGACATACACACTTTATTTTAAATTATGCCACTGGCACTTGGGGAAAAAAGTCATTTATTTGCATTGCTTCCATTTTTCTACTGTAGTGTTAAGACTTGACATAAGCATCGCTCTTCTACTTCCTATTTACAACTTCTTCAGAATATTACTACAAATACAATATACAACTTTTAAAAACGTATGGGGAACTGCCATTTTTGTTTTTCTTTTCTCTTTACAGGTTTCTCAAAATCATTCAACTTAAATGAAAATTTATATGGACATTTTCTGTACACATCTGAAAGGGCAGAAATCACACTGATAAAGCCAAAAGAATTTTGCACAAATACAATAAAATACAGAAAACAAAAACCATAGAAGATGTTATTTGGGGTACAAATATAAACAATACAGTACCATTTGAGTAATTTAGCAACATAATACTCATACTTTATAGAAATAAAACTGCAAACCTGGAGAATGCTCTGACAAATATTAAACATTATATATACAATGAGGTAAATGTACCTTGGTCTCTTGAGAGGTAATTTAAGTTTAAAGCAATTGACATTTTGAAGCATCTCCTTGACATATAAAGAAATATCAAACACCCCATTCCATTGGCACAATGTGAAAAAGGGATATCAAAACATGGTTCATGATATTCAATTCACAAATCTTGTTAAAATATAAAAACAAATTCACTTAAGTTCTTTTTTTGAGCTTTAAGAAACAGGCTGAATGTTATTAAACACATTCTTTAAAGTCTACAGTTTCAAATAAGATTGCATAATGGTGTTGAAAAATTTAAATGTACTGACAATCCTCAGTCTTAGAATTTCAGCATTCCTAGAGAGAGGGCCCGTGGGTAGTCCAGCATTCCAAAGCAGACACAAGGAGCTACAGATTACATGTCTAGACCCATTCCTTAGGATCTCAAAAATATCTGAACTGGCATTTCCCGCCACACGGTAACAGAACCATTATTTGGAATCTCCATCATTTGTAGCCAGAACACTGCCACAGTCAAGAAACAAAAAGAAACAGCCGACTTACAATCACTCTTTCAGTGCAAGGATAAAAATATAAACGTTGACAGGACATGTCCAACAGGATACTGATTTTGTTCTGTATTTTAATTGGCACTACGCCATCTGGTATAAAATATTCTATATCGGATGGCTCTCAGATGTAGAGGGGGAACTGAAGGTAGCTCATGCAGGAGCTACAAAATGGCCAAGGGGCCACTTAAACTTTGTAACAAGAACTGCAATGGGCAATTGCTGATGTCACTAACCACGTCACTGTGCGCGGACTCGAGGCCCTTCTTGAGCACTCTCACTACAGCAGAACTACAGTCTCCCCTCTTCTGGATGAGCCCCACACCCCTGCTTCGGGCACAACTAACTCCTGCAGCCGGAACTGCTACCTTGCTGCCTTCTCACTGCTCGGCCTTAGCTGAAGTCACAAGGCAGCCGGCAGGGCCATCACCCACCGCATCTCCAAACCCGGAGAACCCTCCCAGCAACATCCAGTGACTCAAGGAAATGGAAGCGTGTCCCACAGCTATTCAAAAGACTGCTGAGTGGAGGCGGGGTGGAGTGGTGGCAAGGCGATTCGTCTCTGAGTCAGGGGCCGGCAGGAAGGCAGGTTGAGAGAAACATGAGCTGAAGTTAGGGAGGAAGGACCAGGGATACCTGTGCCCCACTAGGTCATACCTCCCTCATGCCCATTCCTCTGGGGGTACTGACGAAATGAATGTGGAAAGGTAATTAATTGGTCTGAAGGTATATTTTAAAACAAGTTTAATTTTGGAAGGTGAGCATCTGAAGACAGGCAGTATAAACAAAGGCTTGTGTATCTAAATGACAAAATACGCTAGTCAAACGTATCTGCTGTTACAGCCACAGTAATCATGATCTATTTCATTTTTAAGTGACTTTCATTTTCAATATTAACTAATTGGGGTTTATCAAACTGTCATTAGCCATAAAAGGAATTTGCTGCAGTAATATGTAAACCGAATTTAGAACTAAACTCAACTTAAAAAAAAATTCCCTGACTCACCAAAAGTACACTTTATCCACTTAGAGGCAAGAACAGTATAATTACAACTCAATCTTTGATTTAATAAAGAATATCTTCAGTAAAAGTTGATTACCTTACATGAGAGTGAGAAATCACGTATCTCAATTTTAGATCAGACAAGAACTTTTGGTATGTTCTTAAAATTATATAAAAATAGTTTTAGCATTGGTCCCCTGGATTTCATAAAGCAGATCTGGTAGGCTTAGAAATGACCAAAAAAAAAAAAAGGTACCTAATCACAGAGCTAGAGATTATTAAACAGGAAATATAACGTAATTATAAAAACAAACCCCTCGAACTCATTCATTTGCTTTGACAAAATCATGGTAACTACAGAAAAAAAAATCAAATTTGGAGTCAAAATATTAACCTCTAAGCACATTTTCCCCATGATGTTTTTAAACACATGAAATTGACACTAAATTCCTATGCATATGTCATTCATTCTAAAATTACTTTGGCTTAAAGACCAAACAGTCTTTCAAATTTATTCTATGTTTAAGAGATAAGACATGATCAGAATGCAGCTCAGTCAGTGTAAATGGCCACTATCTCTAACTGACCAAATACTATAAAGGTTATTCTGACCCTTTCATTTGGAAATTGATAGCACTATAAAGTCAATGTCTTGCCTCATTGCTATGATAGTTTTTCTCCCATCAGAATAAGATCACAGTGATAAAGAGAACTCTAAAAACTGTAAAAGCCCTAAAAGACTTTTAGCACTGGAAGTAAAAACCAGTTATCATAAGCTAGTTTCAACTTACTGTGAAGACCACAACGAGTTTGCTTTAAACATTGAATTTGACTGAAAACATCTATAAATGGAGAACCTATACTCAGAATGTTCTTTAGCTACCACTCTCCCAAATGTTAAGGGTGTACTAAATTTATTACCTAACCACGTAAATAAGCAGTTGCAGCATCTGCACACAGAAGGAAAGACTGAATTAGAAGCTGCCTTCCTCAAAGTGTAGTGAGACCTCAGAACCACGCTAACTCTAACCTTAGTTACGAAGACAGAAAGTCTGCTGAACACTGCCTCCTACATAACAAATGTGATTCTCCTGCACACATGTTAACTACTCAAATGATTAACTACCTTTACCTTCCTAGAAAAAGGCCTATTATTTAACATTAACCATACCCTAATTTTAAATGTAATTCATTTCTTAAAAAAATAACACTGTCTTTGATCAGATACAGGAAAAAATGGCTTACAGAATGCCACACAACTTTTCACAAGCAGCGAGACAAATTTTCCCTTTTAGAAAAATTAGTCTGTATGCTACAAGTTTTAAATTATTAGGGTACTATAAGCATTTACAGTGCCACTTGATTTTTTTAAGGTATACTTTACAGAGAACACAATTTAGATGCAAAAGCTTGATGTGAGAATATTCAAAAATGACCATGATAACATTTACCAATTAATGCCACTTCATTACTTTAGTGGTTTAAGCACATTTTGGTAGGAGAAAGGCATTTTCAAAATGGAATACCAAATGACATACTACAAAAAACCTTCCAAAAAAACAAAACAGAAAAAGTCTGGGTTACCCAGATAAATAAACTTTTTGAATTAATATACTACAACTTTTAAGACACACAGACTGTAAGCAATTCTACTCATTTCCATTAGAAAGACACAGAAGCGGCACTTACTGGTATAGTACAATCCCATTTTGAAGGCATGTAATGTTCTGAATATGTGAAAGAACAGTAATAGTATACAAAATACAATTGCATAAATTATGTTCCTCACTACTATATGAGGTCATTTTTAGACTCAAGATAAGAGTTTTGTAAGTGTTAGTTTTAAGATCCTGAAAATTATAGAACAGTACATTCAAAGTCTGAATCAAGGAAACTCTTTAGTGGTTCAGAATCCTCTGAGAATGTACTAACCAGGAATAAATCACTTTCTTTAAAAATAAGAAATGTTTCGTATAACTCAACAATCCAGCTCCTTTATCCTTAAAGATGATCTTTAGCACAGCAGAGTTAACCTAAAGTTAAGACCAGCAATCATCTTTAAAAAGAAAAACCACCCAAGTTTTGTGTTAATAAAAAATAAAGGTAGACTACGCAATATTTTGTAACTGTCCTGGGAAAGAAGTGTTCATAGTGCACAGAAAGGACCCACACGGCTGTTTCCTGGGTCCAAAGAAATCCTGGGGAGTTTCTCGTTGACCTTATTACACTGTTGCAAAAGGAAGCAATATCCTTCTATTCCCTCTCAGTGAGGTAGAACAATTGACCTCCCAAATTAAAACCCAGGAGCAGATCTGAAGGAAAAGTAGAGTTCAGGCAAAGCTGCAGAACTACATTTTGATGCCTTCCTGTTGACTAAGTTGTGACAGTGTTTTCTTAATACGCAAAGCCGTAAGCCTCGCTGCTCCATTGGCATACCAACATTCTCTCATAATTTTAGCCATTACTCTCAAGGCCTGCAAACAAAAAAAAGAAAAGTAATTAATGAGTGCCAAGGAGTTCTTTCCAGTCATCTGAATAAGATCTTTACTCTGTATATCTTCTATCCAAGTAACCTATGTTCGACTTTTTTGTTTTATTTCTGTCTTATTTGTAATAGCAAATGAATAAAAATGACTTCAATTCCCATCAGGGGGGTACTGGTGTCAGCGGCTGGAAGGCAGATGGATGAGGGCCAACCTACTTAGCAGACCTGAAAAAGCTGAATCCTACACCAAAACTATCAAGGCAAAAAAAGAACCTGACTCACATTGAAACTCCCCTAGAACCAAGGAATTAACTGCATTGAGTTCCTCTGATATAAAATTCAAGCTAAAAAAGAGAATCAGCCAAAAAAATTGGAACCCCAGGTACTTGCCCCTCCCCGAGCTTCACACAGTTGGATGACTGCCCCACTCCCACCCCAGAAAAAGACGAAAGGTTGTATCTGAGAGAGTAAAACAGATTTCTGCCTTGGGGAACACGGGGGCAAAGTTCCATACGGACAAGTCACTAAATGATAAGACCATAGGTTTTCTCCCCAAAACAAGGGCAGCAACTTGTAGATATTCCTCCAGGCAAGAGACTGAAAGAGTCTTCTCTCGGAAATGTGAACCAAAGAGGAAAGACCTGAAGAAACCAATACATCAGGGCTCCCAACCACTGACGGAAGCAATCCAGTTAGGTCACCCTAAAGGTCACAGTGGATAAGCTCCGTTCATATGCACAAAGCTTCCATCTGCTTCCAGTGTCCTGTCCTTACACATGAAGAGACCAGGAGTTTGGTCAGACATCGGAGAAAGCAGCGTGAATGCAGAAGCCCATACAAAGAGACCAAAGTAACTTGGACAAAACAGTTGTACAGAGAAAAAAATATCAACAATTTATTATTACTATCCTCAAAGAGATAAAGAAAATACTCTGATTCACCACTGACAGTTTTTTGCTTCTTGTTTGACTTTGGACAAACATGATAGAAGAATTGGAAAATAAAACTGATTAAAAAAAGATAAAAGTTGATAAACCTCGCAGCAATTTTAGAAAAAAATCAGAGACGGATAAGAGAGAAAAGTTAGAAAATGAGAAGACCTCTTCAAGGGGCCTAACATTCAAAACTAGAGTGGAAGAAAGAGAATGGAGGAAAACAGAAAGGCACAAATCAAAGAAATACTTCAGGGACATTTCCTAGAAATGAACATTGGTTTCCATATAAAATCAACCAAATGCCCATCACATACATATACTCATTCCACAAAATTATAAATTTATGGAGAGCCTACCATTTACCAGATACTATCCTAGGTACTGTGGATACAAAAGGGAGACAAAATCCCTATCCTAAAGCTCATGTCCTGGGAGCCGAAGCATGTCATTAATAAGTAAGTGGAATACGTGGGCGATCAGTGGTGAGTGCTGAGGAGAAACAGCATTTAGGGAAGGAGATAAAATATGCCAGGGAAAGAAGGTGATATTTTAAATGGGTATAATGTCTACTAACAAGGTAACATCTGAGCAGAGACTTAAAAGATGGGGGAAGTTGAATACACCAAGAAACAGGAAGTCATTGGGGTCCAGGAGGAAAAATTCACTATAACAGAAGCAAAGGGAATCCCAGGACAAAAGGGGAGGGATATCCCAAGATGAAAGCTGCACAGTTGCCCTAGGGAGCTACAAGTCCAGACTGGAAAAGATCAGAAGGTTCTGGAAGATACTTCTTCAGTTATTCTATCGGTTTCATGTTCTTAATGTATTTCAACTATTGAGAGGCAATTTATACACCCCAGAAAAGTGAAAAACTGAATTAGTGGAAAGTGGAATAGAAAACTAACCTAATAGAGAAAAAACAAAAATGACAGCAATGGCATTAATACAGCACGATGTGATAGTAACTGCAAATTGCATTTGTGCTCTTAATGTTTTCTGTTAACGTTTCCTCATGCTTAAAAAGCCATCTGTTTAATAATGTGCTCTATTTATTTAATGGATGCATGAATACTTTGAGTTTGAACTTCGTAATATCAAGATCAAATTTGCAAAAGACATAATATAGCCCAATTTCATTTGTTAAACATGCAAAAACCTCTGACCACACTAAGACGTATTTTTATCTGGACCTGGATACTTTATTTCATTGGAACTCTCTTGATGTCTCGACTACTGAGTCCCTATTTAAGATGTAAAACCAATTACTTAAGTCGCCAGCTTTTTATTCCTCTTAAGCTATAAAACTTCACATCTGGAGGAAAATACTCTGCCTTGCCAATATTATAATAGGGACAGCTAGCAATTACATATAGATTAAATAAAATTTGTCTTCTGAATTCTTTAAACTTACAAGTACAAAAACATTTCTAAAAGTACTGTAAGAGCTGGAGTTGAGAATCTCAGACACTGCTCGAAAGCATCTCCCCCACATCCCTGGTGAGTGGTCACGTGGGCGATCAGGTGAGTAAGATGTCAAATCATCGGAACCATTCTCTCAATCATCTTAACCAACTTCCTCTTTTTAAAAGGCACGTTAGGGTCTGGAAAAATGATTTGCCCAAAGTCAGAATCTGAAATGGTGGCCAGGCGGGTCTAGAATACAGGCTTCCTAGTTTCTATCCAGCATCCATCCTACTGTTCTGGGCTGCCTTGATCAAAAGGATTCATCCATTTAAAACGCAGGTAACTTCTATTTGCAGAAGACATGATACTACATATAGGAGACCCTAAAGTCTCCACCAAAGAAAACTACTGGAACTGAAATACAAATGCAGTAAAGTCGCAAGATACAAAATCAATATACAGAAATCTGTTGCATCCCTATACACTAATAATGAAACAGTGAAAGTGAAATTAAGAAAATAATCCCATTCATAATTGTACCCAAAACAACAAAGTATCTAGGAATAAACTTAACCAAAGAGGCAAAAGACCTATACTCTGGAGACTATAAAACACTGCTGAAAGAAGTTCAAGATGATGCAAAGAAATGGAAAGACATTCTATGCTCATGGGTTAGAAGAACAAATACTGTTAAAATGTCTGTACTACTCAAAGCAATCTGCACATATAAAGCCATCCTTATCAGAACACTAGCAGCATTTTTCATAGAACTAAAACAATCCTAAAATTTGTATGGAACCACAGAAAGAGCCACAGCAAACTTGGAGAAACAAAACAACAAAACTAGAGGTATCACAACTCCAGACTGTTTTATTACAAAGCTGCAGTAATTAAAACAGTATGATACTGGCATAAAAATAGACACAGAGATCAATGGAATAGAACAGAAAACTAAGAAATGAACATATGATTATATGGTCAACTAATCTTTGACAAAGGAAGAATGAATATACGATGGGAAAAAGTCTCTTCAACAGTGTTGGGAAAACTGGTCAGTTATATGGAAAAGAGCAAACCTGGACCATTTTCTTTACACCACACACAAAAATAAACTCAAAATGGATAAAAGACCTAAATGTGAGACCTGAAACCATAAAAATCCTTGAAGAGAGCACAGGCAATAATTTCTCTGACATCGGCTACAGCAACATTTTTATAGATATGTGTCCCGAGGCAAGGGAAATAAAAGCAAAAATAAACTATTGGGACTACATTAAAAGAAAAAGCTTCTGACAGCAAAGGAAACAATCAACAAAACTAAAAGCAATCTACTGAATGGGAAAAGATTTTTTTAAATTAGTTTATTTTAGAGAGAGAGAGAAAGAGAGAGAAGAGTGGGGAAGGGGGCAGATGGAGAAGGAGAGTGAGTCTTACTTAGGCAGACTCAGCACTGAGTGCAGAGCTTGATGGGGGGCTCGATCTCACCACCCTGAGATCATGACCTGAGCCAAAACCAAGAGTCAGATGCTTACCTGAACCATATGGTCTAGGCACTCAGAGATGATATTTTTAAATGACATATCGATAAAGGGTTAGTATCTGAAATATATAAAGAACTGATATAACTCAATACCCAAAACAGAAAGAATCCAATTAAAAAATGGGCAGAAGACACGAACAGACATTTCTTCAAAGAAAACATCCAGATGGCCAAACAGACACATAAAAAGATGCTCAACATCATGCATCATCAGGGAAATGCAAATCAAAACCACAATGAAATATCAACTCACATCTTTCAGAATGGCTAAAATCAAAAACACAAGAAACAACAAGTGTTGTTGAGGATGTAGAGAAAAAAGAACCCTCTTGCAGTGTTGGTGGGAATGCAAACAGGTGCAGCCATTGTGGAAAATAGTATGGAGGTTCTTCAAAAAATTAAGAAAAGAAATACCCTATGATCCAGGAATCACACTACTGGGTATTTACCCCCCCAAATACAAAAAGCACTGAGGGTTACATGCACCCCCATGTTCATTGCAGCATTATTTTACAACAGCCAAACTATGGAAACAGCTGTGTCCACTGAGAGATGAATGGATAAAGAAGGTGTGGTGTATATATACAACAGAATATTAAAAAATAATGAAACCTTACCATTGGCAACAACATGCATGGAGCTAGAGGGTAAAATGCTAAGTGAAGTAAGTCAGAGAAAGACAAATATCATATGATCTCACACGTATGCAGAATTTAAGAAACAAAACAAACAAGCAAAGAAAAAAGTGAGAGAGAGAGAGACACAAACCACAAAACAAACTCTTAACTACTGAGAACAAACTGATGATAACCAAAGGGGAGAAACAAGGGGGAATGGGTTAAATAGGTGATGGGGATTAGGGAGTGTACTTACTTTAAAAAAAAAAAAAAAGATGGCGAACTTAAATCCATCCATACTGATAAGTGCATTTAATGTAAATGGATTGGACATTCCATGACAAAGACAGACAGATAAAATGAAAGGCAAGTGCTTGGGTTCACTGGTAGATTTAAATACTATTCTGATACATTGATGGCCACTGCAAATGCTCCATGGCCCTTTTGATGTCCTTGCCATTGAACCTGAAAACCAAATTATTCTGTTTTTCACTCACTGGTTTAACTGCCATGAGAAAAAAAAGAGAGAAAAGAAAATTCTTGTGTCTATTTTCCTTAAAGAAAAGTAGCAAATTTCCACACAGCAAGCAGAAGCAGTTTAGAAAATTATGTAGTATCCAAAATAAATACTCACTTCACAACTCTGCCATCTGTTTGGAATATTTGGCCTTAACTTCTGTTCACAAACAACTTTTCTCATTTCTTCAACTGATGGATCAGAAGGTACAAGATCATAATAAGGCAGCTGGTAATCTTCATGAATTCCTATATTGGTTAAAAAAAAATTTTTTTTAAGAATTTACTCAGATAATGCCAGACTATTCTTTGTCCAGGAACACCCAAGAGTTCTATTTCAGGGTTTCATTAATTAATTAGTGAAGTGGAACAAGGCTTATAGCTTGCTCTATCTCATCTACATCTGCATCCACAACCCATCCCTCTCAGTCAGTACTGGGCCCACACCTTAAAACTAAGTATCACTACGGGGATCAGCAAAGGCTACTTCAATGACGGTTGACTATGAGCTGTAATGACCTGATTATCTTTTCCCAAAGAACCCTCATGTGCAAGAGACGAGAGTTTTTATTCTGTGAGTGCTCGGCCTTGGTACAAGAATATACACTCTACCATGGAGATGTAAATCTTACAAGCAAATCTGAGGTGCAAGTCCTTTACCTCTACTTGGATCTGTCCTCTTTGCTATAAAACAGAGAGACATGCTCTCCCTCTTACTGCCACATAAACCTGAGACTCTAATCTCAACCAAGCCTGGGCCCCCAAGGATATTTGCTTAAGCAAATATCCAAAGTGCTCAATCTAAAATTAACTTAAAATAAGCTTAGTTTAAAAAGTAGTGTAATGGCAATGTAACTATATTCTATATATGTAACTTCCAGCTAAGAAGTTAGATAAAATAACCACACTCTCAGAGTGGGCGGCGGGTGGGGGGATGTGGAATGAATTTGAACCAGGGACATGCTAGAAATAGCTTCCTGGGTGGCCTCTCCATTCTAAATAACTATATTCCAAGATAATAAGGGCTTGATTTCTGATGCTTCCCAAGATTCAAATGGAAACAGAAAAAGAATACACTAGAATAAGCATGTCATGTCATTTCCCCTTACTGTAGGTTTATCTCCTTTATTTTCTTTGGTACTCTCAGTGATCACCTGGTGAACATCATTTTAGACTGTTGATGTGTGTAATTTCATTCAATTAAAAAAAAAAAAGGCTATCCTGGAACAGTCTCTGTTCATGACAAACTGTTGGAGGAGGGGGAGAAATTTACCACCAATGGAACATCGTCGAGCTATTTCCCAGAATACTAAGCCCATTGCATAGATGTCGGCACGTTTGAAGGATTCAAAGTGTTTCATATTTATGGAATCATCTAGAACTTCAGGGGCCATGTACCTAAAAAAGAAGTCAGCAATTTACTTTATGGAATGGTGGTCACATTACTTTTGAATTGTTTCATATATTTTCTTTTTCTCCTGACAATTTTTTAAAAAATTGGTATTTACCTTTCTCCCCTTTCAGCATGGTTCTGCTAGTTTTTAAAATGACTCATACCTCTGATAGAAATCTTCCCGAAGTTCATAAAGTACAAAGTGAAAAATCATTCCTTTACTATCACCCAGTGTTAACACTTTGATCAACATTCTTTCAGGTATCTCTAGACATATAAAGACATTTATATATACAAGTACTATATAGCTAAGATCATATTAAACTCAAGAAAAATATTAAATATCTAAACTGATTTGAAAATTAATGATGTCAACTAAATGCCATGAAAGCTGAAACAGCAATTTCATGCTACCTGTCTTATGATCTTAGTTTCTTATGAAAGACACATATGTAACAATCTTGACTATTATAAATGTCTTAACATACACCACCTACTTTGTCAAGTACTATGCAGGGACCACAAATTTTAATCTAGAAGTCTTCTCACTAAAATAGGATGGAAGGCAGGATGAGGACATAATCCAGGGAACAAAATAATAGATAAAAAATGAATGCCAGTCCTCCTACTGAAGCCACACTGCAGGACTCTGAAGCTTTAAAAATCTTACTAAAGTTACAGATCAGGATTCCTGAAGAGCTGCAGCAACCACAGTCCTGGGCCCCTAGGTCAAGAGTTCTGAGAGTCCTGGTTGAATCCAGAAATCATAAATACAAACTGAGATAGAATGAAACTTGGCTCTACCCAAGTTCGAGGCAGTAATGTGAAGATATGCTGCGGCAACATGCTGCGATAATACACAGAGTAAGGCCTTCCAGGTCAGAAAGGCCTAGGTTCAAATCTTAGCTCTTCAGGTTACCAGCTGTATGAGGCTGACCCCATTACTTAACTTCAATGGGGCTGTTTCCTCATCTGTGAAATGAGGGCAATGACATTTACCTAGTCATGTTCCTTAGAACACTCATGGATTCAACAAATATTTACCAAGGATCTACTATGTATTAGGCACTATAATGGATTCTGGGAATATAAGCCTACTCTCAAGCAGCTTGCAATCCAATGGAGTATAGAGACAAGTACATGGAGAGTTATAATGTGCTAAGTGCCTTAATGGTCCACGTTCAGCCTGCTATGAGAGCCCTTGGTAAGGGCACCTCAGTCTAGAAAGGGTTTCCTCTGAGAAAGGAAAGGTGAGTACAAATCAGGGAAACAGCAGGGCAAAGTCTGTTCTCGGATACAGTACATGCAGAAATTCTA
>CM052813.1:52455288-52490107 GCA_028533885.1 Nasua narica | reverse complement strand
ATGTCGGGTTTCCTGCTCAGTGGGGAGCCTACTTCTCCCCCTCACCTGGCTCATGCTCTCTCTCTTTCTCATAAATAAATAAATAAAATCTTTTAAAAAACGCGTTTTTAAGTTGGCAAAGAGCTTCAGCTTTGTAGAAGAAATAGCTCGTTCAATCTTAACGAATATTTAGTAGTGACCAACACAATGGGAAGTAGAGAAAGAGGCTAACTTGCTTTCAAGAAATAGGATACTTGGGAAATATGATAAATACAGATTCAATAAGAGCAACCACAGGCACTGCTTTATAGAAGTGGTAGGAATTGATCTCCTGCCTTATGGGATGGATAGAGTTTAGAGTGGATGAGGACAGAGAAAGCTCTCCTAGGCAGGGGAGGATGATGCATATGAAGAAGGAGCATGCTAAGTTTCGAGAATTTTAAGTGAGGGGGAAATGGAAGTTCATGATGTGAAGGGTGGCTTCAAAGAATTATGGCCTGGAAAACCAGATGGATGATTTTAATGTGCAAAATGAATGTCTAACTGCACCACCCAGGAAATGGAGCAGGGTGACTACCTAGGAGGTTTTGGAGTTGGCATGATGGCATTGGGAATGGAGTAGAAGGGTGGTTCTATGACATTTCAAAGAAATCAGAGGAGCTGGTGGTGGGGCCTTTGTTTGCATGGCTGTCACTTTGCCTCCATGCTCTTCCCTATGTACCTGCACGGCCTCCTCCCTCACCTCTTGGACATCTTTGCTCAGATGTTACCTTTTTCTCAATGAGGCTTACCCTGACCACCCTTTTAAAAATTGCCATTATCTTTTTTTTTTTTTTTTTATTTTTATTTATTTATTAGAGAGAGAGAGACTGAGAATGAGAGGAGAGAAGGTCAGAGGGAGAAGCAGACCTCCCGCAGAGCCGGGAGTCCGATATGGGACTCGATCCCGGGACTCCGGGATCATGACCCGAGCCGAAGGCAGTCGCCCAACCAACTGAGCCACCCAGGCGCCCCTAAAAATTGCCATTATCTTATTCTGCCTTTTCTTTTTGTAACATTTACTACCTCCTGAAATCCTTTATTTACTTACCCATATTTACTTATTTACTGTGTTTGTTATCTCCTTCTTCCAACCAGAATATAAACTCTATGATAATGGATATTTTTGTTTTGTTTACCAGTGTAAAGTACATAGACAGTACCTGGTGCTTTATAGGCTCTCAGTAAATATTTGTTGGATGGCAGTAGATCTTAGTTGTAGAAAGTTAAAGTATGAAAATTAAGGCCTACATGAAATCAAAAAAGAATGACCGGGATTTTTAGACCTGGATAATGCCTTCAACTAGTAATGAATTAGCTGAAAGAAAGATTGAAGGGAAATAAAATGTGGTTTGAATATGTTGAGTTTGAGGTAAAGGTAGCATCGCCAAGTGGAGTAGGCAGCGAAGATGTAAGACTGGAACATGGTTGGAAATGGGAGAGAATCTTAGGCAAAGAAGCAGTTATCAACATTTGCCTTCCACCTCATTCTCTCTCTCTCTTTTTAATTCTGGTGCCCTAAAAAGCCACCTTAAGTGGGGTATTTATTTTGACCCCAAACTCCTAGCTTAGATCTGGAGCCTGCTCCATTCACTGAGATATTATTCTTCTCTCCTGGATTGCAGATCTGTGCTTTGTTCCCTTTACCCCCTCCAATGCCAAAGAAGTATGTATTCAGATTTGTGATCTTTTGATTGTATTGACATTAGCTTTCATGCTCTCTTTGACTTCTTGGGAATCTGCTCTGGTTCCTGGATGAGGTAGAAGAGGGCCAACATACAGGTCTCAATCTCGCTAGCATTCATAGCTTTGAGATGAGCACTATTTTGTAACTTTCTTATATGGGAAAAATTTAGTCACTGATAGCTTGTGTACTCTGGCTGTTTTCCAGAAAAGGATTTAGGAAACTTGAAATAAATTATATGCAGTAAGACCAGAACTAATGATCAGAAAGATAAGAGCCAATAAATAAAAGGGGTAAAGAAAGAGCTATTATCCATAACTTTTAGCTGAGGAAAGCTTTTGTAGTTGAACACAATAGTCAGCTCTGAGTTTTCTAGCAGTGAGAGCAATAAAGGAACCTGATAATTTGTATTTTGTTGCCTATTATTGAGCATTTATGGGAGCTGTTACATTGCTTAATAATAAGGAACCCCAGGCACAAAGATGCAATGCAGGGAGAATCTCTAAGTGGTAAGGGGTTGCTGGACCTCAGCCCTAATTCTTGTTCTCAGGTTTCCTCTTCAACATCTATTGAGGAGCGTGCTACCATATTTCTTCATGCTAAGTTTGTGATCCAAGTATGGACACACTAGTCTTACCCTAATGCCAGTAGAACAGCCGAGGTAAGGCTGCAGCATTTAAATCAAGCTTTGCTAAAAGCTGGAGGATAAGGAATAGAGAAAGCAACATGAAACTACTCAGGCTGGCTCACAAAGACATTTTCCTCATGTCCTTATCTTTTGGCCTGTCTCCATTTGGCAGACATCATTTGAGTGCTGCCACCAGAAGTGAATAGAGCCAGACATTTATCTTTCTTCAAACAGGCCCGAAAGAGCAAGGTCCAGAGAGTGTCTTTGCTTGGGTTTCCTGTTTGAAGAGTTGCCTCCTTTCTGAGTGTTGGATGTTGGGAATGATGACTTCTTTTTAGAGAGACCACACTTACTCGGAGAGTGTGTCCCTACACATGTAGGTTGTATAGTAACCCCAATATTCATGTCAAAGATACCCACGTATGTCACCATGAAGGATATTCTTTGATTAGAGACATGCTGATTTTGTTGGGAAAAATAAGTTTCTTCCTATTCTTGAACAGACCTCTATTAAGAGAAGTCTTTGTATAGGGGCATGGGAAATCAAGTGAAAAGTTTGGGTTTATCACTCTCCATGACTTGAGTAGATTCGCTCTCCTTTCTTATTTTGCAGTTCCAGGGTTTCCTTGTTCTAATTAACAGGGCTGAGCCTCCTTATTTTTGTTCATTTGCTTTAGGATAACCATTCCATCCAGATTTCCTAGGTGTGAACCTCACTGATTACATAATAGTGCGTATTTATAGTTCTAGGACACCTTGTGCGGGCATCCTGTTACATTTCTACAATATAAGATCTTTAAATATGCATTGAAATACAAATAGCTCTCATGGAAAAAAGCAAAAACAAATGGCTTTTTCTTTTAGAAGTGAGAACTGATATATATATTTGAGAGTAATGAACATGGAGATAGTTAAGCCTGAAGAGGAATGTAGAGATGGAAAGTCACTAACTATGGCTTTTCATTTGTACAAACACAACAATATATGTATGGTCTTTGTTGGTTTTTTTTTCTCCTTGATGTATTCATTCCCAAATCAAACCATAATATGCTCTAATTGAGTCTCTTTGTTTAGCACATGGCTGTTGATTTGAGTACTTTCTCCAATTGAAAAACTGACATTTTAATTTTGTTATTCAGTGTGCAACAGATTTAGATAAAAACACCAAGATTGTGTATTGTAGATTTTCTTCAACAATAATTATATGTAATTATTTTACCAAAATAAACAAGTTAAAGTAGTTTTAGCTGTTTTATCTCATTTTACATTTGGAAAAAAATTACAAACCGGGGACTAGAGTTTGCTCGTTTTTCTCAGTGAGCAAAGATAATTTCTGTTTGCTGGTTCCAACTAGTTCCACCAAAGCAGTACAAAATTGATGCTAGTAAAAAGTACTGAAAATGTGAAGGGGAAGTACAACTGGAAATAGGTCAGAGTGGCTATGTGCTACTAAAAACAGTTGGTAGTTTTCATGAATGTGGTATCTCAAAAATTTTAAGGGACCTGTGAAGAGTAAATGAGATTATAGCATACTTCCTGCCAAATAGAAAACAAAGTAAACGGCAGTTATTAAGGAAACTATTTTTCATAGAAACATAGAATTTTTAGGCTAGAAAGGATCATAACTAAGGGGATCACGATTATCATTTTGTCTCACTGTATTTTACAGATGAGGAAACTGCAGCTCAGAAGGTATGTGGTATTTCAGGATAATCAGGATAATTTCAGGATAATAATTCAACTAATGACTAAACAGGAATCCAGCATCTTCCTCACTTAGCATCCCTTTTCTGACCCAGGTCTCCAATAGGGAGAATGATTTTTTTTTAATTGCCTAAATTTATGGAAGATCTTTTTAAATTCTATCAAATCAGACCCTCAACAGATGGATACATAGATGGATAAATAATGACAAAATCAATATAGCAAAAAAGTAACAACTACAGAAGTTAGGTCGTGGGTATATAGGTGTTCGCAGTTGTCAGTTTTTCTGAATGTTTGAAAATCTTCATAATAAGTTGGTGGAGCATAATTGAAAAAAATCTATAATATCTCCTCATCCCAGATATGTTTCTGTCATTGATCTCTCCAAATATAGACAAACCAGCAGTACTTGCTATAGCCAAAGGAAATAAAACAATCAGGATCCAGCGCCTCTGGGATACACATTCTAGGCTCTTTCTTTGATATTCTTCAAGGACTGATTGAGAACCACAGATCTGCCATGACCTTTTCTTTCCTTTTCTTTCTTTTCTCTCTCTTGTTTTTTTTTTAATTACAAAGGATAGTTGTGCATTGCAAATTTGAAATTCCCTAATAACCAAAAAAAACAAGCCAATTAACACGATCATCACCACTGTAGATCACTTTCCTATGAACAAATGCTCTAATTTTTTTTCTTTCTATTGTTTTCACCTTTCCCATGGTAAATTTTACCTTTGTCCTCTTCCTTATTTATGCATTTATAAGCTTGGGTGTCTCTGCCTTCATGTAGTCTTTCTTCCAAGATCACAATTGTTTCTTCCACTTTGTTCTTTAAAAACAAAAAAATAAAAAACATGGCCACGTATTCTTTAGCTAGGGACTTTCCACCTTTTCTCATCGATCATTTAAGTTTTGTCAGATCTAGCCTTCCCTTGCCTTATGATGGAAAAAGGGGAAGGAGGGAGGAGTTTCAATAAATATGAATTTAGGAGTCAGGCAGAAACCATAGGGGATAGTCTTCAAGGAGCAACAGACTCAGAATTAGCTGGGCATTGCAAACAGATGGTATACCCTAAGGAAATAGCTGTTCTAAGCAATTGGGTGCTTGCATTTAATTTAGCTTAGAGATCCTGGAACTAGAGAAAAAAATCTCATGGAGCAAATGGGTACACTCACCTATGAAACATTCTAAACCATAACTAGTACTGACTTCTATATAGATGTCATCAATTCTATATATATGCTGCATAATACTGTAAGCATAATTCTATGTTATTATCTTCAGTTCTCCAAAGGCTAAATAACATTAACTGTCAGACCCTTATCTTTTAATAACCAACTCCCTACTAGAGGTCTTCTTTATTAACCAAAATGCTAGGTAGCATCCATGCTAACAGCAATTTGAAACCCATATTCACAGTGCTAAGCCCCTGGATGTTTGTATCGTGATGTCTGAAAACTTTATTTGGTTGGTTCTTCTGACAGGAGCTCAGACAACACTAGATGCTCATATCTTTATGCCCCAAAAGAGGTCCTGGATTTAATGGTGAGGAATATTATAAAATATTATAAAAACACAATAAAATAAAAATATAAAAGTCCCTCCATTTTAGCTGGCCTTTTTGTCCTTGCTTGGTTTAATTTAGCCATATCCCTCTAGGAGACTGCAACCAGAATTGAACAGCTTGCTTTGATATTTTGTTTGACAAGGAAGATGAAAATTTCAGACTAGGGAAGTCAAGAAATTAAAACTTGAGTAACTATATGTGTGGTTCTTCAAGTTTCTGAAATTTCCAGTAGTGTCTCTACCTTCCCTCTTTTAGCTAAATTCAGTAAGTTTTTGTTCTGAAAACATATAGGAATGACATAAAGCTAAATACTAAGAGACTCAATGAAGTATAGAAAGTGTGATT
The DNA here is from genome assembly GCA_028533885.1 of Nasua narica. Taxonomy (NCBI): domain Eukaryota; kingdom Metazoa; phylum Chordata; class Mammalia; order Carnivora; family Procyonidae; genus Nasua; species Nasua narica. Next base: position 52,484,160 of record CM052813.1, on the reverse strand, counting down.
GCTTTCGTGGAGCAGGCGATAGAAATGCTGGGTGTTGGGGAGCTGCTGTCTTCTTTAGTTATGTGGGGTAACAGTCTTGTAGAACTGTTCGACACCTTAAATGTTATACACACATAACTTTAACAAAAATAAAAACCCAGGCGCCTGGGTGGCGCAGTTCGTTGAGCAACTGCCTTCGGCTCAGGTCATGATCCTTGAGATAGGGGATCGAGTCCCACGTCGGGCTCCTGGCTCCGCGGGGAGTCTGCTTCTTCCTCTAACCTTCTCTCCTCCCATGCTCTCTCTTACTTTCTCTGTCTCTTTAATAAATAAATAAAACTTAAAAAAAAAAATAAAAACCCAAGTTAAAAAAATTAGTGGTAAATGTGTGGCAGTTATAAGTCCATGAATGCTTAATAAAAATGAAGAGTTGAATTTCCCTGTTGAAAAGTCAGATTCTTAGGTTGGATTAATATGAACACAGAGTCTTCAAACTTAGCTATTTTTTTCTAAAAGACCCCTAAAATGACATGAAAATATTGAAAATAGTAGAATAGAAAAAGGCAAATCTGGCCCAAAAAGGTTAAATGCGGTAGGTATTAATCCTACTGTAATACTAATGCCCAACAAAATTCAAGCTACAAAAGCATTAAAGGGAAGAAAGAGGTGTATTTTATACTGATGAAATACTCTCTCTCAAGATATGTCGTGAATCTTTATGCAACTAATAATGGCAAATTATATAAGGCCAGAACTGTTAAAAATACAATAAGAAATTGATAAATTCACCATAGATGAAGAAAAGAATATTTGAATAACATAATAGTAAAGATTTAATGCATTCCAATTTTTTAACCATGAACAGTATTCTTTTAAAATGCTTCTTGAGTTTTTCAGGAAATTGATGATATGAAGGTCTACAAAGAATACCCAAAGTAGAAATTCACAACTAAAAGAGAAAGTCAAAATAAAAATATATTCACTTGGAAATGTAAAATTCTTCTTCTAACTAATCCCTGGGATAAAGAAGTTGTTAGAGTTTAGAAATGAACATTTAGAAATGGACAATAAGAGCTCTACGTATCCAAACTAGTGGGAGTTTTGCTAAAGCAGTACCCAAAGGAAAATTTGGAAGCAAGAAGATTTCAAGCTGGAGAAGGAGCTAAATACAAATCAACCTGGAGAAAGAACAACTAAGTGTATATAAAGGAAATAAGGAGTTAGAAAAACTTAAGAAAAATAGATTTGATCTATAAAACACCAAGTTGGTTCTTTTTTAAGCACATTATTAAAATAGACAAATACTTGATAAATCTAAAAAAGGAAGACATGAATAGAAAAATGGTAAAGGAGAATGGTGTCTTTTTGACAAACTTTAATGTATTTTAATGTAGTCAAACTTCTGTTATTTTCTCTTAAAAGTTAGGGCTTTTTGAATCCTATTTTTTTTTTTAATTTTATTTATTTATTTGACAGAGAGAGAGATCACAAGTAGACAGAGAGGCAGGCAGAGAGAGGGAGAAGCAGGCTCCCTGCTGAGCAGAGAGCCCTGATATGGGGCTCGATCCCAGGACACTGAGATCATGACCCGAGCCAAAGGCAGAGGCCTAACCCACTGAGCCACCCAGGCACCCCTTTTTGAATCCTATTTAATTAATTTTTCTTGACCTAATGTCTTGAAAATGTTTCCAATGTTTTCATGTAAAAGGCTTCTTGCTGTAACTTTAATATGTTTCTTAAATTCCACATGTGAGTGAAATCATACGTTACTTGTTTTTCTCTGACTTATTTCACTTAGCATAATACCCTCTCGTTCCTTCTATGTTGTTGGAAATGGCAAGATTTCACTTTTTTATGGTTGAGTAATATTCTTCTCTCTCTGTGTGTATTATTTTTAAAATATGTATGTACAGTTGATCTAGCACTATTTGTTGGTAATTCAAGTAGTTGTGTATGTGAGAATCTTTTCTAGAATCTCTGTTCTTTTCCTTTGTTCTAGTTCTTTTGCCAATACCACACTGTCTTAATTATGATGTTATGACGGGTCTTGATATCCTATAGTGTAAGTCTTCTGAAAGCATTGTTTTCCAATATTGTTTAGCTGTTCTTGCGGTGGTTTTCCATATAGATTTTAGAATCAGCTTGTGAATTCATACACACACACAGGGTAGGATTTTGATTTGATTTTTTAAAATCTACAGATAACTTTGCAGAATATCGATATCTTAATGGTATTGAATCTTCCAGTGAGGAGGCTGGCATATTCCTCTTTTTATAAATAAATAAATTTTATTTTCTATCCTTCATAATTTATGTCAAATAAGTAATGCTTTGAAGCTTTCCCTTTAGAGGTCAGGTTATGTGTTGTTAAATTTATTCCTAGATATTTGCTTTTGGATGCTTTTGTAAATGATATATTTTTGAATTTTTGTTTTCTTTTTTTTCCTAAGATTTTTATTTATTTATTTGTCAGAGAGAGAGAGTAAGCATAAGCAGGAGGAGTGGCAGGCAGAGGGAGAAGCAGGCTCCCTGCTTCTCATGTGGAGCCCCATGTGGGACTCAATCCCAGAACCCTGGGAACAAGGAGTCCAATGTGGGATTTGATCCCAGGACCCTGGGGTCACAACCTGAGCCGAAGGCAGACGCTTAACTCTTTGAGCCACCTAGGCGTCCCAAATTTTTGTTTTCTATTTATTGCTTGTTTAAGAAAAGATGGCTTTTTTAATGTAGTGACTTTTGTGTATTATCATGAATAGATGCTGAATTTTGGTTAATTTTTTTTGGTTTTGTTAATTTTTCTTTTTTTTAGTTTTATGTCATGATTATATGATCCATTTACATTTTCCTAAACTACTTAAGTCTCTTATTCCTGAATCTATATAGAATATCTTTGTACAGCATGTCCCTAGGAAGACTTTCCTTTCTTTAGCCTTCTGTAAGCCTCAGGGGAGGGCCCATCTTTGAGACAAGTCTCCCTTCTCTCTGCTCTCTCAGCACCTGTGTGTGTAACCCTCTATCTGTAACCTGTTGGCTCTTCACCCTACATTGTGAGCTCCTCGAGAGCAGGAATCTCATCCTAGGTATCTCTCCTCCTGAAGGTATATTCTTTGTTCCTACACAGGTTGCATACTCTGTTCTTTTCTGGTAAAAGACATTTAGGCCTTACTCTGTGCTTCTAAAATTATGAACCACATGGTGCCACCAGCTCGTTTCTTCAACTGTGGTTCTAGTAGGCCTCAGCCTGCTGGTAGGCCTGCTGTTTGCAGGCCCAGGTGTGACTCTCCTCTTCCTTTAATTCAAAGGCAGCTGGTGGGTGGTTACCACTTCCTTCTCTTACCACAGTTCTATTTCAACTTCATTCTAGGCCAGAATGATTGGCCACTTTCATTTAGGTTCATCATTGTACCTCAATACTTATGCAACCAAGTCACATCACCTGTAGCCACTCTTGCTCTCCAGAGGGAAAGGCTCGAGTCCTTCATCTTGTCCTACTGGGGCGAAATCACCATAGATTTTCTAACAATCCTTTTTTTCCCGTGCCTTTAGAATATATCTAGATTATGTTGATGTAACTCTTTGGGCACTTCTGTTTCCTCATCTGTAAAATACAAGGTTTAGATCAGGTAACTATCAGGTTCCTCTTAGCATGAACATTTTATGAGTTATTTTTTTTTTTTCCAAAGTAGGCTCCACACCCAGGATGGAGCCCAACATGGAGCTTGAACTCATCACCCCAAGATCAAGCCTGAGCTGAGATTAAGAGACAATGGACTGAGCCACCCTGATGCCCCTAATTATGATTATTAGTTAGGGATATGTGCACATTGGATGTGTTCCAACGCTTTAATTTGGGTTGGAACTGAAAATAAACTCTCTTGTAGGTATATCTCATGCTACTCTAGTGAAGCTCTTGGACCTAACCCTGTTCAGACAGTCATATTGCTGAAGAACTCTGTATGGGTATCTGTGAGTGCAGAGATACAGAAATAGCTACCAGGACCGTTCACTGCTTTAAGTGCGCACTGTTGACATTATGTATTGTGTGTCAGTGTTGTCTTGTACAGTTGTGTAAAGGTTTTCTCTGATTTTCTGTCCAGCATATAGAACGGACTGGCGCGTGGTAGGTGCTGTTAAACACCTGCTAGATGAGTGCATAAGTGAAGTGTTGAGCATTTTGTGTGCCAGGTATGCTAAGTATTCTTATATCTGTATATATTATCTCAATCCTCATCTTCTGAGATTGCTGTTGTTAAAACTTAGAAAACAGGCTCAAAAAAATTAAGCAGTTTCCCTAAGATTACTTAGAGGCTGTCTGGCAGAAATAGGATTTGAATTGAAGTCTTTTTGTCTCTGAATTTTATTAACGACCATACTCTTTTAATACCCACTAGTCAACATAAAATATAATGAGAAACTCGAAAAGTGTGTTTAGGGAAAAATAAGATATTCAATTATTGTTTTACCATTAACCATCAGAAGTAAAAGTTTCTCCATTTCTTTTTAGGGGCTAGGGTAAGGCACGGTGCATACATCTGTTACGTAACATATACTGACCTACCCCCTCAACTCGTTGATATGGAAGAAAAAAGATGACCACTCAACAGTGATGAAATTGTAATCACATTGTTTATAGTCTTAATAGTATGACCATTTTCCTGTCCTTAGAAATGCTTCTAAAATATCAGTTTTAATGCCTATATAGTATTCCATTTATGATTGTCATAATTTATTTTGTTACTGCCGTATTGTCATTCATATAGGTTGTTTTCAGCCATAAAACACTGTAGCAAACATCTTTGTGCTTGTATCTTTGTTCTTATCTCCTGTTATTTGACTAAATTCTAAGAAGTAGAATTCCTGGATTAAAAAGAACGAGGCTTTAAAGGCTCTTACTTGGCAAATTGTTTTCCAGAAAGCACTTTAAAGTTCTTAAATAAGCATGAAGTGTTTATAATCCATATAGTAAATATCCTGAGTTGGAGTTTTGAAGGTAGTATAGGGGAAAGGGATGGAAGCATTGAAAGGCATTTTAAATTTTTGTGTAACTTTGAATAGCTCTAATACACTCACAGTTTTTCTAAATTCAAAAGGTACAAATGAGTGCGTAGTGAAAAGTCTCCTCCCACCCCTATCTTCTGGGTACCCAGTTCCCTTTCTTGGAAGCCAGTGTTTTTCTTTTGTTTTTCCAGAAAAATACTTTGTAATATCTGTGTGTTTGCATTTTCCTTCCTTCCTTCTTTCCTTCCTTTGCTTTTCTAGCACAGATGTTACTGTATCAAATACACGGTTCTGCACTATGCAGATTTTTACTTAATACATCTTAGGGGTCAGTCTACATTAATACATTATTACATGTATAATACATATATAATATATACATAATACATTAATACATAGAAAACAACATTTTTTGATATTACGGTCTTCTATTTTATAGTGGTACCATCATATTATTTTACTGGTTCTATTGATAGATGCATAGGCAAGATTAGAAACAATCTAGTATAAATTCTTAGGAAATTAATATCCACGTATGTAAGGCATTTTACACATGTAAAGTATATCTATAGGCTACATTCCTTATGGGTCAGAGGGTATGTTCATTTGTTATTTTGAAAGTGTCAGGTTGCCTTCCATTTATATACAGGAAAGGGTTATTCTGGATAATGGGATATTTTATATCAAATGGGTGCAAGGAAGTTACCTAAATAGGAGTTTTGGACAGTTTAAAGACCATTGAGAGATGGGAAAAGGACTTCAAAAATGAGGGTAGTAAAGGATAAAAGAAAATTTGCTTGTTTGGCCATTTTATTGAGGATTTTGGTGGCAGCGACCACCCACATATTAAAAAGACACTCATGGGATGTTTATTCAAGAAACATACTGGATCCCTTCCTATGTGCCAGGATCTAGGAATGCACAGATGCATAAAGTACTCATAAAATACTAACCCAGGCCCTGACCCAAAGAAGTTCACAGTTTAATGAAGGAAATAGATGAACAAACAATTATAAAATGAGTGTGCTACCATAATTGCTGTACCCTGAAGTTGTGAACTTAAGTTCAATTAGTCACAAAATGAAAACATGAATGTTTAATATTTGATATAACTTGTAAAATAACAGAATCTTACTAAAGACATGTAGAGGCGCCTTTGGGTGACTCAGTCTGTTAAGTGTTGGACTTTTGATCTCAGCTCAGGTCTTGATGCAGGGTCCTGAGTTTAAGCCCCACATTGGACTCCATGCTGGCCCTCACACTGGACCTGGAGCCTACTTAAAAAAAAAAAAAAAAAGGAGGGGGGCTGCCTGGGTGGCTCAGTGGGTTAAAGCCTCTGCCTTCGGCTCGGGTCATGATCTCAGGGTCCTGGGATCGAACCCCACATAGGGCTCTCTGCTCAGCAGGGAGCCTGCTTCCCCCTCTCTCTCTGCCTGCCTCTCTGCCTACTTGTGATCTCTCTCTGTCAAATAAATAAATAAAGTTTAAAAAAAAAAAGAATTGTAGAGTTTTAGATTAACCTTTTACTTAGTGCAGGAGATCCCTACTTCATAAATTCTGACTATTGGTTATTAAGCTTCTGCTTGAGTATCTCTAATGACAGAGAAGTCATAATCTTCTGTGAGGCAGTCAGTTCATTGTAGGGAGGAGCTGTAGGTAGGAAATGATTTTTATGAAACAAAATTTACCACATCCTGACCTCATGATTTGATTATTATTGGACTAAGTTAAATTGACACTACATCTATAAAATGAGGTGGTTGTCTCCAGAGCTAGTATACCTTTCAGTTGAATTCATTCTTTGATTTTTTGACTCATATTTACATGGCAGATTGATGTTCAAATAACACTTACTGATTACTTATTATTTGGATATTTGTGGAATTTTGTGCCCAGTTCTCCCTCTGTCTCCCTCATCACCATGGCTACAGTTAATAGTAAATGCCGTTGACTCTTTTTAAATCTGTTTTTAAACAGATTCCCCAATCTGCTAAGCAAATCTTTATTCGGTACTTGTACAGTTTATTTTATTTTGAGCCTAAATGAAAGCAGCCTTTGTATTAATTGCCCCTATTAAATTTCATCTTGCTATTTAGGCAGACTGTTCTTAGTGTGTGTTTCTCTGATGTCAGTTAACATTATATCAACTAATTCCATGGAGCTCAGGAGACTTGCAAATGGAGTATTGTGGAAAAACAAGTGACTGGGAATTTAGGTGGGCCCCTAGTCTTCCAAGTTGGAGTTGTATGTTGAATCAAAAATGATATTTCTTAAATGCTTAGACTTTCTGGAGAAATATCTGGATAAATCATATTTTTGTTTTGAAGCCCTAAATTTGAGAGTGCAGTATTATCTGGACTAGACTATAGCATTCGCTTTCACATTGTCTGGTACTTGGTATTTTGACAAGCTGATTTAGACATTACTGCTGCCAGGTAACCTAAAGGGGTGGAGTTGAGAAGAACCACTGAGTGCTTTGAAGACCAAAACTTAGTTGGTGGTCAGGGTTTTATTTAGCCTTATTAACAGAGATTTGCAGCATATTTAATGGAGGAAGAGAGCATACATATGCTTTTCCCAGAGCTGGAACAGGGAGAAGAAGAGGACAAGTCTCCTTGAGAGAGGACTTGGCATTGGGAGTGGTGGGGAGGGGAAGGCAGAAGAACTGGAGTAGAGGCATAGACTAGACTGTAATGGGGTAGCCATTAGTACCTGAAAGGATTTGTTACAAATGCTAACTTTTGCTTTCATCTTTGCCAGCAGTGATATGAGCTTCTATTTTTTAATTTTTTAAATTTTTTCAGTGTTCCAAGATTCATTGTTTATGCACCACACCCAGTGCTCCATGCAATACGTGCACTCCTTAATATCCACCACCAAGTTCGCCCATTCCCCCACCCCCTCCCTTCCCAACCCTCAGTTTGTTTCTCATAGTCCACAGTCACTCGTGCTTCGTCTCCCCCACTGATTTACCCCACTTCACTTTTCCTTTTCTTCTCCTAATATCCTCCATGTTATTCCTTATGCTTCACAAATAAGTGAAACCATATGATAATTGACTTTCTCTGCTTGACTTATTTCACTCAGCATAATCTCCTCCGGTCCCGTCCATGTTGATACAAAAGTTGGGTATTCATTCTTTCTGATGACTGCATAATATTCCATCGTATATATAGACCATATCTTCTTTATCCGTTTGTCTGTTGAAGGGTGTCTTGGCTCTTTTCACAGTTTGGTGATTGTGGACATTGCTGCTATGAACACTGGGGGTACATATGGTCTTTTCACTACATCTGTATCTTTGGGGTAAATACCCAGTAGTGCAATTGCAAGTTCATACGGTAGCTCTATTTCTAATTTTTTGAGGAATCTCCACACTGTTTTCCAAAGTGGCTGCACCAACTGTATTCCCACCAACAGTGGAAGAAGGTTCCCCTTTCTCCGCATCCTCTCCAACACTTGTTTCCTGTCCTTTTAATTTTGGCCTTTCTAACTGGTTTAAGGTGGTATCTCAATGTGGTTTTGATTTGAATTTCCCTGATGGCTAATGATGATGAAGATTTTTTCATGTGTCCGACCAGGTGGGATTTATCCCTGGAATGCAAGGGTGGTTCAACATTCGCAAATCAATCAATGTGATAGAACAAATCAATAAAAGAGAGAAGAACCACATGGTCCTCTCCATTGATACAGAAAAAGCATTTGACAAAACACTGCATCCATTCCTGATTGAAACTCTTCAAAGTATGGGAATAGAGGGAACATTCCTCAACTTCATAAAATCTATCTATGAAAAACCCACAGCAAATACCATTCTCAATGGGGAAAAGCTGACAACCTTCCCATTGAGTTCAGGAACACGATAAGGATGCCCACTCTCACCCCTGTTGTTCAACATAGTACTGGAAGTCCTAGCAACAGCAATCAGACAACAAAAAGAAATAAAAGGTATTCAAATTGGCAAAGAAGTAGTCAAACTCTCTCTTCGCAGATGACATGATACTTTATATGGAAAACTCCAAAGACTCCACCCCCAAACTACTGGAACTCATACAGCAATTCAGTAATATGGCAGGATACAAAATCAATGTCCATAAATCAGTTGCTTTCTTATACACTAACAATGAAAATATAGAAAGGGAAATTAGAGAATCGATTCCATTTACTATAGCACCAAGAACCATAAGATACCTTGGAATAAACCTAACCAAAGAGGTAAAGAATCTGTACTTGGGGAACTACCGAACGCCCATGAAAAAAATTGAAGACGACACAAAAAAGTGGAAAAGCATTCCATGCTCATGGATCATAGGAATAAACATTGTTAAAATGTCTATACTGCCCAGAGCAATCTATACTTTCAATGCCATCCCTATCAAAATTCCACCGGCATTTTTCAAAGTGCTAGAACAAACAATCCTAAAATTTGTATGGAACCAGAAAAGACCCTAAGTTGCCAAGGAAATGGTGAAAAAGAAAAACAAAGCTGGGGCATCACGTTGCCTGATTTCAAGCTATATCACAAAGCTGTGATCACTAAGACAGCATGGTTCTGGCACAAAAACAGATACATGGATCAATGGAACAGGATAGAGAGCTCACATATAGACCCTCAACTCTATGGTCAACTAATCTTCAACAAAGCAGAAAAAATATCCAATGGAAAAAGACTCTTCAACAAATGGTGCTGGGAAAATTGGACAGCTGTGTATAAAAGAATGAAACTCGACTATTCTCTTATACACACCATACACAAAGATAAACTTGAAATGGATGAAAGACCTCTACGTGAGGCAGGAATCTATCAAAATCCTAGAGGAGAACATAGGCAGTAACTTATTCAACATCAGCCACAGCAACTTCTTTCAGGACATATCTCCAAAGGCAAAGGAAACAAAAGCGAAAATGAACTTTTGGGACTTCATCAAGATAAAGAGCTTCTGCACAGCAAAGGAAACAATCAGCAAAACAAAGAGGCAACCTACGGAATGGGAGAAGATATTCACAAATGACACCACAGACAAAGGGTTGATATCCAAGATTTATAAAGAACTCCTCAAACTCAACACCCAAAAAACAGATAATCGTGTCAAAAAATGAGCTTCTGTTTTTAACAGTAGCTAAGCAGACTGAATAGAAGGCATTGTGCATGACCTTCACCTGCCCATTGGTGCATATTTGCAATATTTGGAAATAGTCTCGCTATATGGTAAAATATAATTGTGCTAAAATGGGAAGGGAAAGGAAAAGAAGGGTCATGACCAGCAAAATCAGAGTGGTAAAAAGATTGAAATTCAGTTTCTGGTGAGAGAAATCTGCATCCCTCTGTACCTTTTTAACTGCTGAGCTGACTCATCAAGAAAGGGGTCTTTTCTTGCTGAGGGGTCCAGGTGAGGAGTTGCTGGGTGGGGTCGCGGTACCGCAGCCCTGACGACAGCAGGCCTGGGGTGTGGCCGCTGAGCGATATCTCATATATCGCTACCACTATTAGAGGAATAATGTTGTATTTGGTTTTAAATGTTTTGACTTTGCACTAAAAAGCAAGCCAAGCAGAGCATTTCTTGGAAGGAAGTTAAAATATGAGTCTGGAGCACAAGTATAAGGTCAAGAAGTGTAGAGACGTAGATCTGAGATGTAGCAAAGGACAGGACTATTGATGTTAAGTTAGGGAAGTGTCATGTCATGTAAACTAATAAAGATATGTCAGTGTGTCTCATATCCTAAAGAATTTTAGAAAAGAACATTGTGAATTCATGAGTGAATTTCATGAGATGTTTCGGTCAAGTTCTTGATAGAGGGAAAGAAGGATTAAAAAAGGAAAGAGTATTGAAGTATATACATAAAAAGGGGGATAAGTTTTTTTGTTTTTTAAAGATTTTATTTATTTATTTGACAGAGAGAGAGAGATCACAAGCTGGCAGAGAGAGAAGGGGAAGCAGGCTCCCCGCTGAGCAGAGAGCCTGATGCGGGGCTCGATTCCACGACCCTGAGATCATGACTTGAGCCAAAGGCAGAGGCTTTAACCCACTGAGCCACCCAGGCGCCCCAAAGGGGGATAAGTTTTATAGGCTCTTGGCCTGGAAGACAAGGTTTCTGGTACTAGTTTTTATTTAATCAGCGAAGGTCATAGATGTCTGTTCTGTATATTCTTCACAGGCTGTCTACTTTCCCATTTGTCTAGCCAGACACATAGGCTTGTGAATCAACCGTTGGTGGCCCTAGCATTAGGTAGAAGTATAGTGTTTTGATTTGTGACCTCCAGACACTGAAATAAGGCAATGATGGAAATTTCCTTTAGCGTTGGGACAAAAGCCAGAATCTCAACTGAAGATTTATCACCATCACTGAAGATGATAAACTCAGGGATCCTGCTGTCTCTTGTTACTGTTGCCAGTTTTCTTTGATGATATCTAGATTCCATTTCTGACAGTCTTTCACGTCACACCAACATCTTCAAATTTTGAAAGTTCTGTGATTTCTTCTGAAATCTTTGGGAAATTTCTACTGCTAGTAATTGTATTTCCTGGCACGGGATTGACAGTTTTCTGTGAATACAGCAGCTTTTCATTGTAGTGCTAAGCCATAGTGAAATCTTTATGAAGACTTTAGTAGGGATTAAGGTTAAGTTAAATTTTAGTTTCAGGAGAGCTACCAATACAGATGAGTAAAGTGCTGATGAAATGAATAATCCCTTCCATACATGGCCAAGTTTGCACATGCAGAAATACTGCAACAACTGTAATCATGTCTTAACTTTCTGTCTAGAAACTGGAGTTTTCTTTCTACCTTTCTACCTTTCTTTCTACCTTTCTTTCTACCTTTCTTTCTTTCTTTCTTACCTTTCTTTCTACCTTTCTTCTTTCTACCTTTCTTACCTTTCTTTCTACCTTTCTCCTTTCTTTCTACCTTTCTTTCTACCTTTCTACCTTTCTTTCTACCTTTCTACCTTTCTACCTTTCTACCTTCTACCTTGCAGAAATACTGCAACAACTGTAATCATGTCTTAACTTTCTGTCTAGAAACTGGAGTTTTCTTTCTACCTTGGTTGTAATGTAGATGCAAATCTCAGGAGTTTAAGTGTGGGAAAATGTGCATTTTAGAATGGAGGGAGCAGTGGCTGCCGGTGGATATTAGGGCATGGAAGCAAAAGGTGGCCAAGGTAGGAGAAAGGTCCTCAACAGGAAGTTTCATTCTTATCTTTGCTGTTGGGCAGAAGAGTCAAACTAGAGGTCCAAACAGGAAGCTGTACTATTGAACCACTGGGGAGTCTTGAAAGTTCTGAGTTATTTAACATACGGATACCAACACAGAAATGTACAGATACCAACACCATGACATTTGTGATGGTAATGTAGTGGGAATTCACATCGACCTCTGATATGGGTAGAGTATTGTTATAAATTATTTTGACACTCTTAAGGTTTGTTTTGTTTCATTATAAAATGATAGAACTGAATTAAAATGAGATGATCTTTGAGATTTCCTAGGGCCCTGTCTGTCAATAGAGTGGAATTTTTTTTTCTCCCCAAATATGTTTATTTTAATTTTTCAGTGTTACAAGATTGATTGTTCATGCACCACACCCAGTGATTTTACCTGTTACTTTGGGGAAGATATGTTTCTCTAGTGACCTACAAATAAACTCTGTTTGGAACAGTGCCATTTATTATATTTGATAATTCTTTATGGTCACATATGATTTATATTAATAGTTTCAAAATGTGCTAATATATAGCATCTCATTTGATGATCTCATTGAGATGATAAAATAGATCGGGAATGTATTATGTTCATTTTGTTGATAAAAAACCATTATGGTTAATATCTTGAACAGTTATTTACATTTGATGGTCTCATTAATATTAATACATAATAGCCACCAAGGATAAAATCCTGCCACCGAGAAAAGAAAACCCTGTCAGGACAAGTTTCTCACCTTCAACTATCGATCAGATTTACATATTCTTCAAGTTCTGACTTGGATGTCCTGTGAAGTTTTTCTTGCCTTTCCTTCTACGTTGGCAGAGTTGAAGCACTTTGATCATTCTCTTCCAGCCTCTGGATTTTAATGATCTGTTTAATGCCTTATTCTTCCACCCTTCAGGTGGTGAACTCCTTCAGTCCAGCTTGTTTGACCTGCACCCTACGGCCAGCTCAGCATCTGGCATATGGGTATGCTCAATGAAAAATAGCAGAATTAAATGAAAGTCAAGTTGATGAGGCTGGTGTTAAAGGATGTGGTGGGGTGGGGCATGAAACTTGGGCTGTGGGGTGGGAAGAAGACATCATTGTATACCTTTGTTAGGTAGAAATTTTGCCCTGTACGTGCATTTGAAAATCAACAAAAACAACAATCTAATTAAGAAAGGGAGATAACTAGGGGTCAGATCTATCAATAAAATAAATTTGAATTTTTAAAAAATGGGAATTACAGTTCATGAATTCATGGGAATTTTTAAGTTGTCTTATTTTTCCCTAAACTATATTACTGCATCTCATACATTTAATAGCAGTCGTGTATTCAGCCTCAACTCTGATTTAAAGTGGTAAAATAGAATTTTAAAATTCCCTCAAGAGATAAACCCTTACCTGGTTAAGCTTTATGTTAAGTAATGTTTATATTTGTCCATTGACCTGTTCTCTTACTGAAAGACTCTTGTTAAGAGAAACCCTTTAGCACTGACTTCTCAAACTTGCCATAAGTAATGACCCCTTTGAAAGAAAACATAGGGAATGTATTTTTCATGTTACTTAAACTATATAACTATGAAACTGGATATAAAATTTTTGTTTTTTGGCTCATTTACAACTACAAACCAAGCCTCAAATTAAATACAAAGACAACTAAACAACTAACAAGTTTCAAATTAATATAGTTATTCAGTGTGACCGGTGATGTTTAGATTTCACAGTAGAAAAAAAATAGCCTTAGGTCTCTTTCCATTTTAAATCTGTTTCTGTATTTAAACCAGTGATACTAAAAGCTGCAAGTACCCATTCTTAGTAATGTTGTGCAAGGTGCTATTAATGACTTCAAGCTTTGTTTATAAGTTCAGGATTGTCAGACTCCATATCTAACCAAAACACTTGCCAGCAAGCATTCCTCAAATACCAATTTTAATGTGATGTCAGCTGTGGTGTTCATTTGAAGATGAGGTTAATGTTATGTCATTACTGAAATCTTTATTAAATGGTTCTCTACACTAGCTCATGTTGGAAGTGGGAATGGCAAAATGTCATTGGATACTTCCAGCCACATTTACTTCTAATGAACTTTTGCAGTTGTACTACAAAGATAGGATCCATGTCATTCTCATAGCATATATATGGTATTAACTTTGAATATACCCTGCGTGACTTGTCATATGCTCTGATGATTCTTGTTTCCTGTATTTCTCACTGTGGGTTACAGTTACTATGAGAGCTTTGCTTATACAGTGTACCATTAGGACATTTGGCCTGAAGGAGATTTTAACACAACTGAAGAAGCATCAGTGAAAGCTTCCAGGTGTCCTCGGCCTGCACGCCATAGCTCAGCACCAGTGTGACCGCACGTGCACAGTGTTGCCAGCCTGGGAAGCCCAGCAGAGCCTTGGTGCCCAGGGTTTTTATTGGGGCTCAGTCACAGGCTTGTAGCGTTCTTATCAGGGAGAGTATTTCAAGGCTCAGAGCTCATTTCCTAGTGACTCGCCAAGGGCCAGGCCTGAAGACAGGTCTTTCTTGGGAATGTGCAGGGTTTGAGCGACTCAAGCCTGCTGAGTTAACCCTTCCTGCACAGCAAGTTAGCTGTGCAGAGAGTTAGCTTTCTTCTGGCCTGCCTGCCTAGCTGTTCTTTTTCTAAATACACAGTTTTTGTGGACCTCCTTGGTCTCATTATAAGTAGCCATTCTACATACTACGTACCTGGACTGTAACTTTTTCCTTTCCAACAAGTAATTGGCAAGTTTCTCTGGACTTAAGGACATATCTGTGTTTTGTAGTTTCATGAGATTGTAAGTACCCATTCTATCATTGATTTAACAAAAAAAAATTTTTTCGAATGCTGGTTTTTACCAGGCCTAGTGTTAAATATGGATTTACAGAAATGATTACTATGGATCTTACAGTTGCATAGTGGAAAGAAAAAATAAGCAGTTCTGGTAAGCGGTGTGTGTTGGACGGCATTTAACCTCACTAGAGAGCATGGTGGAGAGGGTGTGTGTGTATCTGTGTATATTGGAAGGTGTTGGTAATTAGGGGAAGACTTCCCTAAAGGAGTCTCCTCTTGAGCCATAAAGATCAAAAGACACAAGTGGGCATGGAGGATTGTGTTTCTCCAGGCTATGGTTGGGTGTGTGATTGGAGCATTTATGTATTACTGGTGCAATCTTCTTGGCTTACTGAGCAAGTACACTAATCCTAGCTAGAAGATATATGTCCTTCTTAGGGTTTGCACAAGAGGAAAGAGCGTCTGGCTTAGTACAAATCTATTTCTATTTTACTCCATTGCCATAAATCCACCCAAATGACATTTCTAACCTTCTACCATGAGTAGGTAGAAGTACTTTCACACATGCTTCCCATTGGAGGAGTATGTGAATACATAGCTTTGAGCTGATAAGAGTAAGTATGACCATTAAAAATTTAAATGTACTGTGTTTCAAATAGGAGGGCAAATGCTTGCCTTAACTTGATGAAATTACTTGTAAGAATTTGTTCTTGGAAGCAAAAAAGTTGTAGGAAAAAACCTGGGTCCAGAGTTTATCATATTTGACTCGTATGTATGTTTGGTTCTCAGTGAATTTGGAACTTCTGAGAGTAATAAGAGTTTTGTTTTTTGAACAGTGCGAAGAAATTGTATGATTATAATAGGATCAGGAATGTATTATTTTAGGGAATATGGGATAATTTCAAATTGTTAACCTGGAGAATTTTTTTCTATAAGAATCTCATTCTCTTTTTCCAGCATTACAGTGTTTCTGCCACCTTTGTACAAAAGACAATTTTACTTGTGTGACAGATGGGCTCTGCTTTGTCTCTGTCACAGAGACCACCGACAAAGTTATACACAATAGCATGTGTATAGCTGAAATTGACCTAATTCCTCGAGACAGACCATTTGTATGTGCACCATCTTCAAAAATTGGGTCTGTTACTACAACCTATTGCTGCAACCAGGACCATTGCAATAAAATTGATCTCCCAACTGTTGGTAAGTTGTTGTATAAGATTTTTTTTCTTAATACTAAAAGAAAAGCTGATTCTGACTATGGTTTTAGAACAGGAAGGGATCTTAGAACTTTGTCTACCCCAGCTTATCGAGTTCAGAGGCAAGAAGGAACTTGCCCGTAGTTGTAGAGTTACAGGAGTAGCCAAGATCCCGACTTCTGGGCGTTGTGTTGTTTGACAACGGGGTTCCAATAATAGACTTTCTCCGAGGTCTGTTAGGCCTAAAAGGCTAGCCTCTTAAAGGGAATTCTGACAAAGCTGCCATAGCAGTACGTCCTCAGGGGGTCCCTACTTTGTCCTCAGAGTGGATTTCTTTTCCTTGTATAATGCTCCAGCCTTTTAAAGCAATTGGTAATGGGCAGGAATTGAGAGCAGCACTAAACAGCCCAGATGCCTTCATTTTGTAATTTAACCTTGCTTTATGATCTTTATGTATATATCATTATATGTGATTTCTAAGTTTTTCATCCTTTGCCATAGTTTACATTTTACAGTGTCCAAGCAGAGCCAGGAATTTGAAGGCTTTATACACTCATAGGATTAAATTTTCAGGTTCTAGTTTAAGATGTTAGTCTGAGCATATGTATATAACTCCTCCATCACCTTCCTCAAATCCCAAATTTCTACTGTCATAATCAAAGAAGTATAAAAATGCAGGAAACATGTTAGCTGAATTGATGGAAGAATACCACTCTCATGCCTGTGCTTGTGAGAAACTTCTACAATTTATAGTGCAGATAACTTCAGGCTAGTGAAGATTGACTACCCATATGAAAAGAAGTGAAAGGACCTCTTACAAATCCCACCAAACCTTAAGCTGAGGGGTGTGGGGTAAGGAGGTTACAGGAGCAAACACTCCATGCTCCTTTAGGGAGAATCACATGGTTTCATTGCTCCGGAGACAGACCACAGTGTTCACTCTCCACTCACAGTTGGTCCAGGCATCATGCTGTAGGAGGCACTGCCGGGGCCCAGCAGGAAAGGGCCAGTCCCGAAGGTTACAGAGGGAGGCAGTCCTCCACTTCATTCAAGTGCTGACAACAGAGTAAATCCAGATCTCCAGCATTATAGGGAAGCTTCCCCATGGCAAAGTTTCTATCAGACTAGACTGCAATTCTAATATGACAAAGAAAATTATAATTCCAGAATTTCCCATTTCCATCGTTTGGGCTGGAAATATCTAAATGAGGGCTTACAAAGCTGTGAAGAACTTATTTCATTTCTAGTGCTAAACATAACAAATCGCTCATTCCCAGGTCTCTGTTAAGCAAACAGCAAAAAAATTACTGAACAAAAAGATTCAGTGGTTCAAAAGAAGTGAACTGAACTGGGTAAGTCAGAGTAGATGTCATCCTATGAAAAAAACTTACCTCATGATAAGGAAGAACTTTCAGACAGTCCAAAATCCATTTTCAGTTAAAGATCACTTTTAGATGAAAAGCTCAATTGATTAATTATTTTTAAAAATGTAATATTGAAAGTGAGTAGCAGACTGGAGACTCATATTTTATAGCCTAGTGTGAGACAAGCTTAAGGCAAGATAAGCTTGAGAAATTGTGTTACAATTCAGGGAGAAAAGATAGTGAGCAAATTAAGAGATATAGAGGATAAATCTAGGTGATTCAATATACTTACTACAAAAATTCCAGAAAATGACATACAAATAGACAGAAAAGAATATGCTAGCAAAATTAATGAAATTAATGAAAAAATACTTAACCAAATACATGTAATAAAAAGTGTCAATTTCAAGAATAAAAAAATTGTTTATGCATTCAGCACAAGGTAACTCTGCTTATCTCTTAGAGACAGAAAAAGTTCAGATTTTCTTCTTTTTTTAAATACCAGTGGAACATCATATATTAATTGTTAACCAAAATTCTTTAAATCAGCCAAGATTTTCCATATACAAAAGCAATAGCCATCTTTAGATAATCAAGTATTCAGTGTATAAGGACCCTTCTTAAAAGAAATTAAGAATTAGGATTCTATCATAAGAAATCAAAATAAAGAAGTCAAATAAAGATCTCAGGCATGGGCAAGCTACTTCCTTAGATGAAGGCTGAAGAGCAGAGGAAGAGTGGATGTTGACTGAGCTGGTGATCACGAAAGGGGGGCCAGCGGGTGGCCTGGATGATTCACTTGTTCTGGATTTGAGCCCTGTGAGCTTCTGGAACGAGGCTCTCTGACTAATGGGAGTAGTGGCCGAGTATAGGAAATATTGAGGATTAAGAAACTGTGGTTGCCACCTTCAGTATTTTTGCTATTGTTGATGTTTATTTCATTTGAGGCCCTTTTTCAGGAAAGCCGTCATCTGGCCTTGGTCCCGTCGAGCTGGCAGCTGTCATTGCTGGACCGGTCTGCTTCGTCTGCATCTCACTCATGTTGATGGTTTATATCTGCCATAACCGTACTGTCATTCACCATCGAGTGCCAAATGAAGAGGATCCTTCCTTAGATCGCCCTTTTATTTCAGAGGGCACCACATTAAAAGATTTAATTTATGATATGACAACATCAGGTTCTGGATCAGGTAATGGAATCATTTTTCCTTTTTCCCAAGGAATTTTCTAAAAGTTAACTGTATTATTTATTTGATTAGTTGGTTAAGCCAATTTGGCTTAGTGTGTTTAAAACTTAGTATGAATACTAAGTCCAACCTTAAGCCTAATAAAGTCTGTGACTAGTTTAGCATAGACAAATTAGAATGTACTTTTACTGTTGAAATAAGTAAGTCAGCTTCATGTTTGTATAAATTTCAAAGCTTTCTCACCTTGTGACTCCACGAGATAGAAAGAATAAGGATAATTATTTTCTTATGGATGAGGCTGAAGTCATAAATACTCAAATGTTCTATGGCTACCCATTCTATTCAGGACTGTTTAGCAGCTTTATTTTTATACTTGAAAGCAAGCATGACAGAAAATGTGTTTGCAGTTGTGAAGGTTATTTGCTCTTTTAACATATGAAATTGCTGTCTTTAGCTCAGACCTAATTTTTTATTAACCTAATGCTTTTCTCACTTTAGAAAAACGTCTAACCACCTTGTTATCTAATACAGCTTTATGGGTCCATGGCCTCTGTGATGTTTGCTTTTCTCAGTTCCATTTGCTGATTTTTGTGGTTTCAGAAATAGACTGGCTAATGGCCAGAATCATCCCTTGAAGTGGATTTTGGTACAGTAGTGCTTCACGTTTAAACAGAAGGGGATTTATTTTTTCACTTGCATGTGCTTTGAAAGGATGCTAAGAGAGGAAGACCCCTGTCCTCTACAATATTGTAATCTGACACTGGGCTAGCAATCAAGAGATCTAGATTCCAGTGCAAGTTTTGTCATTGGTTAGCTCTGACCTTGGTTAAACTGTGTTTCTTCCTTTGGGCGTCTGTTTCCTCGTCACAAATACGGAATAGATACTGAGATATAGTGTCTTTTGAAAAATATAAATCAACTTCAAAGAAAGCCCAGGTTCATGGATAAAATGAAGATTTGAAAATATACATAATGAAAATTTCACTAGTTTTATAATCAAGTGACTAAACGAACATTAAAGCAGAAGTTGTGACTGGGGGAAGAATATGAGTGAAGCATGAAATCACATATGATACTACAGAAAGTTCACACAATGACAAACATCTGTTTATTGTAAGGAAATGAATATATATTGATTTATTTGCATATCTTTTGAGTCATAAAAGTATGAAGAAACTGACTTCTTGGCCTGTAGTTGTCTATTGACTTTGGCCATATATATTCAGTAAGTGACTTCTGTCCATAACTCTAGGACACACACAGGATTGCACTGGAACCCAGGTCCCTCAAGGCAGCCTTTAAGGATCCCTATGACCACTGTGAGCAGGGAGGCAGCGAGAGATTGGATTGAGATGGGATAGCCTCGGCACTGAGGATGTGACAGTCTTCGGGCCAGAGTGGGAGAGGAGAGGAGAGAGCTTGTTTTAGGGCTTCCCTGGGCTTTCCAGTTGATTCTGAGTTAATCCACAGCGTTCCCAAAGGAGATCTGGCTCATTCTAGAAGTCATCCTAGATCAAAAAACTATGATAAACGAAGACCAAAGTCACAGAAAATCACAGTGGCTAAAGATCATTTGGAATTAATCCCTCGTTGCCAAACGAACACCCAGAGAAATCACAGCTGCTCATGCTTGGCACCGTAGTACTGTACCGGGCTCCAGGGGATAAGCCTACCTGAAGGACTGGAAGAAATTGCTGTCTGGATGACAGCTGATTTATGAATAAGAATGCATTTATCTACTTTCTATGATGCAGACATGAAGTCAAGAATGAAATCACTCTTTTTCCATTTTATCTGTGTTTTTAGATACATCGGGAACCACAGCTCTGTTGTCTGAAAGTTTCTGTCTTTCCTTTTATGCCTTACCCTGCAAAAACTTGTCTACATTGTTTGCTAGCTCTGTGGCTTTGGGCAGTTAGCTGATGTCTCATGCCCAAGTTATTTTATCTTTAAAATGAAAGTAATGAACCCTCCCTGCCCTGTGCATGTCATTGGATTGTTATGAGGTTCAAATGAGACAAGATGCTTTGATAAACTGAGTTATGTCCAAATGACAGGTGTTACTCTTATTGGAAAGATACTTGGAAGAAAAATCTGACATGTGGTATGCTTGCAGTTTGCTGCATTGTACCAAAAAAACTTAGTTGAAGGCCTCCTTTCCCTGTCATAGTTTGTTATGTGCTGAATCGCCTCCAAATTTATTGAGACAGAAGCTATCTTGTGTTGAATGATAGCAGAAAATGCCACCTGTTTCCCTTCTATTCATTATAAAGCCTTAATGCCATCTCATGCATGGGACTCATGACTGTAAGTAAAACGGCTTTATGTATACCCTTTTTAGTTCATTCGCTCACTGAAAAAAGGTAAAACTAAACATTTCATGTTATAAATTCATATGTGTATTATTCAGCACTGTGACCATAGTGGAGGAAAGGCCTATCTCTATTTCTCAAAGATGGTATCTTTAACTTGGGAACTGTGGGCAGCTCTATGCCTCAAGCTAACCTAATTTCTGTTGCATTAACTTGAATCGCAGGTCGTATGTGTGCCCTTACGGAAGCTGTTGTTAGCTTGTAAAGCATGTGTGCACATGTGCCAGTTTCTGAAGGAGAGTGAGTCTCTTAGGCCACTGTTCATTATGTCTTGTGCATGCTTATGGTCTCTTACAATGTGTGCGGATTATTCAGGCCTTATTTCTGTTTGCTGCATGCGACGCTGCTCGGACCCTGTTTTCCTGTTGATGTTTTTCTGTCAAGCGGTTGTGAGGATATGGAAGAGGAAAGTAGAGAACACAGAGATTTGAATTAGGCCTATTTATTTTTCTCTTTAGAAGAAAATCACTACTTTTTAAAAAATGCTTATGTATTAACGTGGGTTATGGTAACTAAGTATAGATAATATGATGAATCTAGATTTGGCTTTGAATTTTAGTTTGGGATCTAGAATCCAGTGGTAATGAGGAGACAAAAACTTTCCTTGTCCTGGTAGCCTTTCTTGGCCACATCATTTACATGGGATCTGACTAGGTTAGACATTTTCAGACTTCCACTTGTAATTCCCCTTTCTCCTGTACTCTTTGCCTTTCTAACTTCCAGAGTAGCCTCCTGAAGTTAACTCTTAAGTGTACTTTAAATCTTTAAGTATATGGTATGACCCCATTCAAAGACTGTAAGAAAATTTTATAAATTAGTATCTGTACTAAACAACATAATTAAGAATCTTCATAGTATAAAAGAGCTCCTTGACTTAAATAAGAATTTTTCACAGATCTATTTTTAGCTAGAAGCCTCCTTATAAACATAAAAACAATTGTTTATAATTAGACTGCTAACTGCTTTGCAGGAGGTGGGGAGAATAGAGAGCAAGGAGAGGAAAAGGACCCCTTTGAGAAACTTATATATGAAAAGAGGAAAAACTTCTGATCACTTTAAAGACTTAACATTTGATTTTAGAAATATTTCACATCAGGAAACCAAAGACAGCACATAATTTCATGTACTACCATTGGGCTAATTTGGTCTAGCAAGGAACTCTGAATATAAATTTTAAATTACAGAATTTTATGTGTATAGATTGTATGAAAAGCATAGTAGTGTGCAGAACATGGTTTATACTGTTGTTTTTTTTTTTTTATTGTCAGGGTTAATATAATTTAAGATGACACTTAACTTGGTCCAGGAGGGGACATGATATTAAGTGAATTGGAATACTCCCATATATAGTGACACTTAAATGTTGTAGGTAGTGAAAAGTTCTTTTCTGTAAACAAGTAAGTGTGGCAATATTTTAAAAATACATATTTCAGAGTAGGGCACGTTCAGATGGTGAAATAATGCCAGTGTCCCATCACCACGTTAAGTTACTTGGCTTCATTCTTTAAGATATTAATGTTGCCTATGCAGCCAGTTCCTAGCACATAAATTACTTGTCTTGAAATGGTTTCTGTGATAATTTTTACTGATTTCTTAAAATCGGTATGGGTTGTACATACTGATTTTATGTTTGTGTTCACATACTTTTCTCCCATCAGTAAAACCGTTACCAGATTCATCCTTCTAAAACAAGATTTTTAAATTGCTTCTCCTCATTCATGAACCCTTTTCAGAAATTTTTAGTAGTTCCTGTTTTATCATAGCTCGCATTGGTCATTTTTTTTTTAAAAGATTTTATTTATTTATTTGTCAGAGAGAGAGCGAGCACAAACAAGCAGGCAGAGTGGCAGGCAGAGGCAGAGGGAGAAGCAGGCTTCCTGACGAGCAAGGAGCCTGATATGGGACTCAATCCCAGGACCCTGGGATCACGACCTGAGCCGAAGGCAGCCACCTAACCAACTGAGCCACCCAGGCATCCCTCATTTTTTTTTTTTTTAAGATTTTATTTATTTGACAGAGTGAGAGAGGGCACAAGCAGGGGGAGCAGCAGGCAGAGGGAAAGGGAGGAGCAGGCTCCCCACTGAACAGGGAGACCAACGTGGGGCTCCATCCCAGGACCCTGGGATCATGACCTGAGCCAAAGGCAGAGGCTTAACCCCTGAGCCCCCCAGGCACCCCTCTCATTGGTCATCTTGAGCTCAGCATTCAGTACTCTTCATACTCTGATAGCTTTACTTCTCTTCCATTGCTTTACGAACACATCACCTTCTGTTTAACTGAACTGGTTCCATAAACATCCATTCATTTCCCTCTTCTACCTTTGCTTTAATATTCCTCCTACCTGAAAACCTTCTCTCCTCTTCTCCTGTGGTCCTATCCCTTCTGTAAAGGGCAGTCAAATTCAACTTACTTTATAAAGCCTACCTGAACCCTCTAGGCAGATTCTAGATTCTTTTATTATATTTATTATCTTATTTTCATTTTATTATGAATTACTATTTTTTGCAAATGTAATCTGTCACTCCTCAGTGAGGTTGTAAGTTCCTTAAAGATAGAGCTTTTGGAATTATTCTGTTGCTCCTTAATGCCTCTTTTCATCTTCAGGTTTACCATTGCTCGTTCAGAGAACAATTGCAAGAACTATTGTGTTACAAGAGAGTATTGGCAAAGGTCGATTTGGAGAAGTTTGGCGAGGAAAGTGGAGAGGAGAAGAAGTTGCTGTTAAAATATTCTCCTCTAGAGAAGAGCGCTCATGGTTCCGTGAGGCGGAGATTTATCAGACCGTAATGTTACGTCATGAAAACATTTTGGGATTTATAGCAGCAGACAATAAAGGTCAGTAACATCTGGTTCTCCTTTGAGTATAATGAAATCTGCTTGAGCCTTTGTACAAATATGGCTACTAAACATTGTCAGATTTGATGAGAAATAAATGTTTGTCATACAGATTAAACCCATTAAGTCAAGTAGAATATATGAGAAACCTTTACAAACAGGAACTTCTTAAAGATTTTCTTGACTCTTGACATGTTTCTAAATCTCTAATTGTTTTATAAGATAAAAGAGCTATATTTAAATTTAAAAAAGTGATATGTTTTTGTTATTTTGGTTTTAAGCAGTTAGTTATTAGAGTATAGTCATAGCATAGAAAATACAGAGTTTTATAAACTCTGGGTGCTCAAAATTTTGAGGTAAGTTAGAGCCCAGAGATCTGTTTCCTTTACATTTCCTCGTGACACTGATGACCTTATTTATAGGAAGAGTAAAAATAACTTCTCAGTGTATTCTGTTTTAAGTTGGCAGGGGCTAAGTAGTCTTTTAAATAAACAAACTTTTCAATCAACTCCATTAAACAGAGAAATAGTTTCTCCAGGACCACCGTGCTCATTGGTAACCACCATCTAGGCACTTTCTGGCCAGTGGTACAGGTGCCTGGGGCTCTGGCTCAGTCCGACGCTCCAGGAGTGCGGCAGCTGTGTCTGTGGAGAGTCAGAGTGAGTGCGGACGGGGGCCAGCGGCTTCACACTGTACTTCAGCTACAGTCTCGGCTTCAGCTCCTAGTGTTGTGCCCATGGTTCCCACTTTTGTAGCTTCATCAGAGACTCGTGTTATCACTCTCATCATCCCCGCCTGTGATCAGATGCATTTCCCAGCTTTCCTATTTTTAAAAAATGCTATCATTTTCTCTTTGAGATTGGCCGGAACTATGGTCCTCTTTTTCCTCTTCTCCCTTCCCATTTTCTTTAGCAGTATTTATTTCTTCAGAATATTGTTTAATGATTTTCCCTTTTGTTTTTCTGTATTTTCAAATTTATTTCCAATAAGCATTTATTGCTTGGTTTTTTTTTTAGAGTTGATTTCTAGAAAATTTCCAATATATAGAAAAGTGGAGCGAATAGAGTATAATGAACCTAGCTTCAAAAGTGATTAGCTCATTACCAATCATATTTGATCTGATTCCACCTACTCTGCCTCTGAATTATTTGAAGCCAAAGACATGATAATATATCTTTTTATTCATAAGCACTTTTCATTTGTATCTTTAGATTAAGGAATCTTAATGCAACGTGACCACACTACTGTTGTTAATTTTTAAAATGTCATCAGAATCAGTCAGTTTCACATTTCTGTAGTTGCATATTCTTTTTTTAAAAAAACTGGTTATTCACTTTAGGATGCAAAGTCCACACTTGGCATTTGGTTGATATTTAATTTAAATCCCTTAAACTTGCTTTGTTCCTCTTCGTTTTTTTTTTTTTTATTCCTGCAGTTTCTCGAGGAACTGGATTGTTTGTCCTGTAGGGCTTGTCAAGTTCTGGATTGTTGATTGAATTTCCATAGTATCTCTGAACTTGCTTCTTGGTAGTTGGGATTAGAGACTAAATCTGAATAATTTTATTGGTTTCCTGAAAATATTATATACCTTCCTATATATTGTATACTTTGTATTATATACTTGTATACAACATATTGTATATTGTATATTATATATTTATATATATCACATTAGGAGCCATATAATATTTGATTATCTCTCTTTTAAAAAAATATTTGTTTGTTTGTTTATTTATTTATTTATTTAAGAGAGAGAGAGAGAGAGAGAGAGAGAGAGAGAAAGAGCATGAGCAGAGGGGAGGAGCAGATGGGGAGGGAGAGGGAGGGGAAAGGGGAAGGAATCTCAAAGCAGACTCCCTGCTGAATGCAGAGCCCCACTGTGGCTTGATCTCACAACCCTGAAATCATGACCTGAGCTGAAAAGGAGGAGTTGGATGCTTAACTGACTGAGCCACCCAGGGGCCTCTTGATTATCTCTTTTTTGTGACTTAGGGGCAGTGATGAATGTGATGGATATAAGCAGTGATCTATCAGTGGCTAATACCAATTCAGTATTACTTAATGCAAAAACAAAACCAACAAAAACAGTGGTCGTAGTTTGATAAAATCCTTAGTTTTCATTTTCTTCTGCCTTTGGCACCATTTAGTTTCCCTTCTAACTCTTAAAACAACCTTACAGACAATGTTCTGTGATTGTAGATTTTCTGTGTTTATTTCTTATTTCTTAGTATTTTGTTTGTTTCCTAAAAACTCTTTATTGATTTGTATGAAGGCTCTAAGTCTACAAACAGTAGTTGCTCCCTTGAAGGAGCACATGCATAGTTTCAAGCTCGACGGTGGTGGTTGCTTTTAAATCTGCCTTTTGACGCTCAAACCTCATCAGGCCCAACATGTTTCAGGCATAGTCCAAGTTGCAAACAGCCTGGCAGAAAATGCCCTTGCTGCTGTGCCCTGAACCTTTTTTCCCCCATTTCCTCACACAGCAGTCAAGCTGGTGCTGTCATCTGGTGGTCACCATGGGAACTGGCTCGCCCTCTTGGGTCTGCACTCCCCTCTTCTTTCTTCTTTGTCAGGGGTTCATGGACGTCCACCCCAGTTCCCCTCTCCTTTATCTTTATCCTCCTGATTTAGTTAATTCCACTTCAGACAACCCTTTATATTACACAGCCTCTTACATATCCTTCTTCTGCCTCTCTTGTTAATTACCTCAGAAAATCTCCCTTTCTTCCATCTGCCTGTGTTCTTCTTTGTCAGCCTTTCAGAATTCAGTCATGATTAATAAGCATGTAGATACAATAGTGATGCATTTGTATCAGGGAAAAGAAAAGGTATAAGTTTGAATAGAATCAGTTTATAAAGTTTATGAAGAATAAACTTTATATATAAAGTTTGTAAAGAACTAGTGTCCTGAGTATCTAGATTCTTTTGAAAGTACTCAGAAATCCCCTCCCAAATCTTCTGAAAATACCTTCTTAATCTCATCTAATCAGAGTTGCTTTCCTTGAAGTAACAACCTTCAAAATATAGAATCTGTTTTATGTCAGTTGGGTAGGGTTTTTTTGTTGGGTTTTTTTTTTTTTTTTGCAACCAATAGGGAAGGAGACACCCCATTTTAAGTTCTTATGAGCCATGCATTCTACTAAATACTTAATCGGTTGTCCTGTTTTTTTTTAAATCTTTTTAACAGTTTTGCAAAAGTAAGGTATTCTTGCTGTGTAAAAGAAGAAACAGAGCCTCGCTTATCTGAGGTCACATAGTCAATAATACCTAGGCCTTGGATTTCACCCCAGGTCAGAATGACTCCCAAGTGTGTATCTTTTACTGAATTGTGCTGTTTCCTTGTGTGTGGTTTCCTTGCTACTCCTATGTTAAATAGGCTTTTGTGAACCAGCCCAACCTAGAATCCTAGCCAGAATCTTTACCGTGATTCCCATGGGAAAACACATTTCAAATCCATGTATTAGTTTGCAAACAAATTTTTGGAATACATATTCCTGGTTGTTGAGGTTCAAAATCACCTTGTGTAAAACTGGGTTCAGCCCCGGCTTTTTTTTCCTCCTGACATTTTAGTTCCTTCCAGCTTTCCCATTTGTCAATGATACCACTATTTTTATATTTTTTCTAAGCTGGAAACCTTGGAATCATAATCTTCTTATCTGGCTTCTTCGTGAACCAAATGTATAGTCTGTGATTAAAGCTTGCATTTCTTCATTTAAGCTCACTTTCAGTTTTGTCCTATACTATTCCATTCCTCCTGTGGGCCACACTGGGCTCCAGATACTTCTCATCTTCCTCATGCTCCCTGTTCCCTTCCTCCTTCCACAAAGAACCACTGAGCACCCAACCTGAACCAGACATTTTTCTAGCCACTCAGAAGTCCCAGCTCTACTACCGTTTGTGTAGATTCAAAATCACTATCTTTGAACTCTGATTCCTTATCTCTTAAGTGTGATTAGTTATCCTGTCTTATCTCAAGAATAGGGGGCTTACTTAGAGGATCTAAAAGATAGATATGAAACAGTATAAGACAAAGTGAAAATATGAAGGAAATAATATACAGACTTAAGGTACCATCCTCCTGTTGCAGTCTTGGAATTTAGGATTGAGAGTAAAAAAGTGGTAACTTCTGAATGGATAAATGGATGTTCTGCAACCCATCTGAAACATTGTTATTCTCCTCTGCAGACAATGGTACATGGACTCAGCTCTGGTTGGTGTCCGATTATCATGAGCACGGATCGCTTTTTGATTATTTGAACAGATACACAGTGACCGTGGAAGGAATGATAAAACTCGCTTTGTCCACCGCAAGTGGACTTGCCCATCTCCACATGGAGATTGTCGGTACCCAAGGTAACTCGAGTACTTGTGCTGTTTAAGCTTTACATTCCCATGGATCTAATGTCTGTTAGAAAATTTTTGTAAGAAGCCAGACTAAATGAAGATGTTTAAAATGAATTTTAAATTTACAATGATTTAAAATTTTGATGAAATTATTTTTCTGTTGGAAATCTCAGGAATATGGGAATTTGTTTAGAGATTTTCTAGTCACGGTAGCAACACTGAGATGTGAGTTCTTAAAAATAGCATCTAGTCTTGTGATTTTTGAGGATCTCGATTTTAGAATTCAAATCTGACAGAATGTGTGTTTTTATGTGTAGTATCAAATGTAATGTGAAAAATGCTTTTTAAAAATCAACACGCCACCACCTAATGTTATCTGGCCATCTACTAATTATATTTGATCCTGAGATAAGGAGACTGCGTGAGACTGTTTTATAGTTGAAAAATTATATACTAAATTTTAGTGATGAGATTGTTATGGTGTGATTTTTGTGCCATGTAGGATATCAAATGCCAACATGTCTCTCTCCTCTAGTGATTATCCCCTTGCCACCTGGTGGCTCCCTCACCCCCCACTTCACTACACACGTGCTCTTTCACATCTTA
>CM052813.1:52363468-52454788 GCA_028533885.1 Nasua narica | reverse complement strand
AGGGTCTGTCCCCGGTCTTCTCACTTTGACTCAATTCACACCTCTTTCTGGGCAGCCTCACTTGCCCCCCAGCCATCCCCTGGCGGGGACATGTGGATGACTTCCCAAATCTCTGTTTCCCCAGGGATTCAGCTCCCGAGCACTCAGGTTCTTCCAACATGTAAACATCTCCCTGGGGGAACCTGGAGCTCAAGAGGGACCCGTGGTCACCTACCACACTCTTTTTAGGACAGCAAAACCATGGCTTTTATAAGGAGGTTATCAATGATGTAGCTTGGAACTCACCCTGTGTCTCATGTGCTTTTTTTGGTTTCTCCTCCCTCCCTGGCAAGTTCTGGCCTGCGATGGGGGTGGGGTGAAGAGCGAATAGCCTTTTTGGGTTTCAGACCAGACAGGGCATCTCTGAAGCATTTATTCGTCATGTTTCCGGGCCCATCAAAGGATTTGGTTGGATTTTCTAAGAGACAGAATCCCTGAATTAATTATTTGGGTCACGTGTCCCCTCACTATGGTCATAGACTAAGACATATCTCAGTCTAGGCCTAGGACTACTGCCCACCCATGAACCAATCATGGTGGCAACCGATTGCAATTACAGCAATTGATTTACATGGGTCAGTGGATCCTCCCGGAGCTCACCCAGACCACAAGGCTACCCCACCGTGGAGAAAGAGAGGCTAGGTGGCAGGTGAGTAAGCAACTAGGGTCCTCTGCAAACTTCCTCTTGAGCACTGGCTAGCAAACACTTTTTTGCACGTGATCCACAGTAAGAAATACACTTAACACTGTGACTCAGTACCCACGCCCACCAGACCCCCACAGCGCTGTAGCGGAACTTCCACAAACCACTATTTACCCTTCACTTGCTGCTGGGAAGACATGTGGTTACTGCGCGGTCCCGGCTTCTTGACCAGGTGACACTCAATTCTATCGCCTTAGTTTTTAAAACTCCTAGTCTACATGCACTAGATGGATTTCACGACTCCTTAGTGGGTCACAGCCCACAGTTTGAAAAGTGCTGCCCTTACGATTTGCATGGACCGCTTGCATTGTTTAAATGGTTGTTAAAACGGGTCGTAAATTTTCCAGGAATGTAACAGGGAAGTGTGTTTGGAAGTGGAGGCTGAATTAATGGAGAGTACAAGGTCATGAAGCGTAGAGGGGTGGCGCTCGCCACTTGTGACTCAGAAACTGGCCTTGAGAGCAGAGAGTTTTGAGCCCCAAGTGGGACTCCTGCTGCAAGTAGGAAGCAGTCGGCAGGATGTCCCCCTGGAATAGACCAGATCTGCGGCCACAGAGGGCTTCTCTGGAGGCGGTCTGGGTATGCAGTGCAGCTGGGGGCCCCGAGATGTTTTGTTCCGTGATTTTTGTGCCCCCAAACCCAATTCCAACCTCTGACCAGCCTTCTTCATCCCCTTGGTGACTGGATTATAGCGAGAAGACAGATGCTTTCTGATCGTGCTAAGGCCAGGCTAGGCCAAGCCTCCAGTACACGGGACGTGTCTGTGTACGATTTGGAGGCTATGTGGGTGCAGTGTAGGATAAATGGGCCACGTACCCATTTATATAACGTTAAATGACATACACAAGTAAAGAAGATATTTTTAAGGATACATTAATAGGATAAAATAATTCAAAATAGTAGTTTAATAGATTGAGAGAGAGAGATAGAAAGAGATAGGAAAAGGACAAAGAAGGGCCTTCGACGGGACAATAAGACATTTTATTTGCTAATCTAAGTGGTAGATACATGGCTGGTTTTATTATTCATTAAATGTTAAAGAGGCCGTGTACGCACACGCACACGTACACACACACACACACACACACACACACACACTTATTGTCATATATGACAAAAAATATAATAAGCCACGGGCCCTATGCTTAGCGAGCTCGCAGACTCAAGCAGAAGACAGACAAAATCACAACTAATATATTACACAATGAGATCACAAGAAATATAGAGAAAGAATTCATTCTGGCTATTTATATGACCTTGGGTAAATCATTTTATTTCTTGAAGCCTGGAGCTCTTCTGATACATTTGATACATACATGGATGGATAGATACATAGATCGATGGATGGATAGATACACACGTGCACAATAGGTTTATTGTGAGACTCGATTGGTATGTACTGCATGAGAAAATGTCTGACAAACTGTAAAACATGTGAGATAATATTATCACTCTGGGCATCTTTGCAACTGCTTGTTTCTTCTGTGAAACTGCT
Organism: Nasua narica; assembly: GCA_028533885.1. NCBI lineage: Eukaryota > Metazoa > Chordata > Mammalia > Carnivora > Procyonidae > Nasua > Nasua narica. The sequence goes on along the minus strand of CM052813.1, from coordinate 52,452,551 downwards.
ATCCCACACAGTTTTGTGCTCAAGTGGCAGTCTGAAGGAAGCAGGTTGTAAGTGACTGTAAATTATTCTCGATCGCACATATTTTGTGTCTAGCACAATGAGGGACAGAAATAAAGGCGGCACGGGCTACTACTGAATAGCTCATGATTGCCAGAACGAGACTTGGAGCTTCAGGGACACCGGGGAGAACTAGTCCAGAGGGACCGGGACTTTGAACTTGTGGGGGTTAGTGTAGAGAGGAGAGTCCTGTGCCTCCCCTTCCTTAGGGGCAGGGGCTCTTTCAGTCCGGCTAGCAGACCCCCCACCCCCTGCCATTGTCACATCAGGCCCCGGCAGGTGCTGCTTGTCCTTCGTACTCAGGCCGAAACACAGACACAAATCCCTTCTCCCAGTTCCTCGCAGCCTGAGAAAGTGCAGGAGCATCTGGCTTCTGATGCTTGCAGGGTAAGCTCTCTTTCTGGATTCCTGGGCCCCGTCCCTGCCCCTCTGCCATAGGCGACACCGAGCACCGGGCCAGACAGCAGCAGAGTTCAGGGGGCTTCTTGCTCAAGGTCCCGATTTCTGGCTCTTTGCCATCTCCATGTGAGGAGTTCCACCCCTAGATTTGGAGGTTTGTTCTCAGGGATAAAGTGAGAATTCATGATTAAGACTTAGGAGTCGAGGCTCAAGGCCACTCCAGGCAAACGGACTCCTGAACTTAGACTCCGGACATTGTCTCTCTTGCGATAGAGTATGTCCCAGAGATGAGGGGAGACCAAAGTCCCGAGCCGGCGTTAGGTAGTTTTTCAGTCCAAGTCTCAGTCGAACAGGTGACACATGCAAACTGGGTACTTTGAGGAGCGTTTAATAAAAGGACTGTTTTCAAAGGGATGGCAGGCTATGGAGAAAGCGCAAGGGAGAACGCAGAGGCCCAAGGTGCTCCTCGAGGCCCCACCAGTAACAGCAGCTGCTGTCCCCAGCCCAGGCCTGAACAACGGGTGCAGGGAGGAGGAGCTCTGGGCACATGGAGGGAGAGGCCTGCCCAGGAGGCCGCTGGATGGCGGTGTTCTTTTCTATAGAGGGGTGCAGCAGGACCTTGGAGAGCCCAAAGACAGGAAACCTGGCAAAGAAATCCCCAAACTCGCACTCCTCCCTCCCTCCCATCCCTAGCCAGCTGGCTTAACCTACCTGGGAGCCAAAGCACAAAGAAAGCCACTGCTGTGGGTCGGGGGGCTCTGGAAGAGCAAAGGACCCACACAGCCTCACTGGGAAAGTGGGGGGCAGGTCGAGGGGGACCTATCTGAGCAGCACGGCCCCACAGTCAGGATGGGGGAACCCAGAAGGTCTCAGAGATGACAAAAACACTGTCAAGCAGACAATGCTAGGAGACCACCCTCAAACCACAGGACTTCAGAGATCCAGAAGGCCTCTGGGGAGCCAGGGACTGTCCTTGATGGCTGGATTCAAGTGTCCTGTATTTAAACAAGGAGAGAGGCACATCTTTGCAGAGATATTTTTGGCACGCAAGAATTGAATTCATTTAGCAATTTCCCTTGCAGCAGCAGGTTGAAATTTCCCATCAACTGTTTTCGAGGACATTTAGAAGCAATGCTGTAGGAGACGCTCCACTATTTACTTGATGAAGCAGTCTTAAGTGACTTAGCAGCAAGATTCAGGGGCAACAGTGCCGAAGACCTGGGTGCGAGACTTCACTTTGCCTCAAACCCACTACGGCCCTTTAAATCCTTCTCTTCCCCACTCTGGGCCTCAGTTTTCTCTTCTGCTGTGTGACAGGGTGGCTGTGATCTGTAAGATCTTTTCTGATTCTAGCAGGCGACTTTCATAGAAACTCTATGATCAGAACAAGTCTTGAAGCACTGGTCATAGCAACGATTTTTTGAGATAGGAAACCAGAAGCTCAGGCAACAAAAGCAAAAATAAACAAGTAGAGCTACATCAAGCTAAAAAGCTTCTGCAGCAAAGGAAACCATCAACACAAGGAAGGACCAACCTACAGAGTAGGAGAAGATATTTGCAAACCATATATCTGATAAGGGGTTATATCTGATATATATCCAAAATATATAAAGAACTCATATAGCTCAACTGCAACAAACACACAAAAGAGAACCCTGATTTTAAAAATGGGCAAAGAACCAGAATGGACATTTTTCCCAAAGACATCCACATGGCTAAGAGGTACATGAAAAGATGCTTGATATCACTCATCACCGAGTGATATCATCGAGTTGATATCATTGAGTTGATATCATCAACTACAGTGAGATATCACCGCACACCCAGACAAGAGGGAACTAGTAGCGGAGAGGATGTGGGAAAAAGAGCACTCTTGTATGCTATTGGTAGGAATGTAAATTGGTACAGTCATTATGTAAAATAGTATGGCGTTTCCTTGGAAAATTAGAACTACCATATGATCCAGAAACCCCTTTTCTGGATACATATCCAACGGGAATGAAATCAGTACCTTGAAGATCTATCTGCGCTCCCATACTCATTGCTGCATTACTTGCAATAGCCAGGATATAGAAACACACCTAAACACACACACACACACACTGGAATATTATCCAGCCTTAAGAAAGGAGATAATGCCATTTCTGACAACATGGATGAAACGAGAGAATATTATGTTAAGTGGAAAAAGCCAGACACAGAAAGAAAAATCCTGCATGATCTCACTCATGTGTAGAATCTTAAAAATAGAATTCATAGAAGCAGAGAGTAGAAAGGTGGTTACCAGAGATGGGGAGGCTGAAGAAAGGAGGAGGTGTTGGGCAAGGGATACAAAGTTGCACTTATGTGGTATGAGTAAGTTCTAGAGATCTAATGTACAGGGCGGTGACTATAGGTAATAATATTGTATTGTAGGGATGCCTGGGTGGCTCATTAAGTCTGCCTTCTGCTTGGGTCATGATCTCAGGGTCCTGGGATGGAGTCTCATATCGGGCTCCTTGCTCAGCCGGGAGCCTGCTTCTCCCTCTGCCTGCGGCTCCCTTGCTTGTGCTCTCCTTCTCTCTCTCTGACAAATCAATAAATAAAATCTTAAAAATATATAATATTGGGGCGCCTGGGTGGCTCAGTTGCTTAAGCAACTGCCTTCAGCTCAGGTCATGATCCCGGAGTCCAGGGATCGAGTCCCATATCGGACTCCCGGCTCTGCGGGAAGTCTGCTTCTCCCTCTGACCTTCTCCCCTCTCATTCTCAGTCTCTTGCTCTCTAATAAATAAATAAATAAAAATCTATAAAAAAAATTTAAAAAAATTTAAAAATATATATATATATATAATATTGTATTGTATACAGGGAATTGCTAAGAGAGTAGATTAGATCTCAGGTGCTCTCACCACACACGCACGCAAATACACACAAATGGTAGCAAATGGAGAGATGGATATGTTAATTAGCTTAACTGTAGTAATCTTTTCACTATGTATATGTATGTCAAAATGTTGTACACTTTAAATATACACAGTTTTATTTTTTTAAAAAAAGAACCAGTCCTGACATACCAGCACAGCCAACTTGGCAGTCGCTCTGTGATTCCATTTTGTAAGCCACAAAATTGTTTCTTTGAAATCTCTCTTTAAAATTGCTCCATTTCTCTGATGCAGCAAGAAGGCAAGAGAAAATAATTGCTTTCCAGTGGACTCATGCCCACGAAAACAAACCCAAGTGTACTGCCGCTAAAAAGAATCCAGTCTGCCACACTTCCTATTTATTTGGCTTTGGAGAATTGGACAGAGCAGAACCGAGGAAGGCGCGATACACCGCACTGAGTCATCCCCTGAAGCGGCTCCCGCCCCCCGGAGCTCCCGCGGGCTGGTGTGCGAGGGCAGGACCTGCTCTCACCGCTAACCCCTCGGTCGTACGTGTCTCCACGGAAGCCGCAGGGCTCACTTCCTCACTACAATTCCTGCCCGCAACGTGCATATTTCTGGTTTAAGTTAGCAAAGAAAACAAAACCAGCCTGGGCGCGCACTCTTTCTTCGGTCCCCGGACTGCATTCAACCCGGTCTCCTGTTGTGTTTGCCGCCTACCTCCTTTTCCCGACTTTTTTTTACAAAAACGGCAGCCTCACCTCCTCTCCTTCAAAAACCTGCTGGATTCCGGTGGGGCTGCAAGTCGCAGGTTCCGGACCCCCCCCCGCCCCGCCCCACTCCCCGGGTGATGACGCCACCGGAGCCTGACCAATCACAGAGCCCCGTCCCGCAGCCTGGAGACTGGGGGCGGAGACTGGGGGAAGCTGGCCGGAGCCGCGGCTGGGACTCATACCAGGTTAAGCGCGAGGAGGAGAGAGAGCAACCTCCTCACTACCTCCGCCTCGCTGAGCTAAGGAACAGGTCAGGAGCTGCGGATAGCCGTGCTTCCTGTGCCCTGTCTTCGCCAGGATGAGAAAATGGGGCCTGAGCACACAGAAAAGTCAAGATGAGTGATTCAGGGAAAGGCGTGGGAGTCAGGGGCGAAAAACTTGACCAGACAATTTGTTTACTTGGACACAGTGATCCCAATCCCAGGGCTCCCCTCCGCCCCCCACTCCCGACCTTTGTACAAGCACCAATAACTTTCCTTTTCCAGGTAAGCAAGGGTTAACTGGATTTCTGTCCCACAACCAAATAATACAGCAACTGGTCCCTCCACGCGGAGATTTGTAAGTAATAAGCTAAAAGACCCTAAAAGGTGGGACTGGCTCGCCGAGATGGTGCAGAGCCACCAAGATTCCTCTTTCCTCCAGGGAGAAGCTGGCCTTCCGGACCTTGTGCTGTCAGCGGCTGTTACAAGAAGTCTCTGTCAAAAGATGTCAGGATGCTGGAATGGGTCATCTATGCACTACCAAAAAGGATGCTTCCTTCAAAGCTGGGCTGTTTCAAAGTGGAAGGGATGGGCAGACAGATACAAGAGAAGCTCTTTCTCCTCACAGCGAGATTCCAAGAGTACAGAGAGTTGGGCGATCTTTTTCCTGGAAGAATTGCAGAAGCAGAAATCTGGGGCTGGGAAGGAGAGTACTGGAGTAAAGAGGAAGCATCTCGTCTTGGAGCAGCATTGAATCCAGCGCAGCCGAGGGCCTGCGCACACCTTCCTCATCTCCTGGCGCTTCAAGCCAGCTCTAGACCAGGAAGCTGAGTCCCCAGGAAATGGACACTCCTCCAGGCCTGAGGCCCAGAGAAGAAAGTCCTCCACTAGCCGGTCTGGTTTGCACAGTGCAATTCTTCGAGTCCCCCAAGAGGCAGAACCAAGGGGAGGGCGGGGGAAATTTGCTCCTGTGCCAGAGAAGTGAGTTTTTGCCTCCTCTGTCCGAAGGATGGGATATAGGTAGTTGGCTGATGAAAACCGGAACTGCTTCCCCATTCCATTTTTTAAAAATAGAATTCTGCAAACATACAGGGAGTGGGTCATGCATCATTTAGTCATAGATGGCAAGAGGATGAGTAGGTCTCATTGGCTTCTCAATTATAACCTGACCCAACTATTGCTTTTACAATTATTCCACACATATTTATTGAGCATCTACTAACTGGTAGATCTCTGTTAGATCCTGGGGCTACAGCAACGAAGAAAACAACCAACCGACCATGACTTACGACTTGGGGAGTCATTCCTGTACCGGGAAGTAGGGACACCATCCAGGCAAGTGGCCAGGCCCAAATCCTGGGAATCATTCTCTGACCACAGAGCCCTTTCAGGAGGCTCCTCCTAAATCCAACCCACATCTGCCCACTTCTCACTATGTCCTCGGCTTAGCCGTGGCCCAGGACAGCATGGTGTCTTGGCTAAATCACTGTGACAGTTTGGACCAGGCCATTTGCCTCCAGTGTTCTCACCACATACCTCCCCCCCTCCCCAGTCCATTCAGCACACAGAAGTCACAGTGGTCTTTGCAAAAAAAAAAAAAATCAGTTCATACACTGTCAAACTAATGGATCCACTGAGAGCAAACATCTAGATAGTTTTATCTATGTCAGTAATAAAATGAATGCTAGCAGCAGGAGGCAAGTACGTGTTTGTGTATATGAAGAGTCAACGCTGGTTTTATATTCTCTGACAGCGGAAAATATCATAAGGATGCATTCAGTTGCATAATTTGCTGCCTCCAAAAAAAATAAATAAAACCAGTTTGCGTCCCTCTCCTGCTTAAAACTCTCCAGTAGCTTCTCAGAGCAACCAGACATAAATTCCAAACACCTTCCCTTAGTGGGCAGGAGCCCAGGTGATCTGCAGCTTCCTCCCATCCTCCCTCAGCTGGTGCTATCTTCCCCCTCACTGCCTCCTGCTTCGCCTCTGCCCCTAAGTCATACCAATCGAGTTTGAATCTCAAGGCTTTTACCTTTGCTGTTCCTCCTTCTTGGGACACCCTCCCCCCCATCTTTCCAAGCCTGTCCCCTTTCCATTGTTCGAAGGTAACAGGATACTCAGTGGGACTTTTCTTATTGTTCAGGAATTCCAGCTAAAGCCCAGAGATGAGGACAAAGAGGTTCTAAGCATCCACGTCTCAAGAGAGCCGCCCCTTGCCCCCTACCCCCGAGAGCACCAGTTTCCCCTGCTGGAGTTTACTGAAAGGTGTCAGAATGTCCCTATCAGCAGTCCTCCAGGCCTCCTTTCTAATCTTCATGAGATGAATGGGACGGAGCCCAGAGCCAGAGCCAGAATCCTCTGCTTTGGGGGGAGAGCAATGTTTGTAATGAGAGACCACCCTCCCCCTAAGCCAGATAGTGAGGAGGCACCAAGGAATCAGCCAAAGAGAGGGGGTCCCTGAGAGACCTGCTGTTCCCAAGCCAATTATCATTTTCTAATCTGCCCTTAGACTTTTGTGAGTGAGGTAGGAAGGCTGGCATTGTTTCCAGCTGAGAGTGGGGGCAGAAGGGAGCTACTTAGTCTCCTACTGCTGTCTGGCAAGAAGGGAAGAATTTGTGGTAAGGAGAAATGGACACTTAGAAAGGTGGTTGGGCTTGGGTCCACCAGAGTAGCTCAAGGTTGGGTGTAGAGATTACTTTAAAAAGGAGGGCGGAAGAGATTATGCGGAGTGAAATAAATCAAGCGGAGAGAGTCAATTATCTTATGGTCTCACTTACATGTGGAGTATAAAGAAAATCATGGAGGGCATTGTGAGAAGGAAGGGAAGGGTGAATGGGGGGAAATCGGAGGGGGTGATGAACCAGGAGAAACTGTGGACTCTGAGCAACAAACTGAGAGTTTTGGAGGGGAGGGGGTGGGGGGGTGAGCCTGGTGGTGGGTATTGAGAAGGGCAAATATTGCATGGAGCACTGGGTGTGGTGCATGAACAATCAATCTTGTAACACTGAAAAAATAAACATATTTGGGGAGAAAAAAAGGGGGGGGCAGGGCACCTGGGTGGCTCAGTCGTTAAGCCTCTGCCTTCGGCTCAGGTTATGATCCCGGGGTCCTGGGATCGAGCCCCGCATTGGGCTCCCTGCCCAGCGGGAGGCCTACTTCTCTTCTCTCTCCCACTCCTTCTGTTTGTGTTCCCTCTCTCACTGTATCTCTCTCTGTCAAATAAATAAGTAAAAATCTTAAAAAAAAAAAAGTCTCTCCATTTTTCTTTTTTATTTTAAGACTGCTGTTACATAAATATTGGAACATTATATCTATCTTCCTCTCTCTTATTTTTCATTTGATGAATTTATCTTTTTGTCTGTGTTCTGAGGGGATTGCATTAATTCTTATGAATTTATCTGACAACTCACTAAGTCAGTTTTCAATAGTATATATGCTGCAGTTCTATTTGATTTGGGGACGCATACAATTATTTTATTTGCAAGGATTATTTCTTGTTCTCCCAGTATTCTATTTTGTGCTGCTTCTGCGCTCTGTCTTTTCACCAAAATACAAACTTTGATTGTTTTAAAAGTTACCTCCTGCTTTATGTAATAATTCTTCATTGGCTCTGATCCATCTTCTGGTTCCTGTTGAGGCCACTTGGTCTCCACTGGTGACTAACAGATGCTTGTCGTTCTCCTGTGTTTATAAATACGGAAGTCTGTATTGAAAAGGAGGGGTGGGTCTCCCGAGTGCTGCGAGCAATTGCGCAGGTCACTGGGAGCTTTCCTAGCTGCCCCCCCGCCCCAGCACGTTTGCCTCCAGCCCCTGCTGGCACGACCCTGCAGAAATCAGCAGCCCGACAGAGTCCCAGGCAGACACTGCCTTTGTCGTGTTTGTCACAGACCCGTTCATGCCAGTTTTCTATCTCCTGAAAAGTTCTCGAGGTTTCTGCCTCGTTGGTGTTGTTCTTGAAACAAACCCTGTGTGGCTTCCCATTAGGCGGAGCCTGATTTTGGCAGCTTTTGTGGTGCGTAGCCCAGAGACCTCCAGCGTGTGCTTGCAAAGAGTCCACCCTGAGCCCACTCTCCCTGGGCACGGCCGCTCAGAAGTACTGCAATTTAACGCACCCCTGCTTTCAGTGACGGATGGTGTATCACAACCACAGCTCCCTTGTCCCTTAGGTGGGAAATTCTGCGGTGCCTATTCATTGCACACGGGCCCCCAGGGTTCCCAAGAGGAGAGCATGATCTGGTTATCCACGGTGGTGACCAGACGCCCCCTTTAGAGCCTGCCTTCCCTTCTCCGTCTCGCTTCCCCACTTCCCTGTCGGGTGCGTCCCAGGATCACCTTTCCCATAAACTGCTTGCAAGTGAACGCTCATCTAAGGGGGAACCCAAATGACGGAGTGTGGCAGGCTCTTTAGAAAGCTCTCTCTCCTGGTGCGGAGAAAGAGCTGGAGGGGGGAGCTGGAGGCCAGGAGATGAGCCTGGCGATGTGAGCGGCAGCCCCACGGAGGGTAAGAGAGGAACCAAGACCCCACCGTGTCTCAGAGGCCAACACCTACAGCAGAGCAGAGCTCCCCGAGATACTGGTTAAATATTGTGACATGTGGAAGACTAGAAGTAGCCATCGTGGAAATATCTAGACTTTCTCGGCCTTCCTGGTACTTACCTTTATGTTTCTTTTTAATTGTTGCTGTTGCTGTGGTTATTACTGCTATTTCTAAGGAAGCACTCAGTCCACAGTTGTTGAATGAATGAGAGGAGGGAGAGATAAAAGTCTCCTTGGCTGCTGGCTGGGTCGCAGTGCCATTCACTGAGAGAAGGCCCAGGGGCAAAAGAGCAAGTCTGGGAGGAGGGGTGGGGCAGACAATCTCCTCTACAAACGTATCAGATAACAGGGCACTCTGGGTACTTTCTGGAACTCAGGGTGCCGGGCAGGCGCGGGCAGGGGACTCATCAGGCTATTTCATAGTCCCTGTGGCACGTGCTCCTGTCAATCAGGCGGAATCCAGCCCCGGGGCCAGAGCGGAATCCGGGAGCTCCTGCAGAGCCAGATGATAACCTAGTCTACCCAACATATTTAGTTGGTGGATTACGGGGAGGAGGAGCAGAGGGCGAGGGTGGCCGGAAGCTTGGGCCTCTCACCCACTTAGGCGCTCCGGGCAGTGGATCTTCACCAGCCCCGGTAGAGCAGCACTAGCGTGTGCAGGTGCAGCCCGTGCCCCGGGTTTGAGGTCAGGCTGAGAAACCAGACAGATTAAAAGACATCACCCAGCCAGGCGAGACCCCCAGCTCCTCCTTCCCGAGAAACATCAGGACAGCCAAAGACAGTGAGCCCTTACGGATGTTACTCAGTGGGAGAATACCCTTTCTAGAGCGTCCAACAACTTAACTCAATAGAGAGTAGTTTTCCCATTACTATGTCTGTTTTATGGATGAAGAAGCAGCTGCAGGGAAAGGCTGAGTGTAGGGGACGATTTTCTGTAACTTGCCCATGATTACAAGGCTCTTCAGGGGCAGAGCCCAGACTCAAACCCGAACCAAGGCCTGCCTATACTCGGCTGCCCTGCAAGTTGAAGTATAAGGTGGAGGGCAAAGGGGAAAGTCAGCCAGTGGGGATCGACGAGCTGTGAGGGGCTCGGTGGGGTCTCAGTGACCCAGGAGCTCAAGGAATAATCAGAAAAGGGCTTCTGCAGCTGCTTGGTTAGGCAGAGATTGCACACATGTACTTGCCTCCACTGGGGAGGTCTCTGTGCAATCAGGGGAGAAAGAGATATACAGGAGGTCTGCAATAGTTTGCGGCATGAAAGCCCACATTTTCTGGTCATTGGGAACCTCCCATTTTGGGTGGAGGAACTGCTTCTTCCGCACAGCTCATCCTGTGTGGAGCGGCCCATCCCTGTTTCAGGCACACAATGCAGGGGGGACGCATCTAGTCCTTTCCGGGAACGAGCGGAATCCCGGAGGGGAGAAGAAGTCTCTTTCCTCCGAGGCAGGTCTCTGGGGTGGGGGTGGGGGGGTATAAGCCTGGGGCTGTCTGTGAACAACCCCCACCACGCGAAGAGCTCTTGACCCCCCCGGAGGGAAGGAAGACTAAATACAGAGAAAAGCGGAAGCAAGACAGCAGAGTCTGTCTCTCTCTCTCTCTCTCTCTCTCTCTCTCTCTCTCTCTCTCGCACACACACACAGAACAGACTAAGTGACCACATCACTGAGTCTCTTACACTCCCCGTCCTTCCTCCTGGTTTCTAGAACCAATCCATTCCTTTTGTGTATTTGCTGTTTTGTGTTTTTGGCTAATGAATTTGGCTCGTGTCTCCCTTACTAACTCGCGTTCAGCTGGGCTGGATTGCTGACGGTTCCCTGAAGTCCACGCGGTCTCCTTCTGGCACTTTCCACAGGTTCAGACAATGTAGTGCCCGCCACACAAAGTCCCGGGGGGCAGGACATGTGAGAAGGGCTCTCGTGAGCCATCCTCCCTGTTTCCTCAGTTTCCCTTCCAGCACCGGCACGTGGCCATGCTCAGGTCAGCAGAGAGTAAAGCACACTGGACCTCCTCCTTCACACTTTGTCTCCACCACCCCGCATACCTCCTCAGTCTCTCGGCTGAGACTGAGAAGTCTGCCTCTTCGTGGGGCCCAGCCCCTCACAGGTCGACAGCTGCTCTGTCATTCTGGTCCAGCTTCTAGACGGGGGACCTTGGATGCTGTGGGCTTCGGACCTTAAGAGTCTACAATACAGACTCCGATCGAGCGCCCAAAGGCCTCTAGTACTGTGGAGACGAGCTCTTTGTGGCAGACCTCCTTCCCTTAGTGTGTCTCAGAGCATCGGTCCGTTTCTTGGCTTGAGGCCCCTTCAGGAGAAGAACCAAGGCTTAGAGACCTTTCAGCCCCTGAGTTTCAACTGTGCGACGAGAACGTCGGGTGTTCAGAGGAGGAAGAATGACAAGAGGTGGACAGGTTCCGGGGACTGGGGCATGCTGCGGACGAAGCTGTCGACGCTGGCTATCAGCAAATGGTGGCGACAGCTGTCCTGACATGGGGTGGGACACGAGCAACAGCCTGGCAGAGGAGCCTGTGTGACTCACTTGAGTCACCATGAGGACACCGCACTGGCGGCCTTCGGCCCGTGACGTGAAGGCTGCTGCTCAGTGAAGGGTCTCGAATGCCCAGGATTTTGACCTTCATTCTCAGAGACTGAAAGGGCTCGGATTGCTTCAGAGGCTCTTCCAGGAGGACCCGGTGGTTACACGGACTCCAGCGCCCAGGGAGGACTGAGAAGCCGGGGCAGGAACCTCCACCTCCCTTCCTGGGGTTAGCGGAAGGAGGCTCTCCTCGAACTCCCATCTTGCCCTGCCCGCTCTGTGACCCACGGCCGTGGTGGGCTCGGACTCAGACGGATGGCATCTTGACTCCATGACCTCAGGAGCCTCCTGCCCCGCTCCCCTCTCAGTTCCCGGCCGTGCCAGGCAGTTCCCAGCCCCCTGTCACTCGGTAGGTGGGCCGGTCCTCAGCAATCCCTCTCTGGGACTTTCCGACCTGTAAGCGCCTTTTATTCTATGACTCATTGGAGATTCTCATCACTCTTCCATTTAGGAAGCCCCTAAGTGGAGGTTCCGGGCTGGGTGCTTTTTTTTGTCCTCAATTTCCTTCCTACCTCGAGGTCTATTTGGGTGGACTTACTTTGCGAGTTTCTGGGCCAGCCCAGCCGAATGGGAACAAGTCTCCGGCAGGCCCCTTGCTGGTGATTCTGTTTCTCTTGGAGGGTCAAGGCAAGAGCCAGAGCACACAGACTCGGAGCTGGAGGGCAGACAGGCAGCCTCCTGCCGGGGCTCCTTGCAAAGAGCCGACGGACTCCACCGAGTCTGAGCAGCCCCACCATTCACCAGCTAGGCAACCTGCAACAAGGGACTTCCTGAGCCTCAACTTTTTTTCTTTTTTTTTTCATTTGTGAAGTGGAGCTAAAGATGTCTACCTTGCAGGGTTATTAAGAAAGGTAAATGAGCCTTATAATAAGGCTGATGTTTAATAACTGGCAGCTGATATTAGGGTTCTTTTATCCCAACCTTGAAAGAACCAGGCAGGCTTGCCCAAGGCCATGCGTTGCTGCAGTCGCGGGTCACGTCGCGGTTCACCGGCGTGTCCCCTGCTGGGGTTCTTCTGCCCACCCCATGCCGCCCCCACCAAGGAGGAGACAGCAGGCAGGGCGCAGGGGCATGCCGGGAAACCCTCCTGTTCTCTGATCATCTCCCGAGGGCTGCGTAGCCGTGGCAGGGTCAGCAAACCCGCCCCAAGGCCACTTCCACATCAGCGGTGGAGAAAAAAGGAACCGGGGGCAAAGAGTCACACGGAAGAAAGTGCCTGGAAAAGATGTTTTTATGTTCACTTACATGGAAAAAATAATCAAAGTATACAGCATGAAGATATAGGCATCTCAGAAAATTCATCCCCATGAACCTGTTGGTTCAGCGGCAGTTGGAATTCGACTGTTGCCCCGTGGAAGTCATAAAATCAGGGGGTGGGGGTGGGGGGGGAGGGCCTCCAAGGGAAAGGTAGTCATTAGGTGCTATCTCTGTTTCTAGTTTCGGATCATTTGGAGTTTAAACTTTTCCAGCAAGTCAGAGTTATATAATAACAGATGCCATACTAAAATATGATTGTGTAAAAATATAAAAATTTCTAAAGCATGACGGCAATAATATTTTAGGAAATAAACATTAAAGTCTGGTAATATTGGAAAATACAAATGGGATCATTTGAGCAGTTCTGTCTCTGTATCGACAGCGAAGGACGGCTGTGTATCAGGGATGCATGAAGAGTAAGGCCTTCGGTCAGCACATAACTTAAAAAGGGTAACATGTCTAAACACTGACTTTGTGAGAAAACATGAAGGACATCTTATACTCAGCAACAATGGTTGAAGGAGGAAATTCCTTTCTGAAGGATGCAGGGGGCAGAAGGCCAAGGCCTTTTATTCAACTCGCCCTTAACCACCGTGGGATGTGTTCACACCGCACGGGGTCTCCTGCAGATCTAGCACCGATAGATGGATCAGATTTTATTTTTGATCTGAGTCCTTTATGTCTTCAGTTTTGAGTGTATTGAGGTATGTTTTCTTTGGTTGCTGTTGTGATGAATGTGTGATAAAAAAAAAAACGACCTAATATTTACAACATTTAAACCTTTTAGATTTCAGTGTCAACTCTTCACATAAGAAAAACTGGAAAACCCTTAATGAATCGCTGGAAGGTCATTACTTCCTGGCATCTGTCATGAAACTGTTTTCGATACACAGAACAATGAGCCTATTAGCACAGCTATATGTTTTCTGCTCCAGAATCTTCCCTGTGCTCAGTGGGGAGGCCAGTCCCGTGACCGCCATGTCAGCGGTTCGCCACGCTTCACAGTAGTTATCCACGAGACGCACTCCGTGGGGGCTGGAGCCGTGCCAGATGACCTTCTGGGGCCTGCAAAGGAATCGTGCCACATTACTTCTGAGATGTTGCTTCTTTGTGGTGTACCTCATCAATGAACAAATTGACCTAAGTCATGCATCAAGTCCAACTCTTGAGCCCTTCATGGTCTGACCCCACATCATAGCCTCTCCCCAACACTGGGAGCGTCGCTCCTTCCAATAGATAAGCACCTTATATTCCAACCCCACCCAGCTCGTACCTGTTCTCAGGCCATACCCTCTGCTTTTGTGACTCCGAACCTTTGCTCACGAGGTCCCGCAGCCTAGGGTGGCTTCATTTGCATTTTCAGACCAGAGATTCCTTCTGGTCTTTCAAAGGCCATTAAATGCCACCTCTTACAGGCAGCCTTCTTGACTGTCAGCCCCAAATAAGGACAGATCTTTCCTCTATGCTCCCATCATGGTATCTGTTACTCCATTTTACAATTACAGTGTTGCGGCTAGGACTATAGTTGGTTGGTGACTGTCCTCCCCTGTAGACTGTGAGCCTTGTAAAGGTCTGGGGTCATGTAGCTTATTATCACGCCTTTCGGGTAGGCATCAGGCCTGGCATATAGATACTGAGAAAAGTTTGCCAAGTTATTCTAATCTTTTTTGTTTTTTTTTTAAGTAGGCTCCATGCCCAGGGTGGAGCTCAATGAGGGGCTTGAACTCATGACCCTGAGATCAAGATCTGAGCCAAAATCAAGAGTCAGATACTCAACCAACTGAGCCACCCTGGCAGCCTGACCAAACTGTCCTAATCTTACTAGCACACACCGATTCCAAAGAATTAGAGCACAGCTCCCAGCCCAGGGTTAAAGGGTCACCTGGAGCAGCATTCCTCACCACTTGCTGAGTGCCTACAACATGCTGGATGTCCTCACATTCACCACTCTAGGCTCGCAGCAATCCTGTGTATAGATATGATCATTTTGCCCATTTCACAGTGAGGCCGCTCAGGCTCATAACGTGGAGGAAACTTGAAAGGTCCCTTATTAAGGGACTGGCCTCAGGTCTCCCGGCCGCAAGGCCAGGGCTTTCTCCACGGCCCTCAGCTGCCTGGCCGAGGCTCTGTGCTAGCAATAGCCCAGAGGGGCGGCTGGTAAAAGCATCTCATTGTTAGAGTTTCTGTCTCCTAAAACTGTCTATCCCTCCATATTCTTTGAAGGCTTACCAACCCCACTTACCAGGAAGGATCCGTCATCACGTCTCGGCCATCAAAGGAGTATATTGGAACATGTGTATTGAACTGACCTCCGTGGCCAGAAAAAATTGTGTCCCAATTGTTGAAAAGTACTTCACCCTGTAGAGATAGAAATGCTCCAGTGGAGTCCCAGTGCTACGGGCCTGCTAGCAGACTAGCGATTTATTCATTCTTTTTTTTTTTTTTTTGTAAGATTTTATTTATTCATTTGACAGAGAGAGAGATAGCAAGAGAGGGAACACAAGCAGGGGGAGTGGAAGAGGGAGAAGCAGACTTCCTGCCAAGCAGGGAGCCTGATGTGGGGCTCCGTCCTAGGACCCCAGGATCATGACCTGAGCCGAAGGCAGGTGTTTAAGCAACTGAGCCACCCAGGCGCCCTATTTATTCATTCCTCAAGACCAAGAGGCCACCTGTGCCAAAGCCCCAGCCCCAATCCCAGAGCCTGGATAGAGCGGGAACTCAGGAAATGTTTGTGGTTTGATGTTACAATCCATCCTTGAACCCTTTTGGTTTTATTGCTTATTTCTTAAGGTAATTTCTCTTATTATCTGTGTATAAAGGTTCCTCCCCATCAAAAGCGTGTCTTAGGTCTTTACTAATTTTTATATTTCAACATTTTCTACATATATACCGAACTTCGGATTTGTACCAGGGCTTGTGCCAATCTGCCCCGTAGGTGGTACGGAGATGACCCTCTCACTCCTTTTCCTGACGGCGCCTAATTCCCTTCAGTTGTTCGTATTCCAAGGATACTGGTCATCTGAGTGGGCGACTGTGCTAGAACTGAACCTCAGGGGAAGAGACGGGAAGGGCCGGGTGTGGGGTCTGGATGTACCAAATCGGAGCACGGGGGTCACAGGCACATGTGGGTCTCAGAGTAACCGTAAGATACGGTGAGAGGTCAGGGTCCTGGCTGCGTGTGAGCGGGAACAGAGCTGTCCCTCCGTGGAATTAAAGGAACCGGCCATTTCCACGGTGGAACAGGGGTCCTACGAGGCCCCGCCTTGCCAGCAAAAGGTGACAGAGAAATAAGCTGGGTTCCGGCAGCTTGGATGTGCCGAGAGGACCAGAGTAGGGGGCAGGACAATGGGGCTCTGCTCTGGGACCAGTGCTCGCCAGTTCCTCTCTGGAACTGGGAGCCCTGGACTGGGCATCAAGGACCTGACTTCTGGTTTCTAGTGACTTCCGGCAAATTCCTCTCTCCTTCTGTGCCTCAGTTCCCACATCTATCTGAGGAAAGAATAACTCCCTTTTATTGGAAGCGTCTATTAAGATAATGGATATAAAGCACTTTTTACTTGTCTGCTCCCAGAATCATACCAGCTAAGCAGGAACGGCCATGGTAAATAAGGAAACTGAGGCACAGAGAGGTTCAACTGACCCCCCCCCAGGCACACAGCTAATCAGGGACAGACGGGGTCTGGAACCAGCACGCCTCTGATGATGCCGGTCCCTGGAGACCAGTGTCTCCAGGAGCCAATGGGAAGAATCCTTATGTGTACCTTGAGGTTCACTATGGGAAGGCTGTATCTCTCTGCTTTCCTCACCACCGTGGACAGGTCTTGCAGATGGGAGGACAGGAAGGCCCGGTAGGTGGACAACAGCCCTGCAGCCCTGGCCTGCTGGAAGCACTGAAAATCAGCTCGGAGGTCCCCAGAAAACGGCGTGTTCAGAGCAACCAAGTGCAGCTGTGAAAGAAAGTGAGAGTTAAAAGAGTGAGAAGCAAACTCCAACCCGCATACCCATCTCAGGTTGCTACTAAGACCCCGACTCCCTGGGAGGGAAGGCGCTACCGGCAGTCTCCCTCTGCCTCTGCCGGAGGGGGGCCTTCCAGCCCCGGCCTGACCGTCTCACCGGGGCAGGTGAGCTGGGACCCCAAGTGGCGGGCTTCGGCTCTCGGACTCGCTCTAGATGGTGACAATATCTTCCGTATAGGAGAAAACAAAATAAAAGAAAGCACTTCAGAGATCTGAATCCAGCGTACAGACCATTTGCTGGAGACCTCTGGGTCTGCCCTAGTTCAGCTTCCGAGAGGGTCTTAGGCCAGCTTTGGTACTGGATGGATCCCAGAGCTCCACCAAGCTAGCTGGCCTTGCCCTTTCCTCTACCTCCCGATTAGGCCTGGGGCTGTTCGTCTGATCATGAGGGGCCGGGGGGAAAGGCATTGAAAGGAGAAGGTCATGACATTTCTTGCTAAGACTGCCGGGGAGACCCTTTTAGAAACTAGGGGTCACACAGTAACCGGAGCCTCACATTCCTGCCGCCTTGGGTAGCCGCCAAAATAAAGTCCTTCCATAGTCTGTTTTCTCCCACACTTTTTCTCCCCAAGCGCATCCCTCTCTCCTGGCCTTCATGCTGTGCCCTCTGGAACACATTCTGGAGCACGGGTCCAGGAGTAGCCCTCTCCCTCCTCGATGTCACCTCGGGGAGGGCTGGTGCCTACCCAGGGCCCAAGTCCCCAGAAAAGAAAAATATTTCAGAAGGTCTTAAACCAAAAGACACGAAATGAGTCCTGTGAGGTAAGGCAGGTGATGGTCACTGCTTCTCTCCCCACTCCTGCGCTGCCTCTCCCGGCCACACGTCCCCGGCACCAAGCTTCCTCATGGCCCGACACCAAGGGTCGCCATTCTGGCATTCTCCCGCTCATCAAGGGTCCGGCCGGCTGGGCATGGCTCGCCATGACCCACAACATTCGGACCGCCCCACGCAGTCCCTATGCTTCTCCGGACATTCTTCTCTGTTTCGCCACCCCTCTCCTTCCCCTTTTTGAAGAGAAGAGACCACGCACACACGCCACACCTCCCAGTTTCTTCCCGTTTGTTCATCCCTGGTTCCGCCTGTATCGTCGTGCTAGGTAGAGGTCCAGGTTAAGCACACCCCTTGCCCCCGACTTGGACAAGGCTTCCCCTGCAGCCCTCCCAGCACCAGCCTGAGGATGGGGAGGGGGCTGCACTCGGCACAACCACTTTTAGGCCGTCGGACTTCCAGCCCCCCCACAGGCTCTGTCTTCCTCCCTCCCATGGACCTATGGACCACCCGAGGGACGAGGCCCTATGGTCCCACCAGCCTCCAACCAGCATGCTTCTGGTGGCTACACCCAAGGGCAGTCACCAGAGGACGGCGTCCCCATACCTAGGGACACTTAGAGAAGGTGCACAGGTGCACACAGGCCTCCAATCCCACTCATCTCCACCTCTTCTATTTTACAAAGATACGTAAAGAACTGTCTGGAATGATGGCTATTTCCGAATGGCGAGACTGGGGGATTTTGTGCCCTCCTGTCTGTATTTCTCTAAGAGCCCGGACATTTTTAATAATGAAGATGCTATCGTTTTTATGAAGACAATACAGTTTCAACAATCAAATGTTAAAAGGGTGATCTAGGGGGTGGTTGTAGTTTTGGTAAAGTTATCGGGGATTTACTGTTTCCTTCTCCTTTTTTTTTTTATTTATTGTCCAGATTTTCTACAAAATACATATGACTTTAGACTTGATGAAATACTACTTTAAAAAATCCTTCAGCTGCTGCCCTAACTTCTCCCCTTTGTGGCTGAACTTTTGGAAGGGTTACCTCCACGCACTTCTCTCTTTCCTCATCTCACCTCTCATGTGCTCCCGAGCCACTGGAATCTCGCTGGCATCCCTCCACGCCCCAGATACGCTCTTCTCTGGCTTCTAGCTTTGGAGGACACCGTTTTGTGCTTCTGATGGACCCCTTGGCAGCATCTGGCACTGCCGGTTCTACCTTGTTTGGCATTCTGTCTTCCTCTCGGGCTACGGGTTCTGTGTGTGTTCTCATGGTCCTTCCATCGGTTCCTTTCTGCTTTCGCTCCTCGCTCTCCGATCTCTGCTCAGTGTGCGCGCTCTTTTGGGAATCCTACCACCCCCCTCACCTTTGTCACGGCTCAGAGGAAGACTCCCAGGTCTGTATCTGCCGACCAGGCCCCCAGGCCGACTCCCTCTAGGAGGCCTCCACTCACATACCCTACGGGTACCTCAGACTCGCTGTGTCCCGGACAGGGTCCTGACTGGTGAGGGGCAGCCCTCCAGGAAACACGTTTCTGGTGCCGGGAGCCCAGGCCTTGTTCCTTGAAAATACCTCCAGGACCCTCGCTAAAAAGCGCGGCCTTAGGCCGTCCAATCTCATTCTCTTGGCTACCTTTGCTGTGGCCGGGAGTGGGCAATGAGCCCGAGATGACCCCTGCAGATGACCTCTCCCCAGACCCTGAACCGAGTCAGGCGGTCCGGGCTCTCCCACTGCAAAATCTCCTGCAGCCGGGGCCACAGCCAGCGCCACGGCAACCCGAAGTGCGTGCGAGCTCAGTGGACGTGACCTGCGTCTGTGTGTCGGGACAGGGTGGAAAGGCGGCAGGAAGAGAGAGCCTCGCCGAAGCCGCCCTGTCTCCTAGCGGGCTAACCGCAGGGACAGGAGTCCCACAGGAGTCCCAGGAAGTTGTACTTCCTGCCGTGGAGTGTCAGGCGGTTTCTGCAATGATCTAAACATCTTCACTTAGGCTCGTGAAGGAAAAGAGTCGGAGTTTTCATTCTGGCCACAAAATGACGCTCAGGAAGGAAAGCAGCACCCCTCAATGAGCCAAGCAGAAACTTGGGCATCGCTCCTGACCTCCCTCATCCTCTCAGCCCCACATCCGAACCAGGGACCAAATCTGTCACTCCGGCCTTTTTAACTTCTCTCGAATCTTACTTTTCTACGTGTTCACTGCTGTGATCCGGGTTTGAAGAATACGACAGCTACCTGCCTATCTCCAGGGACCGAGGCCTGTCCCTTCTGACCCTGTGTACACTGTAACCAAGGGAAATTCTGCAATGCCAGTCTTAGAGACTCTTTCCCCAAGACCCTTCGGTAGGTCTTCATTGTCCATTGGAACAGGTCAAAGCCCTTCGCTTGGCTTCAGGCCCTTGGCCTCTGCAAACTAAACTTCTCCCTTCTCTGCCTTAAAATCCGCCTCTTCGGCCAGGCGAGGTCATGCCCAGGGCTTCCCCTTGCCTTCCTCTGTTCCAAATCCCCTCTGCCTCGAATATGCCCACTCTCTCCCTCCCACGTGGTTCTCTCCTGCTCTCAACTCTCCTTTAGGTCTTAGTTTAGGGGCTCCCTCCTCCAAAGAAGGCAGAATTCTTGGAGGTTTCTCCTTTCCCCGGCAGCCTGTATGTGCCTCGCCTCAACGACTTACCAACTACTGTAACTCCCTGGTTTGGGGTTTGCCCCTCCCGCTAGCCTCTCCGCATCTCGAGGGGAGGGCGCGTGCCCCCAGGCACGGGGCGCACACACTGCGGATGCGCACGCAGCACTTGCGGGGAAAATGTGCCAACTGTACTTACCGCGGGCCTCTCGTAAGTGACACTTGAGGGCGGCATCAGTGGAGGCGGATGTGGCTGCCACATAAAAGAGGAAAACAAACAGTCCTGCATAAGCATCCAGTCTGATCTTCGAGACCACCGAGGTGCAACTGTGATGCTTCACATAGTCTGTCATTGCCTTCAGGCCACTCTTGGGAGATTCAGCCCCCCCTACCCCCCACAGCCCACCCCAGTTTCCTACAAGGCAGGGAGGGGATGGCAAGACCTGCCTCAAAGGGTTGCTGTAGGGTCAAAAAAATGGACAATGGAAGTTGCCGATGTTTTTATCAGGCAAAGAAGTCTCAGAGTGCAAAAAGTAAAGGGCTCTTGTAGATCGCGTATGCCAGCCATGATTTCACAGGGGAATAAACTGAGGCCGAGAGGGGTTGGAAGCCCCCCATTGCCCAAGAGGATTAAGCTACGACATGGAAATAGCAGATGTCCAGCCTCTGGGTCCAGTTCTCAGCTCTCCTGCAAGAACATTCTGTTGGCACTTGGTAATTTCTGGGTTTCTGCCAGGTAGGTACTAAACCATGCAGAGCTGGCTGGCCAGAGGTTGGAGAGCTTGGTTCTGGACACCACGGGGACTTCGTGGATGCTGACAAGCAAAGGAGCGAGAAGTAAGGCAGGGTAACTACTCACGTTGCTGGAGAGCGCGGGGGGCGGAGGGCTGTCGGCGGGAATGGGGATCAGTTCTCCCAGCTTAAAGAAAACAATACATTGAAAATGAAACATCAACCGGAGAGTGTCAGTCTAGTTTCAAAACAGAAAAATGGCATTTCCAGGGGGTGGATTATTATTTTTAGAGGGTATTCGGAGGCAGTTTGTTAAAAGGAAGCATAAGAATTAACCTGCAATTTCTTCCAACCATCTCGGACCCGAATGAAGAACTCCGTGCTGTCCCTCAGGTAGATGAAGGTCCCTTCAATGACCAAATGTGCTTTCTGCAGCATATCATCCATGGTGCTAAATGCTGTGACCTGTCAGAAAGTTTTCCATTCCCAACAGTGCCGTTATTGCTAGAGCGGTGGCAGGATTCGAAAAACCAGCCGTCGTGAATTCAAACGGGGGCCATCCCCTGACAGCCAGTGAAAGGCTCTTTGTGCCTTCGAGACATATGTAACTTCATTAATAGCCAAAGGACATTCTTTATGAGGAAACAAAAACACCAATTAGGTTGGAACACAAATCTGAACTGTAATGAATAAAGGAAAATAGGAAGATGATGTTCCAGGAGCACAAAGACAGTTAGAAACTGTACACAGGGTTGTCTTTCTTGGGTCTTGGCATCAGTAAAACCATGGGGACATTTTGCCACTCAGGTCTGTGTGACAGCTTGGTGACCGTGATGTTGTTAAATGTGTTTAACTCCTGATAGACCTTAAAGAGTTTCAGGTTTGCTTTCATTTGGAATAAGAAACACAAGCCGGTGAGCCATTCCACTTAGGTTTTGAATCTCTTTTGCCCAATTGGGAAGTCGTAATATTAAATACATGGGAGGCATTGGAGGGTCTGTAATTTCTCGGTCTAGAAAACGGCCAAAGATTAGCCGTCCGTGTTGGCCACTCCAGGAGTAGCCACAAAAGTTATCAAAACCTACTGAGGACTGTCACACCTCCAAGAAATACCGGCCAAGGGAGTCTTTATTTTTCATCCCAACAAAGAAAGAGCATAAAAAGTTAGTTTTCACCTAGTCTTGAAAATCACGACTTTGTGCACCAAAATGGCTTAGACACGCCTCCAATTTACCAGACCATCAACATCCCATCCGCTGCTGGATGGTGTTCTCCTTTGATAGCCACATTCTCCAGCTAAATCCAGCCAAGATCCCAGAGCATTCCCAGGACTCCTGACATCCCCGTGAGGAGTCTGTCCCTCTGCCTGGGCATGGCGATCATCTCTGAGCGCTGGCTACATGCGTGCAGGGTAACGAATGCACGAGAGAGATCCCCCGGGAAGGAGGCAGGAGGCGGAAGGACCCAGGGGAGATCCGACCAGCGCGGGCCCTGCTGTGATCGGCTGATAAGCTCGTGCTGATGGTTTTGGATGTAACGGAATTGGTTCGTGTAACAGCTTAGCCAACCAAGGATTAGAAGGGTGGAACCAGGGTCGTAAATGATTTTGTATTCTATATTTTTTTACTTGATAAGTCACCTAAAGAGTCCGTAAATAACCCTCTGTATGTGGAATTGTACCAATTCTATGGACATGGAGGCCTAATTCTTACCTAAAGGGTGTGCCAACTCCTACACCCCAGAACTGAAATTCTAAGGCAACCCAGCCCGAGCAGAAGGCGGAATGCACACTGGGATAATACTGACCAGGTTTCTGGATCCGGGAAGCCCTGGCTGTCCTGGAGGGCCGGGTGGGCCTGGAAGGGCCACAGCTAAGACAAAGCAGAAAAGAGGAGTTACCAAAAGGCCCCCTCTCTGCAAAATATCTCAGATGTCGGCGGGTCACCGAGGGGAGCCCTCACAGCCCCATTCAGAGCGCCGCAGAGCACTGAGCCTTGCAGGTGTACCTGGGGGGCTGTGGGCCCAGCCTGGGACTCAACCACGTTGACAAGTTTGGGAGAGAGCCAGGATTCTTGCCCGTGGCCCTGCATGAAGCCACACTAGGACTTTTCAGTTTTGTAAGTGACCGAATCCCCGTTGCTTCTGTTGTTTGTACAGGTCGGTCTCAGTGGAGTTTCCAAAAATGTCTCGAGGAAACCACAAGCTCCCTGAACCCCTGCTTCCTCACCTGTGAAATATAAAACCAGCCTTTCCTCTTCGCCGGGCTGTGGTGAGAATGGAGAAAAGATGGAAACTAGGGATGTGCTTTACACAAACCGCATGGCACCCAGCCAGAGGCTCACAGTGTTTGAAGAGTGAGCGCCCTCTTCCCTAGAAAAATGCACATGCCCAGGCTCTCCTCCCACCTCTCCAAACTCCATCCCCCAAGCCCCCCAAAATCTGCAGCGCTCTTGGCAGTTCAGGATGCTTTGGCAACTCCCAGTAAAGTTATTCTGCAAGATTTCTCAGGTGCAAGCAAGTCTGCAGTTCTGACATAAGACTTGAAAATCACTACACAGATGCTGAGTGTCTGACGATGAGAGGGTTGGAGGACTCGGGTTTGGATCCCAGCCAAGCCTTTGCTAGTATTTGTGACCTTGAGCAAGTCTCCTAACCTCTCTGAGCCTCAGTGCCTTCATCCATGAAATGAGTTTTATAATAATATCCATTTCCTCTCCCTCCCAGGGTTGTTGCGAAGATTAAGTGGGCTAATTGGTAAGAGAACATTCTGTAACTGGGGATGGCGTGCACTAGGGAAGCGGCAGTCCTTAGTCAGTGGAGCACGGCGCTTTGGGCAGCGTCTCACGTAGAGCTGCTATGAACGACAAATTCCCTGCGTCCTCTAATGTCCTTCCTCCTCCTGCCTCTCCTGCTCAGTCCCCAAGGTTATGTCGGCTCCTCTGGTTTTATCTGCCTAGCAACTTCTTTCTTCATGGAACCAGGATCCTCACTTTCTCTTTCTCTTGCGATCTTTCCCTTCCCCCTACAACCATTTGGATTTCCAGAAGGCATTTTCCTGTTCTCACGGGATCCCGCCTTCTGGCCACAGGTGACTGGCCCACGGTTGGGCATCCAGGCCAGGCCAGGTTCGTCAGAATTCTTCCCTGGCCCTTCTCCGCCCCCAGGACCTTTCAAACTAAAGCCGAGAAGGAAGGCCAAGATTTCTAGGTGACTGTGGGAAGTCTGAGCTGTCAGTAACCGTATTTCCCACCGTGCAGGGGATGTGGTCTGTGGTGAAGAACCGTGGAGCTAGTACGCAGAGAGAAGCGGAGACAGGAGATGGCCAGAGAGGCCCTGCAGGGGCCAGGTCCCCGGTTCCGGCCGTGCCTGAGGTCCCCCCCGGTAGGCCGGTCCCTCCCACAAACAGTGATTCACCTCCTTCTTCACATCCAATAAACTTCCCTTCTGCTTAAGCTAGTTTGAGTTACGTTTCTACCACTTGCCACCAAAAATCCCCAAGAGCCCAGTCCCAGAGCCACCTCCCGTGTAAGGCTCTCCCTGACGTCCCCGACACTTCCCTTCCCGGGGGCCCTCCCATCACACATGGCTCGTGCCGGCACAAACAACAAAGGTGACACGCCCATGCTCCCACTGCTGGTTTTCCACCATGGGCCCGGGAGGCAGGACACAGGCTTCGGAGCCACATCGATGTGGGTCCATGTCCCGTCGGTGCCCCTAATTGGGTGCGCGACCTTGGAAACATTCGTGGGTCTCACTTTCCTCATCTGTGAAATGGGGATGCTAATACTTTCCTTGAAGGGCTCTCTGAGAATTCCATGAAACGATGTTGGAGAGTGACGGGCGGAGGGCCTGGCCCTTGGGGAATGGTCAGGAAAGGGAGATGTTCCTCTACTTTCACCCATTTGCTGTTTGAGGGAGCGAGCAGCTAGCTATGGGGTGGGAGATTTTTACAGAGGGTTCGAAAGGACACTGGTCCTTGAGTCCCCTAAGGGCCAGGCATTGACAAAGCAGCCAAGATGTCCCCACCCACACATGAAAAGATGTTCCACGTCATTAGACTTTAGGGGAAAGCGAAGGAAGAACACCTCAAGTTATGCGAGCTATTATTCACTGGACGGCTGGCCGCTGTCAGGAATAAGACGGATAGAAGAATGACAAGTGTGGGTGACAGCAAGCAGACCCGGGGCCGGCCCATGCTGCTGGAGGGGCTGCAAAAATGGGCTGGCCACTTTGGAAAGTAGGTCAGGAGGTCCTCGAAGAGCGAAACAGGATGAACACGCGTCTCTGCCACCCGGCAAGGCCACGCCGAGGAGCACACACCTGGGACACCCAAAAACATACATCCACCCAAGAACGCGTCCGCGAGTGTCCCCAGCAGCACTATTCCCGAGAGCTGAGAAGCAGACCCAAGCCGGATGTGCGGCAGCCGAGGATCACACTACGGAAGGTAGCGTCCCCCGCTCTGGACGGGTGCTCAGCCCGAGGAAGGGAAGAAGCCTGACACAGAAGGCCACGCGGGGTGCGAATCCCCGGATAGGACAGGTCCAGGGCAGGCTGAGCCGCAGAGAGAGCAAGTACACCCTCGGGTGCCCAGGTCCGGGGGTGGGGGGGGCAGAGGAGGGCAAGAACGACTTCTCACTGGTGCAGGGTGTCTTTGGGGGATGACAAAAACGTCCTGGAATGAGAGACAGGAGATGGCCGCACGACCTTGTGAATATATTAACCACTGAACGTTGGGCTTTGAGCAGGCAAATTTTATGACATGTAAATTATATATCAATTTTTAAAAAGGCAGAAGAAAGCAAGCCCTGTCCAGGAAATAGCTCTGTCACTCAGCGTGGCCCGGACATGCCACTCAGCCGTGGCAGCTGACCCTGAGCATGACAGCAGGGACAGTGTGAACGACCACTATTCATGGTACGAACCTGCTCCAAGGATCGCTGGGGGTCCTGGTGGCCCTGGCGGTCCTGGTGGCCCAGGGGATCCAGGTCTTCCGAAGCCAGGAGGCCCAGGCAGGCCAGGAGCCCCCGGGGGCCCCTGGGGCCCGACGACGGTCTCCCCTTTCTGGCCCTGTCAAGGCAAGAGCACAGTAACAGAAGAGAGAACGCAGCTTCGCTCTCGAGAGGCCCCAGGTGTTCTCTGCAGGAGGGGGTTGGTAAGGAGTCAATCACTAGCCTCCATGCCGGGCACAGCTCGGGGGGAATAAGACCTAGAAAACAGCGGCCTGGCCATCATGCGCAGTGTCACCGTATCAGACTCCAGAGAGCCCTGGACTCAGAAGGGCCCCAGCTTCACATCTCACAGATTAGGAAACTCAGGCACACAGAGGGGAAGGGGGCTTATTCAGTGTCAAAACCAATGCGCAGCAGACGTGGAAGTGGGCTCCCGGTCTCCTGGCTCCGCAGGGTTGACCCTCTCCGTGAGCTCTGGGACCAGAGTTTCCTTCGGGTTCCTGAGGGTCATGATCTGGTCATTATCTCGCTAGAAGCATAACCTGAATTTCTCTCTTGCGAGCTGGAGAAACCTGGCATCCTAAGACGACCAAGCCTATCTAGCATTTCCTTCTTCGATGACATTTCAGAAGAAGCAAATAGCCCTTCTAAAAATAGCTCCCTCACCTTCCATTCCGCCTTCATTATCTGATATGTTCACGATTAGGAACTCCTTGGGTTGAGCGAATTTGCCACCATTGACATGAGTAAGGCAGTGTGGTGAGTGACCCGGAAGTTGCCTGAATGCATATGGCCGCAGCCTGCTCCCTTTCCTCCGTGGGCCTCAGCCGACCTCCCCATCAGTAAAGAAATACGAGGGAGAGAGGCCAATGCCCAAATCCTGCCTCTAGCTTATGGTGCTGTGACAGACCCTTGACTCTCCCACTAGTCCACTGGGGAGCTTCAGGGAAGGCTGGGCTCACTGAGACAGACGGCACGGAGAAGTCACTACTCACAACCAAGCCAGGACTTCCTGGCAGGCCTGGAGGCCCCGACACAGAGAAGTCACTGTGAGAGTCTCTGTTTTCTCCTTTGATCCCCCGGTCTCCATTCTCCCCCTGCAAGCAGAGAACATTCAGAAAGGGTAAGAGGCAGCAGTCTATGACGTAAGCCCAAGCCCTTGTAAACACAGGCCAAATGTCTGTGAGAGAAAACTCTGGAGTTTTCTCCAGTGAGAGAGAAAAACTCACCTTCAAGCTATTCAGAAGGTGTCTCAGGTAAATTGCATCTACTGGAGGGCCTGAAAAAGAAATGCTGTGTAAAATTCACAACTCTAAACGCAGAGATTAAAAAATAAAAGCCTCCGGGGGCACCTGGATGGCTCAGTCAGTTGGGCATCTGGCTCTTGATTTCGGCTCAGATTATGATCTCAGGGTTGTGAGATCGAGCTTTGCATTGGGCTCTGTGCTTACGTTCTCCCTCTATCCCTTCCCCTGCTAGTGTGTTCTCTCTCTCTCTGTCAAATAAATAATCTTTAAAAATAAATAAACAAATAAAAGTCTCCAAGTTGGCAACTGTCATTGTTCCCAAGTGGAAGTGACCCCACATTGGTTTAGCTCACAGAGTGGTCACTGGACTTGGAGACGGAAACAACTCCTGGGCTGGGCCCCACAACCTGGACACTGTGGGATCCTGGGCATGACCCTGGCCCTCTTTGGGCCTCGTTTTGCATGAATGACTGGAACTGGTCTCTCTTGATAATGCTCCATCGCATGTATGTGAGGCCTCTCACTGGGTCTCTCCCAGAGACTGGGTCTCTCCAGAACTCCGTGGAGCTCGTGGTCAGGGTGGTAATTAAATGTGTCTTACTTTCTGGCTCCGTTGGCTTTCGCAGGAACAAAACTCCAAGGCAAGAAAATCAGTTGGAATACCTGGTGGCCCCTGGGCCCCCTGGTCGCCTTTTTCTCCTTTTGAGCCGGGAAGACCCCAGGATCCTTTTTCTCCTTTAACACCTGCCATCAAACACATATACGTTTTGTTTTTTTTCTTAAAAAAAATGGAAAGTCACCTTCATTCTACAAAAAGCGTTTCTGAGACAAGTTTTCGCACTGAGCCCCGTTAGCGAAATCCACTCAATAAACAAAGGCCTGTTGAAGGTAGGAAATCCTTTGCTAAGCGATGGGGAGGGCAGTAGATACATCAGACACAGTTCTTCACCTTGCAAAGCTCCGCCTGCTCGGGGAGACGGACACAGTGGAGGAAAACTCGGGGCAGGGTGGAGTGAGCGCTAACCGTAAGGGGCCGCGGTGCAGGGGGGGGCCCAGCGGGGGCCACAGGACAACCCTCTCCTGCACGCAGCCTCCCAGGCTCAATCCCCAGCCAAGCTTCCCGTGCCGTCTCCTCCCTGCCTGGGCAGCACGGTGCTGCAGGGGAGGAGAGGGGCCTCCGGGGAATGTCCTCAGCGGACACCAACGGTGCTGAGGATTCCATGTACAAAACTGGAAGGATGCCAACCGGGTCCCCACCACCACCTCTTAGGACTTATGAGAAGCATCCTGTCTCTCCAGCTCTTTCTATGGAGGAGAGGCAGGGAGGGAGCCTTCCAGAACTTCAGCATTAGGGAAGAGAAGCCATCCCCCGTGTCCACTTTGATGGGTCGGGGGGGGGACACTAGATCTCTGCATTCCTCGTTCCCAAGAGGTGTGACAGATCAACCGAGCAGTATCCTTGAGCCTAGAGATGGGGCTGGGCGCTCAGGCTTCTCAGCCTGGGGGAAAGGGGGCGGGTACCAGAGGGCGCCGCCCCCGTGAGATCGCACACAGCGGTGAAGCCCCGAGAAGGGGATACTGAGCTCCCCACCACCTCGATGAGGAGCTTAAAGTGAGCCTCAGACTCAGCAGGCCCGCAGTGCACCTAGAGATGCCGCTTTTCTAGCGTGCTTTCAGGAGGTGCTGCTGCTGCTGGTCCAAGAACATGCTGAAGCAAAGGGCTTCTGCGCTCCCGTGGGCCTTCTGTATTCGTTCCTGGCACATTGCATTATCATGATTTTTAAAATAGTTCCATCTCATGGAGTCTAAGGGCCTGGGTGGCGGGAACGGCGTGGGATTCACGTGTCGCAGCCCAAGGCATGGGACGCTATCATGAGCTATGGTCTCAGTGGGTGCTTTCTGAACAGATGAACACACAAAGGGACAAATGGAGCACTTGCTGCTAGCTAGAAGTCCCAGCTGCGATGTACGGAACATGCAGATGTGTGACAAAACCAAAAAGGGGTGCCCAGCCCCACGGCGCCGGCCCTGTGACCCCTGCTCCCACCTCATGTGCCCAGATCCTCCCACCAGGAGTCTCAGGTCCAGCACTGGGAGTGCCGACCACCTTCCGCAGAGCTACAAGGGTCTGCAAAAGTCCCGCCGAACCGTAAGGTGACGAAGGGAAACTGTACCATGAAAGGTGATGAGTTCCGAATTCCCAGGATGGGTGGTGTCAACCTGGAGAGGAAAAGAGTCAAGGTCATAAGGTGCAAAGCCTGTCCTGGGGTTTGCATCCGTGGGTCACCACTGTCCCCTGTCCTGGGAGCGTGTGGTAGGGGGTGCACTGTCGTGGAGTCAGGCCCTTCTTGGGCTCTGGAGCCTCCAAAGACCCTGAGCTCCCCAGCAGCCCTCACCGCACAGGCCAAACCAGGCTTCAACTGGCAGGCGGGGGGGGGGGGGGTGGGCATCAGGCAGCCAGGCCTGGGGGAGACTCACCGGCCGGACAGCTCTGCAAAGGGAAGGCGCAAAGCTTCACACTAACAAATCACGGGCAGCCAAGAGCATCCTTGGCGTCCTTTCTTATGATTTAGGACTGATTCATGTGAGAGGTCAAGCACCCGAGTGAGTGATGTTCACGGTCACGAGGCTGGGCCGGCCGTGAGTTCGGCTGTGGCATAGAATCAAGGAGGCGCGTAACGAACGGGAGCTGACAACGGGAGTGGTAATTAATGAGGGGGGTTAGCACTTGGTTGAAGGGCTCTTCTAGGCTCCCCATTTCGAGTCAGGGGTCCGGCACCCAAGTTATCCTAGACAATACTCCTTCGCAGTTCATTCCCAGATTCCCGCATTTTCTCATCTATAAAACAGAGCCACCTGCGGCTCTGCTTTTAATACCCGGCTTCACTTCTTGCCAGTTGATACGTGGAATCAAAATGACCCCTCTGGCACCAGGATCCTCCTGCTTTTGGGTGGAGGGTCACAAGCTGCTCAGGGGTCACCAAGAGAAGAATGGGGGGCGTGGATGGGAATCTCTAAGAACGTTTCGAAGCTATGGAGGAAGGCTGCCGTGCAAAGCTGATACCGTGCAGCTACGCCAACAGGGCTTCTCCGCTCCCCCTGTGGGCTGACACCGCGGAGTCTGAAAGGGGCTGAAAGCAGAAGGGCCTTATGGCATGATGGATGTGGACAGAAAGCAGGTCTTTTCCAAGTGTCCATTTTGAGAGTTGGTCCAGAAATGTCCATGGGGTCCAGCCAGGCAATGTGAAATCAAAAACTCATCAAAAATGCTCTGAGCTCGGGGTGTCTGGGTGGTTCAGTGGGTTAAAGCCTCTGCCTTCAGCTCATGATCTCAGGGTCCTGAGATTGAGCCCCGCATTGGGCTCTCTGCTCAGTGGGGAGCCTGCTTCCCCCTCTCTCTGCCTGCCTCTCTGCCTACTTGTGATCTCTCTCTCTCTGTGTCAAATAAATAAATAAAATCTTTAAAAAAAAATACGCTGAGCTCATTGCTGGTTTCTTTTCGGGGACCTCATGACCCCAGCAGCTGTGGCTACAGCAAAGGGTTCTAGCCCAGGCCATGGTGACGGCAGTAGCATTTTTACAACAGTCTCCAAGTTAGTCGAGTGCTGCCCCGTGGTTGTTCCGTTGACACTTGCACTCATGTTAGTGGAGCGGGGAGGGCTTCAGGCACAAACTCACGGGGCCCTCGAGCAGATAGTCTCTCCTGTATGATAAGGAGGTGGAATGCAGCCGTCTCTCGGAGGTGTCCCTTCAGGCCATCACAATAACACGAACTGGCTTGCTGTGGTCCTCAGGGAGATCCAGGAGCCGGCCGGCCCCCTGGTCATCTTAGTGGGTCCTGTCATCTGCCTTCTAGGCCAGAGTTCCCGGGCCCTGGGCTACAGACTCAGGTGCTTCCAAGTTTCGACACGGACAGATATCCGGCAATCACTCAGCCAGACTGCGTCATTTTAAAGCTTCTGATCCAAGCCTCACCACCACACCCAACAAGCCTCAATTATGAACCCACTGCAAGCAATCTTTGTAAACTGCCGTTTGCAAGCCCCTGAGAAGGGAGGCCACGCCTGTCTAGTTCACCCCTGTGTCTCCGGGGCCCAGCAGAGTGCTTGGCTCTGGGCGAGGCCTCAAGAAATACTTGTTGAATGAACGAGAAAGTGATCACACATCGTTCTGTGACTGATGCCTGTGTGCGGGGGCCAGGCCCTCTCTCCCTGGCCTTCTCCACGGAAACAGGACCCTCCCCAAACAGGGACGACCCCAGCTCTGTGAGGACCATGGACTTGGACAAGTCGGGGAGCTTGTCTGAGTCATGGTTTGCTTGCTCGGTACAAAGTGGGCGGGAGCGCCCGCCTCTCAGGGTTGTGTGCTATGCAACGCCGCCGCTGGGAAGGGACAGCACACACTCAGTTGTAGGTCTTAGGCCATAGCTCCTAACGCAAAGAACTCTGGTTGGAATTGCTTTATCTTCCCATCGATACTTTTAAGGGGTTTGCCTTCCTTCTTACTGTGCAGCTCCACGCAGGAAGCTGATGCGCTTACGATAATGAGACACTGCCTTCCCGATCGCATTGCAAGAAACACTCTGACAGCACGCGCACCTTTAGGAGATCCAGTGTGTTTCCTTGCCACGGTCTGTTTTCCAGAAGCTTCTAGCTACTTACTTTGGGGTCTGTATGTAGGTGATAGGAGACATCAAAGGGGACATGGATGGACTGCAAGGGCTCAAGCCAAAGACTGATCACCTTCTCTAGGTCGCTTTCTATGCCAAAGTCTGGCCTGTAAGGCAGGAACTCCCCACTACTCACCGGCGTTTTGCAGTGTGGCCGGACTGGTATGGGGAAGACAGCCTGTGCAAAGTGAGAACAATGGAAGAGAGGCCTTCAGGACCCGCCCCTCCACCCCCGACTCCAGCTTGGGCCAGTCTGGGGTCCATCCGCCTCTGTCCCCTGAGGGTCTCCCTCCCCCACCCCACCCAACTTACTCCTTTGATGTTAATCACAGCTCCAGGGGGCCCCGGGGGGCCTGGAGGACCAGGTAAGCCAGGTGGGCCCTGAAGGGACAAGAAAGGCCATTCCCGAGTTCAGGTTATTGTGAGCGCAGAGGTGGTGCAGGTGCGTATTTTCTCCAGGATTTGGGGACACAATGCGAAAAGAAGAATCCACTTAGAGTCGACTAACTTCTCCCCCAGGTAGGCCTGACGCTTCTAAAGAGCATGACTGCCTCCGGGACCCCATGGTATCTTTATAGCAACGCATGGGGGAGGCAGCGGGGCAAACAGTCTCCCTGGTTTACAAATGGAGACAGGGGCCCAGAGAGGGGAAGTGACCTACTCAAGGCCACACAGTCAGAACTCAGATTCTGCCCCCCGAGCGGGATTCGGCCAACACAGAACCCACCACCTCTCCACCCACACACCCCTAGTACGGAGGGGGGCAGGTGGGTGGGAGGGTCCTTCACCAGACTCGGTACTGGGGAGGGTGCCTCATAAATGCAAAAATGAGGCAAAACCCTTGCTCAGTAGCAGAGCTATTTTCAAAGCCAGGTCAGCCTGGCTTTAATGCCACACAATGTTTTCTTCTCCGGGCCTGGATCCGGAGCAGGAGCGTGAGCAGGAGGGGCGAGGCTCTGACCACAGGCACGAGGAGTCTGGCCTGCTGGGAAGCCGTGCTCGTTAGCCTAAGTGGAGGCAGAGGGCCTGCTTTCCCTAGCAGCTGCGGCGGGCTTGTTGAGCGTGAGCCGGTCCCCACGAGCTTTAGTAAAACTGATTTCCGGACGTCCAAAGGAGAGACAGTGTGGCGCCAACAAAAGGAGACTTTGCAGAGAGTGTGGGGCACAGTAGGTGCTCAGTCAATGTTGGCTTCCTTATTGTAGACCCTGGACCTTGCTGACATCCCCATGTCTGCTATCTTGGGAGGTTCCGTCTAAGTAGCTGGCCTAGCTTTGATATGCACTCACAAATGCGTCCTGAGCCCCTGGGGATGTGTGAAATCCCAGGACTGGGTATGGAGGGAGGACAGATTATTACCCCAGGGTCAGAAGACTGGGATTGGAGACCAGACTTCCTGACCACAGCTGGATTGCTTTCTCCTATCTCTCTTTTGGGTCTGGACAAGGAGGTTTCTGTTCCACTAAGGTGCTTTCAGTGACAGGGATCCTCCCGAGAGTGAGCTGGAGGATGGGGAGGGGTTGAAGGATCTTTGGAAGTGGCAACGGAGGAGGGGAAAAACATTCCTAAAGACTCTGTCTGCAAGCCCCGCTCGCTGGACCTGGCAACTCTCGGGGCTGGACTCTTGGGCCTCCTTTGGGCCCTGGACTCAGGGCTCTGAGTCCCCGGGGTGGAGGAGTGGGGTTTGGGACATCTGTCACATCACTCACCGGCATCATGATCCCTCGGTCTCCTTTGGCGCCCTTGAGGCCATTCAGTCCCGGGCGACCCTGAAACCCACAGGCCATGCCTTAGTAAACCCACTGCCCAGCAACTAGCCCGACCCACGAGTCCGCCCCTCGTGTCCAGTCTGAGGAACACCGACACCTACAGGTCTTCCGGGAAGGCCAAACTCTCCTTTGTGTCCCGGCGGTCCTTTGGGCCCCTAGAGGCAAAACAGTTACCAGATTAGAAAAGAACAGAAAGTCAAGGGTCAAGGCGATGGGGGGTGGTGAGGGACTCACGGGCCTGCCTTCATGCGCAGGGGAGGAACGAGGGCAAGGGACAATTACGAAGTAGCCACTGGCCTGGCCCCTTGTATCCCAGCCTCTCTGCTCTTGGCTGGGCCCATCTGTTCCACCCCTTACCTCCCCAGGGGCTCCAGCAGGCTCTACCCCACCCCAGACTCTGGACCCCACCGTCTCGTCAGGGCTAACAAAGGAGCAAGAGGTCAGGAGCTCAGGACCTCGGCCCCCAGGTAGTGGGGTGCAGGGGTAGCTTAGAAGCTGGACCTTTGCTCTAGGTCTTATGTCCCAGGACATAAGGCATGAATGCCTTATTCATGCCAGTGCTGGCTTTCTGTCTTCATACTGCCCTGTTCCAATCTCCTGCAGGAACCCTGATGCCTTCTGAACTGTATGCACACGACCTCTTCTCAGAACAGGCTCTCATTTGAGAAGCTCTGCAAGAGGACATACCAGCAAGCGGCCTGTGCCCTGTGATTCCTTCTGTTGTTGTTTTTCTTTCATGAGGAGTAATGTGGGCTGGGTCCTTTACATACAGGGCCTGTTTCCGCTCAGCTTTATTTGCCAGTTTCCAGGGTGTGCCCGGGTATGTTAATGTCAGCAGGAAGAAGGGGCTTGGCTTAAACTAGGCATTCCCCCAGGAGACAGAGACGGGAGACGGGAGACGGGGCAGACCCAGCTACAGAAGTAGGAAGGTGCAGAGTGGGGGTAGAGCCCATGAGTGTCTCCTCTGCAGGGCATCCATTCTGCCTGACTTAAAGGACCAAAGGCCTCAGAAGGGCCTTTGAAGGATGTGCCTTGGGGGTTATTGGCCATTCATTCACCAAAGACATGTGTCTGGGAGGTCCTTTCTCCCCAGACCTGAGGTCCAGCTTCAACTGAACAAACTCTGGGTGCAAATCTCCAAGCCAAAATGCTTCCGAAGAAATGCTTCCTGGAGGCAGTGGGGAAACCCAGGACGCAGAGTCTGACAGGCTCGGTCGAAATCCCCAGGGCACCATTTACAAGCTACGGGACAGTGGGCAGGCTTCTCACTCTCCTTGACCTCAGTGCCCTGGTCCGTAAAACGGGGATTCTGATATTCACCTCTCGGAGCGCTGAGGATGAAATGAAATGGCGTGATGTATCAGTGTGTCTGTCCCACATCGGGGGTCCTACCCCTCAATTGTCTGGTTCTTGGGAGGGGGAGCAGTATGACAAGAGAGGCTTGTAGTTCATTCTGGAGGGAACTGGTAGCTTCCAAAACCTTCCAGCAGCCCAGCTGGGTCACTGATTCCTAGAGCAAGTAAGCGAGAAGGGCCCTATCACCTAGTGCTAGCTCACTACCTTCACCTTACAGACGGGAAAACAGGAGCCCAGAGAGAAGTGGGCTTGCTCCAGGCCTCATGACAAAGGAGCCATGGATCCACAACTAGAATCCAAAAAGCAGAGAGACTCTCTGGGATCTCTCCGAGGGGCCCCCGGGGCAAGGCTGGCAAGCACGGGGTACCTGTGCGCGTGCAGCTCCCGCCGGGGCTCCTTGCCTTCCCAGACACACCACTTGCCCAGACTTCTGAGTGCCCCCCGCCCCGCCCCGAGCATCTGAGCTCTCTCTGGCCAGTAGAATGTGCTAGAGGTGATGTTCATCACCTTCCGTGGCCTCTTTCCCCTCCCCAGCCCCAGCCTGCCAGCTGGAAGATACCAGTGTTGCCTCAAAGCCACCAGATGGTGGAGTCACAGGATGGAAGCGTCCTGGGTCCCCGAGGCTCGGACAGGAGGGGAGAGGACAGCCGAGGAATCCCCACCGTGGGCTCGGCGGGAGAGAGAATCACGCCTCTGCTGCGTTAAACCAGGGAGACCTTTACTGCCTTGCAATGAGCCTACCCCAATCCACGTGCATCTTGCCACATCCTTTCTTTTTTCACAACGGGGACAACTCAGTCTAACGGAGCCGAAGTACGATCACCCTGCAGCCCCCAGGCCAGACCCGGCTGAGAGACGCGCCGGCTTACCATCGGTCCCGGGGCTCCGTGCACTCCAGGTTCACCCTAAAGCAGGGAGACACGAACTTGTCATTCAGGGGGCCACAGTCTGTGGCAGGAACAAACGTGGGATGCTGACGCAGATGGGCTCCCTGAGGGTCGGGTGACATGATTACCTTTTTCCCCTGCAGCCATTCCAGAGGAATGTCCCCTGTCAGGATGGCACCCGGCTCTCCCTTCTCGCCCTGCAATTCAGAGAATCTTTCGATGAAGGGGGGCTCCTCCTCACTACCTGGGCCCCCCAGTCCTGCAGCCCCGGCCCCACCGCTCTGATGTAACCTGTCCCTGGAGAGAGAACTGCAGCAGCCTCCT
Organism: Nasua narica; assembly: GCA_028533885.1. Classification (NCBI taxonomy): domain Eukaryota; kingdom Metazoa; phylum Chordata; class Mammalia; order Carnivora; family Procyonidae; genus Nasua; species Nasua narica. Next base: position 52,416,537 of record CM052813.1, on the reverse strand, counting down.
CAGGGGGTACCCTCTGGCTTATTCCCTCCATATACCACAGGACCAGGCAGCGGTCCTGCAAGCCCCCCGCCCAGGCTCCCACTGCTGACGGATCCGCATGGTCACCCCCTACCCCCCAGGGACCAGCCTGACGAGGTCCTCCGCACCTCCTGCTACACGGCACCCCTCTGAGAACCTCTGACTCCTAATTTAGTTGGTGGCTTGCTTTCCTAACAATCCTTATTCTTGTTAAAACTTCTGCATTTGGAAAAGAGACAAAGGTATGAACACCAGAAGCCTCTCTCAACACAGAGGCCTTGTGTCTCCACGTGGGACTTTGTCCCCTAACTCCAGGCTCCTGAGCAAACCCGATCAGGGCAACGTTATCTCAGCTGCCGGGGAGCTGGGGCGATGGGTGGGCCAGCGGTAAATCCCGCCCAAATCCTGTCCTCAGCAGAGCCATCTACTTATCCCAGGAGGCTGCCAAGAAGATACTGGTGCACAGAGAAGGCCAGGTGGAGGAACCATCTATACCTCCCTGAGGCTTTGGCTCTGAACTTCAGCGCTGGCCCCTGGGGGGCTGAGCTGGACCCCACTGAAGTTTCCCTTCCATGGAGCCACAAGCAGCCAGGGCGGTGGTGCCAAAGCAAGCAGAGCAGCCTCTTCCCTCCGTCCCCCTAAGCCCACCCCTCATATTCGGCTCTTACCCCTCCGCCGGTGAAGGAAGGCAGTCCTGCGCACGGCGGCAGCGAGAAGGACAAGCACAAGAGCGTTAGAGGCGGAGCAAGAGAAAGCGCGTTTGCTGAGGGCTGGCAGCTGGCTGGGCGCCCGTCCCAGTTTTCAAGATGGCAGGAGATTAGGAGCGGCGATGCATGTAGATCCCTCTAGAAACTGTGTTTAAGGCAAGAGCCATTCTTGCTTGACCAGGCTTCCTCCCAAGCCAGAGCGGCTGCTTGCCAAAGGCCCAAGGCAGCGGAAAGCATCCCTAGACATCACCCCATGTGGCGCCAAACTTAGACCCCTTCACCCAGCACACTGCTCCCCTCTCCCCTCTAAGATTGTGGTTCAACAGACACCGGAGCCTCTGTTGGGGGGCCAGGGTGGGGTGCTGCGGGGGAGAGAGAAAAAGAGAAGCTTAATGCTCCCTCCTTTTGGAGACATACCCACCCTCCGTGACTCTCAAGACGGGCTCCAGGGCTGCTCCTACTGGCTTTGCACAGACCTCCAGCGCAGCGGTGCCCATGCTCTCTGTGGCTAATTGCACGTCTGTTCCTCCTATCTTACTTCTGTGTCCCTAGTGCTACTATGGGAAACTGGCCGGCACACCCCAGGAGACGGATGTACGGTGGATGAGTACACAAATGGATAGATGAATTCGTGACCCAGTCCCCAGTCATCACAACCTGTGTGGGGATGTCCTTCTCCGCCTTATCTATACAAACCAACTGGGGAGTTAATTCTAAGAGGCAAAGGTGGAAGGGTATAAAGGTCCATTCAGTGTCCTGGGAGCTCCAAAATATTTAGCTTTGCATGCTAAATATTTATTCCAAAGCTTTTGGACCAAGACTGCCATCCAAATGCAGAATGGCCAGCTTATAATTTCTAAATATTAGCATTCATTGTACTCATTAATTACATATTCTTTTATTCAATAAACGTCTCGGGTGCCATCTGCGTACCAGGACCCACGCTAAGCACAGGACCTATAGAAAAGAAACTGGCAGGTGGCCTGCCCTCGGGGAGCGCACGCTCCAACGGGGGCGCCCGGCAGATACTTAGACAAAGCACAGCACGTGTGACAACAACACTCAAGGGAGTGTTGAGTTCTTTTCCCAAACTGTGATGAGAATCATTTATCCACCCATGGCCCATCTACACCTTAGAGGACCATGGAGATTAGAAAAGTTAAGAGCTGGGGAGTGACTGCAAATAAATACGGAGTTTCTCGTTGGCATGAAAATGTCCAAGAACTGGGGGCGCCTGGGTGACTCAGTCAGTTAAGCAGCGGCCTTCGGCTCAGGTCATGATACCGGGGTCCTGGGATCGAGTCCCGCATCGGGCTCCCTGCTCAGTGGGGAGCCTGCTTCTCCCTCACCCTCTGCCTGCTGCTCCCCCTGCTTGTGCTCTCTCTCTGTCTCTCTGTCAAATAAATAAATAAAATCTTCAAAAAAAAAAAAAAAAAAAGGAAAGAAAATGTCCAAGAAATGGATAGTGGTGATAGTTGCACAACCTTGTGAATAGACCAAAAATCACTGAGCTCTACGATCCTTTAAGGAATGGATTTTGTGGCATGTGGATTATATCTCAGAAATTTTAAAAAAAGTGAACAGCCACTTTCAGCCAATTGGAAATACTTAGCCAGTTCCGGAGCGGGATCCCACTAAACACCCAGCTCCCTCTTACCTGTTCTCCTTTCAGTCCTGGAAATCCAGGCACACCAGTGTCCCCTTTTGGTCCTCGAGGGCCCTGGAAGGAATCATCAGAGGCTGTTTTATGGTTTGTGAAGATTAAAATGCTTTAACCAAGTGGAAGTATTTTTTTCAAAAAGCAGAAGAATAGAGTGTCATTCCGCTGGTGGGAGGAAGTCACCATGAGCCACGACGTTGTGATCTGGCAGAAAGAAGACGACACTGAGCGGGACTAGGCCTGGAGGCTTCCTCTGATGGGCACCACTGACACAGCCTGGTCCTGCCGCCTCTGGCGGCCCTGTGGGTCCTTCCAGGCCACCCTATAGCCGGCCTCCACTCACCGTTCACCTTCCGTGACTCCTACTTCTTCTCTGGCTCCCTACTACTTACGGGACGGGATCCAGACGGCCCAGCTGGACACCCAAACCCAGCCCGGCCACCCTTAGCCCCTCGTCCCCCGCTCCCTGTCACCCCACCAGGATGAGCCTTTCCCCTTCCCCTCTGTGCCTCCGCCCACGCCTGTCCCCGTCCAGGAAGCCCATCCGCCCCTCTGCAGAGCCAAGTTCTGCACACCCAGCCAGAGCTGACCTCTTCTCAACTCCAACAGACACTGAATGCCTGTGACAATGACGCAGCCAGATGTCTGCCCCCCAAAGGCTCACACACTTTACTGCCATGGAGCCTTGCGCTAGTCCCTGTCCTCTCCACTGGGTTAAAGGGTGAGTTACCCACGAGAGCAGTGGCCTTCAAATATTTGTGATTATTATTTTTTAGCAATGAAGCTCTTTGCAGTCCCTTTTCAAACCAGACTTTATTGAAAACCCAATATATAAAATATGTCAAATGGAGCTTCTTTACTGGAGGTCCCCCAGAACCTGCCCTTGCGGCCCCCTCTTTACTTCCTACAGTAGCCCTGAGGCTCCCTCAGGAATGCTGAAGTGCTCATCGAGAGGAAAATGTATTCTGGAACATGCCACCAGTTTGAAGCCACCAAGCCAGGTCTCAGAAGTGTGGCCTGTTCTTTTCCTAACAAAGACGCGTCCTCCTCCTCTGCCACTCTCTCCTGTGTCTAACGGCCACTTCATATGTATTTTTAGCGTCATCGTCGGATACGCTCCTTTTACAAAAGGTAAAAAGTTCAGGAAAGTAAAAAGAAATAGAAAAAGAAACTGCTTATAATTCCTCCATCAAGAATCAATTTATGTCATGGTTTTGATAAATCTTCATTTATCCGGAGACAGTGCATAGGCCTGTTGGCATTGGGATGTTTGGGAGCCGTAGTGTCTTAGAGAAATCATGTGGATTTCACTCTGGAGCCCTGAGCTTCGGCGTAGGCTCCAAGTTCTAGACAGGACTGATCACTTTCTACACCGAAATGCATATTCACCTTCCACAGTGGAAACCCCAATAGGGTGCACACGGACTATGAACTGTTGGACTTCTAGTCTGATTCCCCTTCCCCGTCCTCCATCGCTACCGTCTTCCCGCTTTAGGAAACTGATCTGCTGGAACTGTATCGACCGTGCCTGTCTATCTATCTATCTATCTATCTATCTATCTATCTATCTATCTATGTATCTATCGACCGAAACACTTGACTCATCCACTTGCACTCACAGAAAGCCAACCACGGGCTCTGGTTTCCGCCGGTACTGTGGGAGAGAGGTAAGACCCAACCTCTATAAGCCGTTCACAGTAAAATTGAGAAAAAAAGACAAGGAAAGGATGCCTCCAGATGGGGGTCAATGAGGACAGGTTACATGGACAAGACGGCACTAGAGCTTGGTCATGCAGAAAGAGAATGGCATTCCAGGTGGAAGGAACAGAATGAACACAGCCCAAGGGCACAGAGGGAGGAGGGCCACTGTGGTACTTACTGGAAATCCTGGCAGCCCGGGTATGCCCTCCGGACCCTGTGACATACCAAAACCAAGCAGGTGGGTTAGAAGTAGCATTTCCAGAGCCAGTAGGAGTGCTGGGCCTCAGGGCCGCCCCCCACTCCTGGCACCTCCCAAAGCCCCAAGCATGTTCCTGGGCGGGGATCCATGACCTATTCACAGAGGAGGACGCAGATGCTGGGGAGGGGAAGGACCGTGCAGAGTCACACGGCTAGTCAGTGACAGAGCCAGAAACTGTACCCAGGAGCCCAGAGGCCCAAGTCCCACTCCACTTCCAGGAAGGACCCTGCATATGAAGGGGCTGACTCCCGCTCCTGGAAATCACTCAGCGTCAACCTCAACACGTGTTCTTGGAGAATAAGCCCCTAATTTCTGAGGAGTGGGCCCGAAGAGTGCACTGAGGTATTTGGGGGTGGAAGTGGGGGCATGCTGGTGCCTCTCAGTTCTTCTCCCTCAGAGAAGAAAAAACACAGTCTGTGGTTCCCTCCACGCTGGCCAGGGCTCTGTCCGCGGGCTCAGTCGCCCACATACTCATCACAGGTCTGGGCGTCTGGCAGATCGCATACAGGGAGAGACTACTGGATAGCAGCACAGTTCTCAGTACCGTGTACACAGTGGGGTGGGAAAGCATTGAGGGCGCTGGCCGGGACCTGAGTCCCTTCAGGGAGGGAAGGGCCTCGGACAAGGAGGACAATCTCGGCCCCTCATCATGACTGAAAAGGACCCCCGAGGGCCTGGATTTGCTAAGGTGAGGACAAGGATTGTCGGGGAAGGTGGATTCTAGAGGTGGGGAGAGGGAGAAGGGGAGGGGGCAGATAAGGCCCAGGGACTCTTAGAACAGAGAGGCCAAATCTTTGAGCCTGTACGTTGCTTTAGTAATAACCCACCTAATACCCTAAACCTCTAATAGTTTGGGAAATACCAAGACCCTCTATGAGACAACTTTTGCTTGATAGCTGGTTTGCTTTAGGGGTTGATTACCAGGGTGTTTTGAGGGATTTTCCAGAAATCAAGGGAAGTGAGCCCCAGGGGAGATAGTGCAGAAGAGACAGTGGAATGCCGCATTAACAGAGGTCACCCAGCAGGAGAGCCTGGCTCTAGAAGAACCTCCCAGATATCTGCTGAAGCCTTGGGGAGAGCACTAAGGGCCCCCAGGACAGAGACGTAGGGGTTCCAGGCCAACCTCAGTGGGGACTGCTGGGGTGACCCCTGAAGCCATCTGGGCATAAGGCATAAGCCTCAGTCTCCATATGGCCTTGCACAGAGGGCGCCATTTGCAAAGCAGGCCCATGCCCCAGCATCTCTCGAGCTGCCCCGAAGGCAGTATTGGAGGACAGGCGCAGAGGGTGTGTGGCAGACGGGTTGGAACCCCAAGGCTCCTCAGAGCTCTTTCCTCTTTCCCCAGTATCACCAGCAGATGCCCGGAGGGGCAATGGGAATGTATGGCATAGCCTGCTGGAAGAATCTTCCTTCCTCTTAGGTCCTGCTGTGCCTTAGACCAACTCTGCAGACTCGCGGAAATAGCGTAGCTTCACTGAGTATTCCTGATCTCTAATGGGCTACAAGGACCGAAGCCATGTTCTCTCCTTGTGCGCTGGCTTTCCCATGAGCACAAGGTTAGGTTTCTTCAGGCTCCTCCCGTTCTATGAAATGAGATCATGTTGAGAAAAGCAGGCCAGAGACATCACACGGAAGTCACCGTGTTTGTTACTTCTGAGTCTCTGATTTCCACGACACACACTTCTGATACATGAGGCTGGAAGCTTCCACTGCATTGGACAAAACTCCCGGGACACTCAAATTAATGTGATGGCAACTTCTCAGAAATGTAAATTTCCTTTCCACTTCTATTCTGATATACTCTAGCTCCATGCTTCAGGAGCTAGAAGGGTTCCAAACCAACCCAGCTTTGTTGTTGGGGGACACCTGGGCAGGATCCTCACTCTGGGGGCAGCTGTAGATACGCACCGGAGGCCCCGTGAGCTCAGGGATGTCCGAGAGATTCATGAATCCGTGGGTGACATTGGTGAAGGCCTGAAAAGAAAGAAAACAGACGCTGAGACAGAGGATAGGACATGTCCCACCCTGCTCCTGGCGGGGAGGCCTCAACTGGGGTCACCCCAGCACGACAGCACGCAGGCGAACACGGAAACACCCGGAACTCCGTCCCCACACGCCTGTCCCCTCCCCCACTTCTCATACAGCAGCCCTGAGCTGCCGCAGCACTTTCTTCTTTCCGCTAACCTTAAACTTGCACAATGCGCGAATGCCTGCTCTTTCAGAATTTTGAACACGCATCTATATTTTTAAGCACACACACCCACACCTATATAGATACATATATATCTCTCTCTCCACAGTGAGCTTGCAGTGTTGGCGGTGGGTGTGTGTGTGGGTGTGTGTCCGCGTGCCTGTTTTACACAAACGGTATGATTTTTCAACTTGCTTTCTCCAACCATGCAGCACGGCCTTCTTTCCGAGTGCAAGTGGTGGTACAGGGCATTTTCAGTTTGAAGGGATTGCTAAAGAGCTGTCTAAAGGGGCCGCACAATTTACACTGTCGCTAACGCGTATGAGATTAACTATTTCACCACACCCTTACCCATGCTGGATATTTTTAATACCCCCCCTTTTTAAACTCTAGTTATCCTTTTTTTCCAGTTCTTTGGGACTTTTTGTCTTTCTGTCAACTACCAGTATGACCTCATTTGTCTCCAAAGGGCCATGGTTTTTCACCAGTGCGATGCCCTAACGTGAAGGGGACCTTGGTCTGGCCCCAACCGCATCCCAGCCTTCCCTACAAATTTCCACCTCTCTCCACCCCGTCCACAGCCACCGGCTCCCTGGGCCCTGGACACACTCACATTTTCTACTCTGAACTGTGTGCCTGCACCTGAATCCTGGAAGTCCTGTCCTCCACACTTCCCTGGTAAGATCCTTCTCAGCTCTCCAGTCTCTGCTCAGAGACACTTCCTCCAGAAAGTCTTCCTGAATTTCTCACACCCCAAAACATCTTCCTCACTTGTCCCCCCACTTACGTTCCTCTGCCTCTCTGTTACGGCTATTACGGCCGTTCTCCTGACTGCAAATGCTGCCAATCAGAGGAGTGTTCTGGAAGCCGCATGGGGCAGAGCGGTGGTACCGGGGTTAGGAACAGACACATGGGTTGTGCTGGCAGGGGGAGGCTCCAATGCCACAAGCCAGCTATGTGCCCTCTGTAACCACCAGCGCCGAAGGCCCCCAAGCTGTGGACAACCTTCTCTCCCCTTCAGCAAAGGCATGAAATACACAGCCATGCTCCAACCGGGATGACACTCACACTGGACAAGACCTCGATGCGACCTGGCGGCCCCCTGGGTCCCGGGGGTCCCACAATGCTGGCTCCGTCCATGCCTCTGTCACCCTGGATACAGCAGTGATAGTGGAAAAAAGGTCATTGTACATGGATAGCGCTCCTAGAACCTGGCTGGGACTCTCCCCCACCCCCACCTCAGATCTGTGACCTCACCTTGGGTCCCCGGTCTCCTTTTTCTCCTTTGGGACCCTGGTAAAACAAACATTCTTTGGTTTTCTTCTCTTCACTTTGCTTACTCCCCATCTATCCTCCTATCTTGCCATCTCTCCCTAAGCACCCACATGGATTTTGCCCCCAGATAATGGGGGTAAAAGATGATGGGCAAATTCCCCTTCCAGAGTCAGAAAGAAGGAACACCCATAGAAGCTCTCTGCCAGCAGGGGGTGAGTGTCCTCCTAACCCTGAATCTCAGAGCCCTCTGCAGCTGGCGGACAGGGAAGGGTCTTATTTAGCCACGGAGCAGGCTGTGCTGCTTGCCCCTGCGAGGCCCTTTCTCCTGGACCGGTGTGCTCAGCTCTGCGTCCCATCTGACAAAGATAATGAGACCAGGGGGTTGGTCCTCTTGAGAGCAGGAATCATTGCAGAGGATGGACCATACCTCCCCGGGGCTAGGTGCAGCAGGGAGGAGCTCCTGTCGGGAACGCGGGGTTCTGAAATGAGGACAGTGTGAGTACTGAAGGGGGCAGCAGGTAGGAGGCAATCAAGCAGACATGCTTGATGTAGGACACGAGAGAGAGAGAGAGAGAGAGAGAGAACTTTCAAGTTTTCCCCTATGATGTTTTATACAAAACGTCTGTGCCTTCTCAAAGAAACAAGCTATAGAGAGCACTCGGTCTCCCCATCGCACGGCTGGCCGCTGAAGGAACGGAGAGGGTGAATTACTGAAAACAGCAGAGCCAGGAAGCCCCCAAATGAAGGCTTCCAAACTCAACCTACACTCGGAGCCACTGGTCCGGAGATTCTGGGTTCGTGCAACAGCCTGATGCTTCCAGACCCTTCGGGATCCTGGGGAAGGAAAGAGAATGAGAATTTCATGTCCGCTTCCTGAGCATCTACTGGTGCCAGGTGTGGAGCTGGGCCCGGGGGCTGGGCTCAGCGGGGGAGTCACCACCGTCTCTGCTGTTGGACCAGCATCTGTTAGCTGGTTTTTCCCACAGTCCCTGGTGCACATTGTTCTTTAGCCACAAAGAGGAGGGAAAGTACCTCAAATCCAAGTCCTGCTGCACATCCAGGACCTGGGGGGCCTGGGGGTCCAGGAGGCCCTGGGGGTCCCATGACCCCGGGAGAGCCCACTTGTCCATTTTTCCCTGGAGGTCCCGGTAAGCCTCTGTTTCCAGGGTCGCCCTGTAAGGAAGACGACAGGTTTATCGTGCAGCCCTGGGCTCACTGGTGAGAGGGGTAACAAACACGCCTGAGTCCGAAAATCGTTTTCTGCACTTTACGAGGCTGATGGGTTCTCTGATGGGCATTGCTTCGAGGTACAGGAAGCACTGTCTTGCTAACTGACATTTCACTTGGACACAAGCTGACGCGCTCTGTGCATCTGGGCCTTTGGGTGGAGGGCGTGGGAGGGGAGCAGAAGCGGCCTCCGTTGCTTTCCCTGAGCACTTCCTGAGATCTGGTTCTCTCTGCTCCCCGACACGCAGATGCTCAGCACTCCAGCCATAGTCCAATTATAGCAAACCCAGAGAAAGGGCACGAAGGAGAAGAAAGCTTTTTCTTTTTCTTTTACCTTTTCACCAACTGAGCCATTAGGCCCTCTTGCGCCCTGGAAAAAAACACACACACACACACGAAACAAAAAACAAGAAAAGGGGCCAATTAATATACATCTCATTTGGTATAATCAAAAGAAAAAATGCAGAGTTACCGACTCTTAAATAGCAGGATATTAAAATGGGCTGATGTCTCCAAGCCGAGGACATATTACAGTTGTCGGTGTGCTAGACAAGTTACGCTGAAAGCTTGAGAAATCCATTTTTCAACTATTAGCTCATTACCTACCTCAAGAGCGAAAAAGAGAAGTTGAAGATGAACAAGGGAGCGATGTAGAGGAAGAATTCCCTTGGAGAATTATCTGTGCACTGCCTGGTCCCTTATCCCACCCTCCCATGACGCAAGTAGAGGGATATGTCTCCTACCTGAAGCCAAGAAAGGGGCTTCGAGAACTTGATATGTATTCCCTAGACTTTTGGAGATTTGTGGAATGATGACGGACTTTCTTCTGGATATATCTAAAAACCAAAAGCTGGCTGAGGTGGCCCCAGAATGGGGCTGAGGGCGGGGAGGATATCACTCTAAAATAGGTCGTATTTCCGTCCCCGCTGGGGACCACAGTATAGGTTGGGGGGGTGGTTAGATGTGGATCCCGTAGAATAGAGCCAGCTGTGAGCTCTGAGCAGAGGGGAGGACCAATGGGGGGCTGGCAGCCAGAAGTGGCCAACCACAGGAAACATGGCCCTACATCAGGGGACTGTGGGCGGGGGCCCCCCAGTGGGAGAATCTCTCAGGACTCACAAAAGAAGGAGCCAGGAAAAGGTCCTGACTTCTGATTGTGATGTACCCACCTTCTGTGGCTCTGCCGTTCTCCCTAACCCCTCTCTCCCTGGGCTGGATCACCCTTCATATCAAATATACAGAAAGTCCCAAAATAATATGCTCAGAAGTAAGTGAGGGCATAGGGCCAAGCCCTAAGTAGCTAGGGGAGCCCGGGGAGGCCCAGGGGTACCCCAAAACTTCTAAGACTGGCTGCTGAGGGGCCCTGCCTGATGGCACACCCCACTGCCCCCATCCCCTCCCTGAAACATGCAAGTCCCCGGAGGAGCTGCTGCCCAACCCCCCGACAGAGGTGGGAACAGACCAAAGAGAGGTTCCGATTTCGAAAGCAAACACCCCACGTTCAGAGGGAAGGCAACACTGTGAAAGGGAGAGGCAGTGCCAGCAACGGGATGTACGCCCGGGGAAGGAGCAGGAAGAACACAGCCAATCAGGACTCTAAGTGTATACAATGCGAACTCTCAGGGAAAAATGGGAGGGCGTTCCAGCCACGAAATGTGGGCAAGCTACCATGAAATAAGCACAGATCGCTTCGAGATCTTAGAAATAAAAATACATAACTGTTGAAAGGACGTGCTCTCCGGGGGCTGAATCACAAGACAGGCACCTGAGGAGGGAACTACAGAATCAGGCTGCAGAGCACCCCCCTCCCACTCCAGCGCCCCCCACCCCGGCCCCGCTGGGACATTAGGAAGTGGCAGGAGGGGAAGAGGTCCTGGGAGAAGGAAGCGATGGCGGCCAGGCTCAGAGGCTTCTCTGCCTAGCAGCCTGACCCGAGAGAAACTACATGGGACTTCTCATCGTGGGCAGAAACAAAAAGAATCGCGTTCCAGTTCCGCCGCCTAATCTGGAGGCTACAGTTTCTGTGCACGCTCCTTTTGCGTGTGACCAGCTGCGCCGTCCTCTGTGGCCTGTCACCATCTGTCCTTTGAAGGAAGTGCCGACCTTGTGCACCTTTCCAGTAACAAGTTACATCGCAATCAGTCAGGGATATTGTGAAATAGACACTAAACTAAATTAGCCTCCTCTCTCGGCTTCTGGACTCCATCCTCTGAAAACCGTATTGTGTGGCCAGCTGAGCATGTTAAAGAAAATTATGTTTGGAAAGTGAAAAATGGTCTTTTTTAAGCTACCTTCCCAGCTCTTCAAATCGAGAGTATGTCTGGTAGCAGTATCCAAGGAAGTTCTAGAAGGTATTTTGGACCTTGAGTTATTGGTCTCAGAAACAGATGATTTTATCCAGCTTGTACAGGCAAAAGGTCGTATTTGGACCCAACCCATTGGCTCACAGATGCGGTGGCCACCATTTTGGAATCTGAGCAGATTGGCTTGGGGCACGGAAGAGCTCATCTTGTTGGAATTTACATGAACAGGAACAGTGGAAACTGGGAACTCCAATGACAAGAGTCAGCAAAGATTTTCGCTCCCAAAATGATGGAGTAGAGCTATATACTTCACTGCTCAGTGGAGACTTGAGGATCTCGGGATTCCATCCAGCCAAGCTGCGGGGTTGGCTGTGGCGGCGAGGTATGGAGAGGCAGTTCCACAACAGAAATACTGCCAGAGACCGACGTGCAGGAGTGCTACAAAATCACGTTTCAGAATTCATTAGAAATTGCCTCTTGTTACGGTAACTGGATTTGCTAAGGACTTTATTAGACTTCAATGTACAGGAACATCAAAGAACCTAATAAATACATCGATTTTTTTTCCTGTTGTAGTATCAGAAGGGTCACAACTTACTGTCTCATACGAATCTATCAGCTGCACTCATGGTGTTTGTTATACCGATCATTTCAACTTGTTACCTTTAGAATTGACCATGGGTGATCTGGTTTGATGGGGCCTACGATCTTGATTTTTGTACCAAACGTGTCTGATGGTTAAAGAAGATACGAAACAGGAAATCAGGCCAATATTGGAACGTTTAAGTGCAAGGCTGTTACAAGCCCCAAACCCATTACTGGATCTTTATTAAGCACGGCTCGCCACGTAGGTTCTTGAGGGCATCCTGCTCGGCAGTGTGTAAGATTTAGAGAGTTGCTCAAAGCCCAAGTGGGGTTCGGTGGAGAAAGGGAGGCTGATGATGATTTACTTGCATTTCCCCTCATCTCATGGGCAAGACAGAATCTCCTATACGAGGCCCAGCAATGACATTTTGACAGCTCAGCGAGATCACTCGAAGCCCATTACTGGGAGCTCAACACCCCTCAGCACCTCTGGGCAGTGAAGAAAACTCCAAAAACACAGACTCTTTCCTCCCTGGCTGTCCCAGCACCTTTTGACACCGAAGAACACAGTGAATGACTCAGACTGTAAAAGCAGGACAAGAATGATGATTGCCAACGCTACACGTGTGCTGACGATCTGGGTGGCACAGCGTGCAGCGCACGAAGCAGGAAGGAACGTTCCAGAGATCCATCTCTAGCACGTTGCAGACGCGTCCTTTCCAGAAGCGTTCTGTAGCTGGGAAAGCAGGCTACTCGTCGCCCGTTCCTTCATGGGCTAAAGATCTCAGAGGAGCCGCTCATCTTAATTAGGGGAAAATAAACTGAGGAGTAGGCATGTCATCAAACTCAACATAAAATAATCTATTGTATAAATTCTTAATGACCATCCACATGTTGATGACCATCTCAATTTGAAAATAATGAATATATAGGATAATATTCTCTTGCCAGCCAAATAATTCCTTGAGGGAAAAATGCTTTATACTGTGTGGGGGAAACTCCCCTTTGGACAACTGCCCAGACTGGTCTCCATGCCCTGCAAGTGAGAAGAGAGGCTGTTTTCTGAGCAGCGGGAGGAATGGCACCCCTGCCCATGGCCACGCACTGCCTGGCAGGAAATGAGGCCCTTGTCAAGGGAGGTGTGCAAGCTGTGGAGGGGAGTCAAGGGTCACATGTGCCACCGGATCCTATGTTGTGTGACCACCCGGAGACCGCTCATTTCCTCAAGCACCTGTTATTCGACATCCATACCACGCTCCTCAGTTTACTTTTGTCTTTTAAGAGATTTTTTTTTTTTTAGGTAAATGGCATCTGCAAAGTTTCCTCCAAGCTCTCTAGATCTAAATTTCCAAGTCCTTCTAGAGTCTGCTTTCACTTGACCAGAAAGTGCCTTCGGCACATGGTGCGACCAATTCGGACTCATGCAAATTTGGGAGAGAAAACTGTAACTTATCTCCAACAGTGATCCTGGGCGAGCCTGCTGCCCCAAGCAGTGGCAGACGGTGCCCACCCCATGCCCGTGTGCGGACGTGACCGTGGGTATTTTTAAATACGAGACGAGCATGGGAGGGGTGTGTGGGGGCGGGGCGGGGAGGGCTGATAAGGAGGACAGGGAGGAATAGCGTAGGCCTGTGATGTTTCCCGCAAAATCTCATTTCTTATGAAAGAGCTGGTGCATGTAAAACGAGTCCTATAAAGCTTGACAACTAGTTCCTTTCTTCTTTTTCTGAGAAATGGGCTTTCCACGAAAATCGAGTTAGTGTTTCAAATTAAAATAAACACATCTGAGAGCTGACGGAACCTCAGTTCAGCGAAGACGGTTGTGTCTGGAGAGTTAGCCTTTTGCACACCTTCACAGAGCGGAGCCCGCAGAAGGCCTTGCTCCCCTTCCCAGCTGGAGGGATCCTCCCTCCCGGATGGAAGTAAAGCTCTCAATTGCATCACTGCCAGAAGGTTTACCTTATCTTCTTCTTTTTCTTTTTTCTAGTGTTCCAGCATTTGTTATTTGCGTATACACCTTATCTTGATTGCTCTCCTCTGCAGGACCTGGATTATCTCATCAAAGAGGCCGGGGACGCTGGAGGGGCAGGAATCCTGCCCCCCGCGGCACTACGTGGGATTTGCAGAGGGAGGACAACACAGGCTTCCGGAGAATGAAGAGAGTGAAGGGAACGGTCGATTCGCTGGTCAAATGCTCACGGAGGCCTGAGCCAGGTTCTAAGGGCACACAGACAGTGCTAGGGATGTTTGTCACAGATAAGCTAACACCGGCTCGGAGGGGACCTGGCAGAATCGGCGCATGCGAATGGGAAGTGCAGGAAGGAGGGCTGCTTTCTGCTCATTGGGAGTCTGAAAGGGCTTCTCACAGGCTGTATCTGAACTGGCCCTTGGAGGACGAGGAAAGAGAAAGAAACCAAGATGGAGAGAAGCATGTGCAAAGGCCAGGGGGCCATCCAGGAAGAACAGGCCCAGAGCACCGCAGTAGGGCTGCTGGCTGACCCAGAAGCCGTGTGCGGGAGTGGCAGGGGACGGAGCTGGGAAGGCAAGTCTGGGCACTGTCAGCATTTGGTGCCACAGGCAGCAGCGAGCCTTGATACCTTGTCAGCAGAGACCAGGGGAGGCTGCTGCAAGAGGATGGACAGGTGGGGCAGGGGGTGGAAGCCGGACGGCGGGTGGGGAGGACGGGACGCTGGCGAGAAGCCTGAAGCTGCCGTGCGGGCGAGGAGAGATGAACCTCAGATGAGGGCACAGAGAGGCAAGGGATGTGGATGGCAGGCGGGCCAGTCCCAGCAACGGGTGGGGCACGGCAGGAAAGGGAGATGAAAGGAGGGCTCAGAGAAGATTCTGCCCTTTCGCCCTCCTGCCTGGGTAGATGGCAGCACCATTCACTGCAGCTGGAGATGCTGAGCTCAGGTCTGGGCATTGAGAGCCCTGGGATGGAGACGTCCAGCAGAGAGAGGATTCGGAGGGGATTAGAAAGGGTCATTCACTTAAGAGGCAAGGACAGGCCTAGAGGTCGGCGAGAGGTGGCGTGGGCCTGGCGGCCCCCGCGTGTTGCCCCCCCCCGCCCCCACCGTCCGTACCTTCTCTCCCTTCATCCCAGGAAGGCCGGCGGCTCCATCGGCTCCAGGCTGTCCCTCAGGGCCCTGGAACAGCAGCGACAATCAGTCCACAACATCTCTGATAAGAATCAAGGAAGAACCCTTCCTAGCGAAGGAGGCCACGGCTGGGAGGACCGAGCAGGCGAGGTCAGTGGGTCCAGGAGCCTTGTGTCGGTCTAGGGTGGAAGGCCGGCCTCTGGTCCCAGCATGGCCCCCGCTGACCATGCCCCTGGGGCTGAGTGTCCTTCACTCTCCGGGTGGCATCTTCCTCCCTGGAGCGGAGCTAGGGGCAGGGTCAGACCAGATGGCCTCTGGGGGCCTCGTGCTCCAGGCCCAGCACGCTGATGTCCTAGGATTCCAGAATTCCACCTGAGCATGCATCCCCTATAATGACTACGAGAGAGCAGCAAAGCAGGGGGTAGGATGGTGTATTTCTTGGCTTCTGCCTCTTATGAGTCTTAGCAATGACTCAGCTGAGCACTTCTTTGCTTACAAACATTAGCTAGCTGCTCCCTTTCTGTTATGTGCCTTCCTGCTGGGGTCTGGGGTCTCCACCGCCTCCCTGGCTAGAGGAAGCCTAATGGCCACGGAGGGGGGGAGACGACCCCAGGCGCTTACCGGAGGCCCAGGTTCACCAGCAGCTCCATCCTCTCCAGGCGATCCAGGGGGTCCCATGAAAACATCAGTTCCTGGTTTTCCTGGAATCCCAGGTGAGCCAGGTGGGCCCGGGGGGCCTGGGGGACCCTAAAAAACCAGATACTCTGTTAAGAACCAGCGGGGGAGGGGATAAACACATACTAAGCATTTATGTTCCATCCATTCTCTCTGTTCCTTACACTAGCACTGCAGGTAGAGAGTGGTGTTTGCACTTAGCCGATGGGGGGAACTGAGGCTCAGTGAGATAATGTAACTTGGCCTGGGCTCACACACCTACAGCTAATTAGTAGAAGAGCTGGGACTTGAACCTGGGTCTTTCTGAGCCCCTCATATCATGTTTTCTCCCTAGATGTATGTATACCATAAAAATCCAATCAGTTAGAATTTTCAAAGGTGGTCTAATTTAGTTTTCTGATGACCTGACAGAGCAGTCAAAACTGCCTGTTGCCAACACTTATTACAACTCTTTAGGCTCTGGCTGGGTTGGCTGACCCCAGCAGCCCGGAGGACCCACGTGGCTCCCACTCTCCCTATCCAGTGAGTCCGGAACCTCTTGCTCTATCCGGAGGCGTGGGCAGAGGGGCAAGTGAGTAGAGTCTTCTAGGTGGGGGTTCAGCACAGGGATCAGAGTGAGGCTGGGAGGCCTGGGACAAAGCCACCGCTGTAGCTGGAGCAGGGGGGGGTGCTCCCCAGGAACCAGTGGGGGCCCTGCCTTGGGCTGGAGGCTGAGGGAGCAAGAGCAAAGAGGAAGAAGGAGTGGCTGAAGAGGTAGGAGGGCTTGCCTCGGGGTAAGGAGGATTTCCAGAAGGGTCTGGAAGCCAAATGTGAAATACTACCTAGAGAAGAGGCCAGTGGTTCTCTATCACGGGTAAAGGGGATGGGGTCAGAGCCAAGTAAGAGGTGAAAGTCACGGGCATACTTGATGTGGGACAGCCCTGGATGCCAGGGAAAGGGGGCGAGGGCGAAGTAGGGACCTGAAGAGAAACTTAAGGCTCATATTCACTTAAAACAAACTAAAACTGATCAAAGTGGAAAATACCAAACATAGACACATGTGAAGGGACAACATAATCCTCCCGACGACTGGGAAGCGACCGCAGGCCCCAGGTCATTCCAGCCTCACACTTACCCTTAACAGCCCCTCGCTGTGCACCAGGTCACCAGAGCCGGAGCCGACGTCCGAGCCCCAGCCCAGGCCCGAGCCCTCGGCCTCAGCTCCCACCTGGAGAGAGAGGAAATTCCCACCACTTGGTTTCACCTGCCACTCCCTAAGGACAGCCTTGTCACCCAAAGTCCTCCCTTACTCTGTAGCCCTACTGCCGCTGCCAACCTTCCTCTGGCCTTTTCTCCCTCCCCCCTCCCCCTCCTCCTTCCCCACCACCTCCCGCTGCACAGCCAATGGGCATCCGGTCTTCAAACATGCTGCGCTCTTTCACATCTTCAGCCTCCCTTGCTGCCTTCCAAAACCCTACTCATCCTTCAAGGCCTAGTTCCCCTGTCACCACCTCCAGAAAGCCCTCCCACCCCATTTCCAGGTAGAGGTGGAATTCGTCTCTCCCTACTCTGTGTTCCTCCCCAACCTCTGCTGAGGTCTGGATTTGGTGGTAGGACCACCCGACTTAAAGCTCAGTTGTGTGCACGTCTGTTAGCCCCTCTAGACTGGGACGCCTCCAGGGTTGGCCCATCCCGAGACACCGCTGGATGCCCGGTATCTTAGCACCAGATCTGGTACCAAGAAGGTACTCGGTGCATACTTATTGAATGCTATCAAATTCCTCCAAAGAACAAAAGGGAATTCTAAAAACCCCCTTCTGGGACTTAATTCCTGAGCCCAAGGACCGGGTGCGGCTGAGCTTGATCACAGAATGTGCATGAAGCACGCCCTCCCAGGCCCCGAGGAAGAGCTGGGCTGAGGGCCAGGCTGGGGTGAGAAGGGGGTGCACGCAGGTGGGAGAAGGGAGGGGGGCACTGGGGGACCGGCTGCCACCGTCTGAGGGACCAGCTAGACTTGGGGCTTGGAGACTGACTGGATGGGGTGCGGGAGGCAGAGGGCCCCCGGAGGAGGCTCCCTGATTTCTGTCTTGGCATCCAGGAAGATGGGGTACCACTCCCAGAAACGGAGCATCCTGTGGGAGAAGCAGGTCTGGGGCGTGGTGACGAGTCGTCCGGGATGTGGTTGAGAGACGTGGGGGCCATTCAGGGCGCAGGATATAAATGGGATGTAAAGAAACTTGGATCATAAGCTCACTGAGGGTTCTGACAGAGCTGAAGGCCCCAGCGTGTCACCAGAAGACACCCTGAACCTTAGCCTGGGCCTGTTCCTCGGCTTCCCGGCCCCTGCATACTGTGTGTGCACCGAGCCCGGATAGGGGGTCTCACCGTGGGCCCAGTTGGCCTGGCAGGTTCAGGGTGGCCAGGAAGGCCCTCCCCAGCTTCAGCCTAAGGAGAACAAGATGGTCAGTGGAGCGCTGGGCACCCCCCCCACACACACACACACTGTCCCCTCTCCTCCCTGTAGAAACCGCATCTTTACGATGAGCTTACGCAGGGATGGAGAAGGCTTTGGTCTTCATGAGCCAGCCCAGGGGACGCTCGGCCCACCCTGGGCTCAGGAGCCCTTCGTTTCTGCATCACACGCATAGCGTGGATGGGCATGATGAAGGAAGGAGGCAGTAGGGACCCTCCCCATCCCGTCACCGGGGCTCCCCCCACCCCACACCCCGGTCCAGGTGCTGCCAGAACAAGATAGCCGGGCCACCCCGCTCCTCCCACCAGCCCTGTAGCCCCTCCGCAGCCTTTGCTGCTCATAGGCCTGCCTCCCCGGAACCGGGGGCTCCTGGAGGGCAGGCGTGGTGCCCGAATCACCTCCAGGGCCCGGCGCCTGGCCCTTGGTCCGTGCTCAGGAAAGGCTTTCAGAGTGACGGGAACACCGAGTTGGAAAGGAGAAGGAGACAAGAAAAAGGAAACAGAAGATGAGAAAGGGCACCATCCCGGGAAGGGGGGGGGGGGTTCAGCTGTCACAAAGGCTGCAGAGAAATGGCTGCTCTGACAAAAAAAGGTGACAGAATGGCCTGAGCCACTGAAAGGAATGGAAACACGAGCAGTACATTTGCACGGAGCCTGTGTGACGCCCTCGTCAGACTCCCGTACTGCTTCCCGGAACCCTGCAAGCATGTGAAGTCCACCGAGCAGGCCAGCTCAAAGGGAGAGCAGCCCCCCAGCCCCCAAGCCCTCCCGTCCCTCCATCCCCTCCCCTCATGAGGCACCAGGCGGGAACGCCCTCCGTCCCGGGGGAGGTGGGGGGTGCAGAGGACCAGGACCAGCGTGCAGACGAAAAGGGTCCCCAGAGCAGGCTCCGTGGGTGGGACCTCAGCAGGCTGGGGGCTTCCGGGGGCCCTGGCCCTGGTCGTCGTGGGCACAGCCCCTGGGTGACCGTTTAACCTTGCCGCTGCTTCAGGAGCTGTCTGCTATCCGTCTGTGGGGACCGACGCCAGACAAGGCGCTCCCACCAACACCACCACCTCATTTCATTCTGACAACGTCCTCGGGAGGGGTCATTGCCACCCCCATTTTACAGATGGAGAAACTGGAGCAGAGAAGTGGCAAAGATGTCCCCGGAAATCCTACAACTCCCAAGAAGCAAACCCAAGTCTCTGAAGCTCCCGTGCGCCGGGCTTCCCCAGGAAGACAGTCAGGGGCAGACACCGGAGGCCAGCCAGAGAACACCGGCATTGGGAGGAGCCTCCGATTACAGATGGGGAAACGGAGGCCTGCAGAGGTTAAGGTCCCTGATCAATGAGGCGAGGTGGCCAGACCTGAGCCCCACAGCTTTTTTTTGGTTCTCCCAGACTCCCAATTCGGTCTCTTTGGGGCTCAGTCCTCTTACGACTTCTGCTATTTCCTTGATCAGAACTGACTACATTTACCCCAAATAACACGCTCCAGGCACCTGACCTCAGCCAATGCGTTCTCCAGAATGGTCACAGCACCAGCCTTTCCTGCTTGGGGCCTAATGGGCCCTTTTCTTCCCACATGTCCTCTCTGAGTCAAGACAAGAAGATGCCATTGAAACCTGGCTATGCCCCAAAGACAGGATAGAGCGGCTCAGCTCTGATGTGAGTTAAGGGTTGGCCTGGGGGCTTGCAGCGAGCCCCTGCACACAGGTGTGGCCCGCCAGGCTCTGCCGTGGCCCTCACGCCCAGCAGACACTAGGGTCTTGATAAGTATTCCCCAAATGACCAGCGGGAAGACCACAGACAAGGGGTGGCCTCATTTGGACCACCTGGACCGTGCTGACATGCTTCCGGCTCATATCCGAAGATGCGCGGCTGGGGACAGTGCAAAACACAAAGGGACAAAGTCCAGACACTAAGGCTTTCACCCCTACTCATCTCCCGGGAGCTGTGTGACCCTGAGCAAACCCCCAACCCTCTCTGGGCCTGTATACGTCACTGGTTGGGTGTATGCCATGGGTTGGATGAACTTTTCCAACTGATTTATTGAAAGAAGTAGGTACTGAGATCCCATGTTACATAAACAGAGAGAGAAGTGAGAAATGTGTCACAGAGCTGTGGCAGAGCCAGCCTTGGATGTCCCTTTCCCCCGCTGCCTTGGGTGACTCTGAGATTCACGAGGATCCTAAAGACGGCGTGGGTGCTCTCTTCACTGCCCCTCCTGTGCTTTCAGACCATTCGCTCATGAACCAAGGCTTCCATTTCCCTTCCCTGCCGATTCCTGACACGGGCGCTTAGGGGTGACCTGTCTTCGTCAGGCACGTGCCAGAACGAACTCCTATCTGTGTGGCTCCCCCTTTCCCCGTTCTCCCCCCTGCCCGGACTCTTCTTAGGCTTTCGCAGATTCCCACTGTAGAAGTCATAAACACCCGTGGTGAAAGCACCAGAAGGTATTAGGAACCTGCCAGGCCTCCTCGGTCCCCCACTTCGAGGCCACAACTGCTAAGATTCGGGGAGGGTATTTCCTTCCAGAGTTTATTTTTAAATAGTGAAGATCACACAATGTACTCAAGCTTATAACCAGCTTTTATCACTCCATGTTGTGTTGTATTTCCCCCATTAAATACTCCTAATAAATATAATTTTAATAGCTGCATAATGTTCTGTTATTTGAATATACTTTATTCGATCAAACCCCCTTCAGTTGACTAGTTAAACCGTGTCTGATTTTTTTTTCTTTTATGGGTAGTATGGAGATTAGCAAATTTGTACTCAACCAAACCTTTTCACACAGCAGACTAGCTCCTTTAGGATTAATTCCCAGAACAGGAGTGTCTGGGTCAACACTGCGTAGTCTGAGGTGTCCGAAAAGAGGTTCTCACGAGTAGTGAGCCCAGCGACATTGCCAGTCATGGGGCTGCTTTAACCAGACGACCGCCGGGGGTTAGTCCTGGAGGGCTGGGACGGGTCCCCTGGGTCCCATGCTGGTAGTGTGGGTCAAGGCTTTGAAAGTGCGGGTGACCAGGGGTGACTCTGGTCGCCAGACTGTCCCTTAAAAATATTCATTCACACCTGAAGAGCAGCTTCCTTCAGACTCACAGCCGTCCGCTCTGGGAACCGGCTCTGGGGCTCCTACTTCCGAAACACGAAGTCACAGCCCTTAAGTGGGGACAATGCCGGGCGTGCATACAGAGCTTTCCAAACATTCTCAGGATTGCATCCTCTGACTTGGCCTCACAGCTGTCCTCCCACGAAGAGGAGGAAATGAGGCCCGAAGAAAAGAAAGGGTTAGCATGAGGTCACACAGGTACGGCCCGGAATTACAGAAACTCGTCAGGGAAGGGATGTGGAGGTCACCCCTCCACACCTCCGGGTCTCTGCTGAGTCTTAGAAGCTGCCCCGAGTCCGGGATGGGACTCCTGTGACCTCAGGGTCTTGGCGTCTTTGGCCAGCTCTCATTTGAACAAAGTTCAAAGTTCTCATTTGAACTTGAGGACAACTGGGGACATAAAGCCAAATGTGCTACCTTTTTACCTCTTGCTTTTTCCTCTGCACCCTGCAGCTTCCTTGTGTGTTCCCAGGTCGTGTGCCCCTCAAATGCCCAAATCTGGAACTTTATGAACTAAAACGAAACCCGCCTCTAAGCCAACCAGGGGCAGGTCCCTCCCGGGACACTGGGCTTTCTTTTTTTCCGCAGTAAGACAGGCCACGCCAAATCTTCGCGCCTCTATGCCACTCACCGGAGTGACCCCTCTTTCCGAAGCCACCGTGGGTATGGGCAGTGGGGGCCCCTCTGGGGGACTGCCGTCCAGCTCTTGTGCCACAGTTCCGAGCAGGGGCTCCCCTGTTGAGGCTGCTGCTAGATCCTCCTCCTCACCAGAACCCTGAAAAGCAAAGCCAATCAGAGGACTCCCCTCATCTGGCCTGTGTCGCAATGCGCGGCAGGCTGCCCGCGAGTCTGGGTGACTGTCATCCCTACGGTGCCAGTCCAATCTCGCGACACTTGCTTACCTTCAACCGTCATTACGCGCAACACATTCACAGAAGCCTTGACTCAAAATCCCCCTCCCACACGTGCATCTCCTCTTCCCGGCCCCCACCCCGTCCCTAGCGACCCCTTCCGACTTGGCAGCACTCTGAGAAAATCCTTGGACAAAGCCAGGAAGCAGCAGGGTTGGGCACCTGATTCCCTGACGTGTTCGCACGCTCCTTCCAGGAACCCTGCCTCCCTCCAGGGGCGCCGACCGCGATCCGTGCTCTCCCAAAGCTGGGAAGGCCAGCAACGGTTCCTGTCCCAGGACACGGATCCCCTCCCCTACCGTGAGCCAGACAGAAAACGCTAGGAGGCACTTACAGAAGCGACCGCTTGCTCAGGGGCCGCTGTGGGTGCGGGGGGCACCAGGCTACTGGTGGGGATCCCGCGAGCCTCCTCTTCCTCAGAAGTGCTGGGGGTCCCTTCGGCTGCAGCTGCCAGTGTTGTGAACATTCCCTCCCCGGCTGCACCCTGCAACAAAAATGGCATGAGTAGTGGTCCCTTCTCCTACCCTCCTGTGTCTGCAGGGGAGGAAGCCGCCGGGCCACCAGATAGATAACTCACAAGGCCACAGCTTTGTTTGTGCAAGACCCGCCTTGGCCCACAGAGCCCCGCAACCCCAGGCTGGAGCGCCCCTCTCAGGTCAGGGACTCATGCCCCAGATGCCCCCACGGCACACCGATGCCCAGGGCTTTGGCCCGTTGAGGGTCTGACGAGCCACCCAGGCACTCCAGGGATGGTATTTCCTTGACGAAGCGGTATTTGAGCCGAACTCTGAAGGCTAAGTCAGGATTAAAGGCGGGGCAGAGGGAAGAAGAGGTCCGACGCAGAGAGGAGAGGGTCTGGGCACGTTCAGGAAACTGAAGGAAGCTCAGTCAGGGGGGAGCACTGAGAGCCGGGGAGACAGTGACCCAAGATGTGGTCACCGAGGCTGGCTGGGCCAGACCCTGAAAGGCCTTGTGGTCGGGGGCAGGGGAGCCGGGTCTCCAGCAAGGGCGATGGGAAGCTCCAAGCAGAGGGCTGCTCCCACGGGAGGAGTCGGGGGAGAGGACAGAGGACATGAGCCCGGGGCCTCGGCCATGGTCTGGACTGGGGACGTGCCGTCTCGGTGCCCAGGCTGGCACCGCAGAAGGGTAGGTCGCAGGTGCACAGTGGATTCAGGGAGAAAAATCAACAAGACTTTTTGCTTGATAGGATGTGGGGAGTAAGGAAGGAGGAAGAGAATTCTGCATTGGCCACCTAGGAGGCGATGGTCCCAATCTTTTGAGGTGGGGACGCAAGAGTGGACGCGGGGAGTCTGGGTTTGAGTCTGAGTCTGAAGAACTTGTAGGACCGCCACTGCAATGACATTTTAGGGACAGACCTGCCAGGTGTCCTGAAATAATTGCACACCACCTTCACGAGCTGGGAACACTATCTCCATGCTGCCCACGGAGGGGGCTGAGGAGGCTTGGCCCTGCCCTTGACCCTGATCTTCCCCTGCCCTCTGCCAGCCCATGCTTGTGCCCGGAAATCGGCCACGGCTGTGCCACCATTACCTGTCCCACCAACATCCAGGCTCCCCGACCCTGGCTCCGGCCCCACCCCTGGCGGAGGTGGTGGGCCCCTGGGACTGCCCCGACTCCCCGTCTCTCCACCTCCCCCCAACCTGGCTCCCCACCGGCCTGCTGGGGCCGTGAGCATGTGAAGTCCCCAAGCCGGCTGGGCTCTAGCACGCGAGTACCTCGGCCTCGGCCTCGGCCAGCTCCCCGCCAGAGAAGTGCCCCATTCAGGCTCCTGAGGATGTGTTGAGCAGAACGAAGACTGGAACTCGGGGAAGGTCAGGACCCACTCCAGCTACGACCTCAACGCTGGGGCACTTTGAAATCCTTACCCGTGTAACCACTTCCCTGGCGACCTGGATGGCCATGGACAGGGTCGCTCCGCCCGTGGGCACACTGCCGGCCTCCGCTTCCCCGGTGGTGCTGCCGGCCTCCCCAGTTGCGGTGGCTGCCGAACCTTCTTCAGCGTCTGCACCCTGAGCAGGAAGACACCATGAGGGAGCCGTCGGCAGTCTGCTGTGGTCAGCGTGGCCGGAGGCGGCAGACGGCCCGGGCCCCGCGGGTGCCTGCCTGCTGTCACTTTCCGGCCTTCAAGAAAGGCCTGCGCCTCCCAGACCTCACCTCGCCCTGACACCGCGAACGTGGCACCCACACAGAAAGCCACGCCTTGCACACCGCTCGAGGTGTGAGCCCCTGGCCAGCCTGCCACCTACGTGGTTCACCCTGGCCTCCCCGCCACCTTCGGTGCCTGCACACCACGTCCCTGCCACCTCCTTTGTGCCTGTCCCAGAAGGAGGGCTCTCACCGACGCCCCAGTCGTGGGGCTGGGACAAAACCCAGGGGCTCGCAATGCCCAGCCTTCTTTCTTGTTCGAGGAGTTGGCTGCCCTCACTGCCGGCTTGCTCGTCTCACCCTCCTTCCACCCCTCCCGCGTCCCTAAGCCTGCCTTCCTCACGCCCACCAGCAGTCACAGGGGCAGATCCAACGGGTGCCTTCCAGGCCTTTCCTCACCGAGACCCTCGACAGGATGTGAAATCTCTGACCAAACGCAGAGCAAGCCCATACCACCCGTTGCCCGGACCACGCTACCGCCTCCGATCCCAGGCCCTGGGCCTCCAGGCTTGCTTCTCCCACCCTTTTTCCATTTTCTAAGTCCCGCTCTGACTAGGCCACTGGCCCTTCAGTGACTCCCCACTTCGGAACATGCTCCAGCTCCAGCCCATGGCTCCCCGGGTCTCAGGGGCCTCTCCGGCCACATCCCTGCCCCCCGCTCACACAGGCCCTTGCATGTTCCTGTGGATGCCTCTAGTCCTCTGCTCCTGATGGCCCGCCTCCTGGGACCCTGGTCTCACTCCCACCTGCCAGGCTCCTTCCAGGCATCCCCACGGTCTCGCCTGCGGCATCCTTTCCCCAGGAAGGCTTCCAGGACCCCCAAGTCTGGGTTCTGGGCCCGTTTCGGTGCTTCTCCTATTGCACCTCTTAGAGCTCTGTCCCCAGGAACTGGTCTATCCTACCTCCCTGTGCCCAGCACATCACTCCACCGACGCGTGCTGACACAACAGAGCCCTCGGCCTCCAAATCAGTGTCTACGGAGACCAGACCCCCTAAGGCCATCACTCTGCATTCTGCAGACTGATAAGACCAGCGACCGCTCCCGCCTGGGATGCCCACCCTCCCCAGAGACAGCATATACTCTGAGCTACTCACCAGAGTGACCCCTTCCCCCGTGTCCTCAGTGGACAAGGAGAGTGCTGGCCCCCCGGTGGGCACACTGCTGGCCTCTGCTTCCCCAGTGGGGCTGGGGGGCAGCTCGGCCTCCCCGATTGCTGCTGTGACTGTCAAACCTCCGTCCGCGGGCACACTCTGAAACAAAAGTATCGTGAGGGACCATGTCACTGGGCCCATGGCTCTGAGTGGTGTGGCTGTGGCTGGACGGATGGGACTGCTTACACCCCTCTCTCTGTCAGCTTGGGTTTCGGTGGCTTCCTTCTCTCAAAGTGCTTTCCTATCTGTGACGTCACTCCTGCGCCATGACCGTCCCAGTGTCCCAGAATCCCAGGGACAGGAGGGATCGCAGGGTAACTGGATCTCCTGTTTGATTCCAAGCGTCTGCACATGCCCAGTGACAGGAGGTCCCTGTCTCCTGAGTCAGCCTGCTCCAGCTCCAGAGGCTTCTATCTAGCCACATCTGTCTCCCTGGGACCTCCCCTAGGTGCCCGTCCAGAAGCCATAAAAACAAATCCAATGCCTTTGCCCCCGACGGAGATTCAGAGAAACACAGGCAACAACCCGGACCTCCCTAGGCTTCTCCAGACTGACCCCCCATGATCCTTCTCTCCCTGGGACTCAGTTTCCTTGGGAAATGCTACACAGCAGATGCATGAAATGGAAACATCGGTTTGGCTGCTAGTGGCATCAAACTAGGTTTCATCTCAGTTTCCAAAGGTGTTCTTTTTTTTCTCTTTTGAATTTGGAGGGTGCAGGGGTCATTCTATTTTATTTTGATTTGTTTCGCAAAAAATAGCTCTTTTGGATACTAAAACCACTAAGCTGATAAAATTTAGATTTCCTTGCTGCAGGATTTATAAGGAGTGAGAAGGAGGGCTCTCACCGACGCCCCAGTCGTGGGGCTGGGACAAAACCCAGGGGCTCGCAATGCCCAGCCTTCTTTCTTGTTCGAGGAGTTGGCTGCCCTCACTGACGGCTTGCTCATCTCACCCTCCTTCCACCCCTCCCGCGTCCCTAACCCTGCCCTCCTCACGGTAGCATAAGGAGGATATAAAGTGGAGCATTTCCCCAATGTATTTGATCACAGAACTTTTTTTTCCTACAACATGGATCCTTGCAGAATTATTGTTGTCCCCCCCCCAAAAGAGAGAAAAAAAGATGGTGTCGCAGATTTTAAAATGAGACTCTTTCTGCCTCAAATTGAGCTGAAGTCCCAAAGGGCTTCCACTAAAGTGCAATTAAGAACAATTAATTCATTGTACAATTAAGTACAGTTCACATGCTAGAAGCAGGGACCAGACCACTTGTGTGGGATGTACTAAGAGACAAGAAAGGAAATCAGTTCTATCAGGGTTAGCCGCTACCTGCCTCCAGGCTATTGACGAAAAGGTAAAGAATTCCTTTGGAGACAGTCATCTGTGTGCTGGGACCTTGTCCCTTCTCCCCACTACAAACCCTCCGTGAGCTGGATATGTGTTCCTTGGAAATCGGGAGACAAAGGGACTGAATTTTGATATTGTGCTAGACTGGACTTGGGCAAGAGCCGTGAAAATAGGTTAGTATCGGGGCCCCTCTGGGAGAGCATGAGAAGTGTCTGAGTTCCATCCCAGGATAGCAGAAAAGAATGAGCTGAACCTGTGGGTTTTAGCAGAAGTTGTCGGGAGAAGAAGACATTTGCTTTAATTTCGTACCTTACTGTGTCTACCATTTAAAAATAATTGGCTTTGCGGGTGTAAAAGCCAATTACACAACAGCGGAGTGGACACGCACATGTGCCATCAGTGCAACCAGCCAAAGGGGAAGCCTGTGTGTCTTCACAGATGAGCAGGAAGGAGGTGGGTACCGTGGGGAGGACCCGCATGCAGGCCCCGGGGAAGGTGTGAGAACCACCTCACATCGTGCTGCGTCTGCTCCCCCTGTCCCGGTGTGACCCTGGGTCCCTTCTCCTCGGTACCATGATGTTCAGCAAACCCCCTCTGATTCTTTATCATGCCCCATACAAATCCCCATCAAGTCTGAAATGAGCAAACAAATTGACTCCTGACTTAGCAAATGAAATTTACCACTCACCTCCTCAGTGACAGGAATGAAGGCCCCAGCCCCCGAGCCAACGTCTGTAACAGGGGCACCGTCCATAGTATGAACTCCCTCCAGCGTCTCATTCGGGACCTCTCCAGACCCTACGGAAGCAGGCATTCTGTAATTGATAACTGCATTTTGTAACCTTGGAAAAGAATGAAGTATCTCTTTACCTATTAACTTGAAAAGGTGTCCATAATGCAGGATTAAGAGGGGAAAACAAAACCAAGTTGCAGAAAAACCGACATCGAAGGGCATATCACACTGTGCTTCCATCACAGGCCCCCGGAGCCATCGGCGGGGTGGGAACCTGGCCTTGCAACTCACTAGGAATGTGACCTGTGGTAAGTCACCCACCCAGGGCCTCAGGTTCCTCAACCATAAATTGGGAACGATAGTTCCTGTTTTACAAGGTTGTTTGGAAGGTTAGGTGCTGCAGGGACTAAATAAGTGAATACAAAAAACAAAGCACTGAGGACCAGCCCTTAATAGAGGTAGCAGTTTAGTTAGCCATTCATAAATGTTCACTGTCAGTGTGGTTCGGTGTGTAAAGGGAAGAAAGCTATGTGAGTATACATTTTTTTAAAGATTTTATTTTTTATTATTTATGAGAGAGAGAGAGATAGCGAGGGAGAGCATGAGCAGGGGGCTGGGAGAGGGAGAAGCAGGCTCCCCGCTGAGCAGGGAGCCCAATGCAGGACTCAATCCCAGGACTCTGGGACCATGACCTGAGCCGAAGGCCGACGCTTAACCAACTGAGTCACCCAGGAGCCCCATGAGTATCTATGTTTTATCATCATTATATGTATAATCATCATATATAATTAATATGGTTATTAAATAACACATGTAATATATAGATACATATGTGTGTGCAGATAAACCACACAAAGTTGGCTAACCCACAAGGCTAAATACTGGTTTCGTCCAGAGGATAGGCAAGGAAACTACTATCTTGGAGGGTTCATACAACTCTGCATTGATTGAACTGTTACCACAAGCACCTATCTCTTCTGCAATTTAAAAATCAAGTGGAAGGGCATCTGGGGGGCTCAGTTGGTTGAGCCTCTGCCTTCGGCTTAGGTCATGATCCCAAGGTTCTGGGATGGAACCCACATGGGACTCCCTGCTCAGCAGGAATCCTGCTTCTCCCTCTCCCATTTCCCCTGCTTGTGCTCCCTCTCTTGCTGTCTCTCTCTCTGTCAAATAAATAAATAAATAAAAGCTTAAAAAAATTTTTTTAATTAAAAAAAACCAAGCAGAGACCTAAAGCAAAGAAAAAGAAATTATACTAATACGAATGTTCACCCATCACGGGCTGGGCCCCACGCTAAGCATGTCCCATGCAGTACTCCCATTTAATCCTCCCATTTGGCCACCTGTCCTACCCACGAGGACCTTCCCACTGTCTGACAGCTGGTGGAGCAGACCCAGGACGGGGATCCCACGTTTTCAGTCTGCCCCCATTACCCCATGGCATGCGTGTGCTGCTCTTAGGCATACATTAGTACCTTATTATGATTCACCCCATTTTGCTGAGGAGGAACAGGGTCCCACAGAAAGTAGGTGACTGGGAGGGGCCCTGAAGCCAGGTCAGCCTGTCCCCGTGTCAGGCCACGTCCACGCATGCTGTGCTCACACATGTCTCAAAGTGAGAACGGTGTGGGCAGGGGAAGGTGCGGAAGAGTCACCCCCACCCCCAATCCCAGCCAGCATCACCAGTCTCTCTTGTCCTCCCGGATCTGACCACCAGGGGGTGCTGTGCAAACAGCTGGAGGCCAGACCCCAAACCTCTGAGTCCCCAGTCCTTAGAGGATGTTCAGTTGGAGGGTGGGGGGAGGGATGCCCTGGGCCAAGATGGTGTCAGGAAATCTCAGAATGAAACTACTAGATAGCTTTCCCTAGATGGGGACAGGGCTCAGGATTCAGGCCCCTTTCTCCTCACCACCTGGGCTGTCTATCCGGTAGGAAGAACAGGAACACTTCAGCACGCTCTGTTGTTTCTGTCTGGCCTTTTCTCTGCCAGTAAAGGAGTCTGGCTGATCCCAGCGAACAGAAGAGCCAGTGCTTGGATCTGTGTCCCAGTCTGCATTTGGCTCCCACCTCCTCTGCACTCCCCTCCGGAGTCCAGGAGGGGCTCTTGGCTGGCCCTATAGCCTCCGCCTACCCTTTGCCCCTCCTCAGAGATCCTAATTGCACCCAGGAGAACAGCACTCACAATTCATAAACTGCTTCCACATCCCTGTCTGGCGTCAACCCTCTAAACTACCTGGGAGGCAGGGATTGTGACCACTCCCAGGGGGCAGGTAAAGAATCTAAAGCGTGGGGCGCCTGGGTGGCTCCGTTGGTTAAGCTTCTGCCTTCGGCTCAGGTCATGATCCCGGGGTCCTGGGATCGAGCCCCACATCGGGCTCCCTGCTCGGCAGGGAGCCTGCCTCTCTCTCTCCCCTGCCCCTGCCTCTGTGCTCTCTCTCAAGTAAATAAATAAAATCTTTAAAAAAAAAAAAAAAGAATCTGTAGCTTGAAAATATTAAGCAATGTGCCCCAGGTCCAAGGGCAAATAGGTGGCTGAGCAGGGCTTCCGTCCAAGCTGTCCCTGTCCCAAGTCCTCCCCGGCAACAACCCAGCTCCGTTTTGTGTTATGACTGTACTAAACGGTGATACAAATTTTTTCCTATTCGGTACTGTATACCTTCTCTCAGCCAGAGACTTCCCAATTTAGTTGTTAAAACAACACGCATTTACAGATGGCAGAAGCGAGAGGGAGAATGATACACAGGAGTACAGAGGGCTTGTTAAACACAGACGCGAAGAAAGAAAAGCCAGCCAGAATCCTACCACCCAGGTAACTACTTAGAACATTTTGTTGTCTATTACTCCCTCCCTCTCTCTCTCTCACACACACACACAGCTATATATAAATAGATATAAATAATATCTTCAAAGGTAGGGTTAGAGCACAGAGTTCTGAAATGTGCTTTCCTCGTGGCATACAGCACGAGTCCGTCTCCGGGTCCTTACTTCTCCCGCATCACCAATATCAAGGTCGTACACAGACGTGAAAGGCAACTTGCCCAACCAATCTTCCCTATGGGCACAGCGGGTTCCTGTGCACGTTTTCCGCCCTGCATGCCGGCGCTCCGGCACGGCCAGGAACCTAGTCCGAAGCCGATGGCCCTCTGATAAAGGGCAGGAAGTGCAGACCCATCTCAGCCTTGGACCCCTGTCACGCCACTGCCTGGAGGGTCACAGCAGATCTTGGGTTTTGACCACCGTCCTCTGATGCACACATCAGGGGACAAGGCTCAGCAGTGAGAGCCCTGGGTGGGGAGCCAGGGGGCCAGCACTCCGCCAGGGTCTGCTGCTGAACTGTGGGTGCCTGCCTGCCCCTCTCCAGCCACCAGTTTCCACTCTGGGCCCCACAGGAGCTCAGAGGACCTGATCCTATCCTCTGAGAGTCAGGAGTTTGCGGCCAATGCTGGGAAGGGTGGGGATTCTGGAGTCGGGCCTGAGCACGAGGTCCGTCCCACTACTCACTAGCTGTGTGACTGTGGGCTTGTCACTTACATTTTCCAGCAGCAGTTTTTCCACTCACAAAATATTGGCCAGTAATACCACCCAGGAGATGGACTGTTAGGATTGGAGATGAAGGATGTGAGCGCTTGGTATACAGCAGATATTTAATTAATAGCAAATTACTGCAAGCTTTTCTGTTGGAACTCAAGCCCTTCCAGAGTCTGGGGGTTAAACGTCCAAGTATCAGGGGCACCTGGGTGGCTAAGTTGGTTAAGCGTCTGCCTTCGGCTCAGGTCAGGGTCCTGGGATAGAGCCCCACATTGGGTTCCCCGCTCAGCAGGGAGCCTGCTTCTCTCTCCGCCTCTGCCCTTCCCCTACTCTTGCACTCACACACTCTCTCTCTCAAATAAGTAAATAAACTCTTAAAAAAAAAAAGATTTCAAGTACCCAAGTTCCAATGCAGCTCTGCCACTTACAAGCCACAGGGCCCCAGCTAGGTCACCTAACTTTTCTGTGAGTTGGTTTCCCCGTGTCGTCTATGAAATGAGGATGGTTCTAATTCTTTCCTCGAAGGCCCGAGGGGAAGCTTCAGTGAGAGGCTCTAAGTGGCACACATCGTGCAGGCTGGGCACACAGGAGTCACCTCATACAAGACCACCGCGGGTGAAGGCGCAAGGGGGACTCGCCTTGCTCCGGGCCACTGGGCACGGTGATGCTCACGTTGGCGGTTTCTGGAGTCCCCTCAGGTACAGGCTCACCAGAAAGTTCTGCATCCTCAGAAGGAGACGATGGAGTTGGAGGTGTGTTCATGGGTTCCACTTCTGCTTCTTTAGACTGAAGGGAGGAAAAACGAGACCCAAAAGGATTTACTTGGGAGGAAAGCAGGAAAAAAGGGTGGGGATTTTCATTGGAGGAAATAATACAACCACGACACGCTGAACAAACCCAGCAAAATGCCTGCACTGGCCTATTAAATACGTAGGCTATCGCAGAACCTCCGGGGACCCGGGAAAGGTGCATGCTAGGGGTCATTAAATTCTGTCTGTCTTCGGTCAGGCTCTGCTCATCTTGGCTGAAGCTCAAGCACAAGGACCCCGCGTCCCAGGCCAGCACAGAGGAGGCGCTCAGTAAAGATCTCTTTAAGACAAAAGAATGAATGAGCAAACAAATGAACCAGGGTGTCCTCAGTAGAAACCATATAAATCCAATGCCAGATGTGCACTGCGTGCCTGTGGAATAGAAGATGGGGGGTGAGTTCCTTCCAAGGAAACTTCAGGATCTGGGCAGCTTTTCCAAAAGCAGTCAATATTTTAACGGACTTGACCAAACAGAGAAAAATGAACAGAAAAAAGCCCCCAACAACTGGAAACACAGAGCAGCTTCAAGGTCTAGGCAGAAATCCTGACTGGGGGAGGGGGGGCACAAGGGTCAGAATATCAGTCAGCCCTAGACCTAGCAGCTCCTAAGTCCAGGGCTTGGGGATGGTCAGTCTCCTCCCTTTCTGAGCTCAAGGAGTTGCGGGTGAATGGAAGGATCCCGCCTTCACAGCGTTGGGCCTGTGGTCCGAGTAAGAAACAACTCAGCCGCTGAGACTTTTAGAGCTGAATTGTTACAGTGGGGCTTGCCTATCCTGACTAATAATAGAAGGTTATCTCCTTAATGTCAGGATGTGGAGTACAGACGTAAGTCTCCGATCCGTCAGAACGAAGGGGATTCTTATGGGTGCCATAACCTGGGATTTAAGGGTTCAGTTCTTATGATCGAATTGAGGTCCGATATCTGCACTCCACTCACTGGCTACATTTTGTTGGGCAAGTCATGTCACCTTCCTCCTCTGTGAAGTGGGACCACAGTGACTACTCACAGGGTAGAAGGCATGCAGACGTGTGCGGCACAGAGCCGGGCCCAGAGTAGGAATCCACGTATGGGAGCTGTTATTTGCGTCACTGGAATTTTAAATTTTTGAGAAAGAACAACCCCTCAATAGTGCTTTTTCTGGGTGTTGGTGTTAAAGGTGACTGCTTTATCTTTTTTGCTCACCCACAACTATAGTTTTTCCAATAACGAGGATGGGATATTTATGTATGAGGAAGAAAATACAGGTTATGGTACCGTAAAATCTCCAGGGTAGAAGCAGGAGGGGAGGCTTCCAAGAAGCTGGGCCTTAAAGAATGAGGAGACTTACAGAAGACAGGGGTGGAGGGAGGCGCCAGGTAAGAAGGGACACAGGATTGTCTGCGCCTGGCGAGGGTTTGGGGAGGGAAGAGGGGGACAGAGCCAGGGGAGGCAGAGAGCGGGGAGACCAGTTCTTCGGTGAGAAGTCTGGCCTCCAACCCGGGGCCCTCATGGGTAGCAGGCTCCAGAGAAGTGTGTGCTTCAGGAAGTTCACGCCGGCACCAACGAGAGCGTGGATTTGAGGGTTGAGAGTCGAGGTTTAGGCCAGAAGACAAGGAGGGTGCAGGCCAGCGGCCCAGCGAGGCTGGAACCAGGGCGGGCAGTGGGAGGAGAGAGCAGGCCGCCCCCGCTGGAAGCAGTGAAGGACTCCCCGCTCCTCCCCTGCCACGCTGCCCCCGCAGGGTGGCAAGAGCTCCGGCACAGGCAGCTCCCGTCCTCGCCCTTGCAGGAGCAGGGGGCACCCTGCCATCGTTCTCTGAGGACGTCCCTGCTGGTCGCTGGAAGTGAAGTCGCTCCAGGGACATGAGCTTCGGGACATGGCAGGCAGGGCATCAGGGGCATGGGAAACGGGACAGCAAGGGGACACGGGCTGAGCTCTGCTTAAGACGGCTCAAGACAGCAAAGATTCTGTTATAGGAAATCACGGACTCCAGCCCGTCGGCCAAAACCCTCTGTGGTCAAACCTGCAAGGTGCCAGCTGCAGACCCCTGTTCAAGGCAGATGAATCTGGTAAGCGGGCCGTTGGTGGTTTGGGCCAGGGGTCCTGCCTCCAAAAGGTAGCCACTGTTTTTCAGGGGTTAGTGTGGATGTGGAACCTGTGTGGCCGAGGAGGAAACGGGACTCTCGAGTCTCAAGGCTGTGTTAAAAAGCGTAGAGGGACACTCCCTTGAACCTCACTCCAGGCGCCTGCATCTGAATGTCCAGGTGGGCAGCCAGGAGGCAAGTGTCCCCCCCAACTACCCTCCGCACCCCGCCACCCGGCTGGACACGCACGCTATTCTGATGCACAGCCAGGGCTCAGAACCATAGGGACATTCATTCTAACTTAGCATGATAGAGTTTTCCAGAAATGGGAAGGTGTGTCAACAGAAGCTGGCTTAGGGGGAAGCATGGGGTAGTAGGGACGCCTGCCCTAAATGGGGAAAGAGGTGAGGAGGGCTGGCTTTTTAAGTCCCTGATGGGTCAGGCAGCCCATGATTCAGTTTGAAGCTCATGGCTTGTGTCTCGCAGGGTGACAGGTTGGAAGGGGTGAGGACAGGGAAGTGCAATTCGTTCCAAGAGAGAAGCCAGACAGAGATGGGGGGGGAACGTCTGTGAGAAGAGGGAAACTCCCCGTCCTGGAGGGGTGGCCATGGAAGGGAGCCATGGAGCCCTTCCAGGAGATGGTGACGCCACCGACAGAGCCCTAGTCCCGAGCCAGAGACCAGGGCCTGCCACCTCCAGGCCGGGCAGCCCTGGGGACAAAGCTCTTCCCTCCTCTGAAGAAGGAATAGAAAAGCACCCCCCGGCAAACATCAAAGGTAGCAAACGTCCTGCAGGGGCCGTGCCGGGAGCCTGCGAATGGGGCTCCGACCCCAGGAACAGACCAGTTAGCTCCAGGACCCACAGCCCAGAGAGACTTCTGTTGAGGACTGAGGGCAGCCACTGCGGTTTGGCGTGCCCGTGGTCCCAGTCACCGGCCAACCAGGAAGCAGGGGGTAGGGAGGGGGCCCCAAGAGGACAGGGCACTCTAGCACAATCAGCTTAGCAGTCGAGGGCGACACACACCACCCCGCCCAGCGCTGCCAGGGCTTCGTGGGGCACCGGCCTGTGAGAGGGGGCTGCTACCTCTCAGCCCAGGACGGGGAAGTGCCGGACTCAAGGTCGGCGACCAGAAAAGGGCGGGGTTGCACCACAGCCGAGGGACTCTGATGGGCCCCGGTTCTCTTAACACCCCTGAGGCCAGTGGGGCTGGGAAGTCTATGAAGGAAAGTGGGGGTGGGGGGGCGGGGACCACTGAGTCCCTCAAACAACTTTTCTCTTCTCCAGATCCTGGAGGGACGTTGTCCTTACCTCCTCCCGGCTGCAGCACGCTCCCGCACCTGCGCCACGCTGGAGCCCTGAGGTCCTGGCAAAGCTGCTGCCCTGTCCCCTGAGCACTGGCCGCCGCCTCCCGTGCAAGGTTGTTGCAAGGATTAAATCCAGTCACGTGCACACAAGCACCAGGCCCACAGCGGGCAGCAGCAAAGGCTAGTCCTCTTCTATCCCCTCCCTTTCTCAACCCCTGTCCAGAGCTGCCCAGCGTCAATGCCTCCTCCACCAGGAAGTCCTCCCTGACCAGTCCCTGCCGCCATGATCATCTCATTCTCTCAAACCTCACTGCCCTTTCCCGTCCCTCTCGCACGGCCGCCATGTGTTACTGGCATCCCTGCCCGAGCCGGACTCAAGCCTCGCTGTGAACTGGTGCACTGGGGGGACAGCGTCAGGCTAGAAGGCCCAAGGGACCACCGCTCTGTGCCCTGCTGCAGGTGCCCTGAACGTGCCAGTGGTGGCGGGGGCAGAGCTGTGGCACACAGGTCACAACACTGCCCAGAGCAGCCACCATCCCCGTCACCGCCCAGGCCACCTTGGGCCCTTGCCTCTTCTCCCCTCGCTGCCCTAGAGCTGGCTGTGGTCCTGGGGATGACACTGCAATACTGCCCAGGCCTGAAGCACAGGGCTGGGGCCCGAGCCCTGGAAGGGCATCAGGGGGCCCGGGCCATAGCCTCAGCTCTGGCCAGGCACCCAAGGGCCGGTCTCGTCCCCTGTCTGGGCCTCAGTTTGCCCATCTGTACAAAGGGCAGTCTTCTGTATACCTCTGTACAGAAAGAGGGGAACTTTAGGCACCACCCCCTGCGGTTGGACTACGGTTCCATTCTGCCCCACCCAAACCTCTGTCACCAAAGGTCTACAATCTATAGCCTCTACTTTGTTCCCTTGCTTTCTTTTATCGGAGTTGAGTCGATAGAATGTGCCAGACCGGTCGAGGAGATTGCTGGACTTCTGTGTTCAATGACGCAGACCCTGCCGGCTATTTTCATTAATATGGGCTCCTGCCGTCCCCACGGTCTGACTCAGTACTTTCAAAACCACTTCCTTGTCTGGGCCACAGAGTACATTCCCAGGAGGGGGGAGGCCCCAGTCACTTCGAGGATGGCCGCCTTTCCCATGGGACCAGAAGGGAGCTCCTGGGAAGACTCTGCATCTCCCAGGAGAGGGGGCCCTGCCTTCTTTCTCCGAGCCCAGAGAAAGCAATCTTGGGGCAAATGTGACACCAGCCACCGATCAGGGCCACTTCCCTCACACCAGACACCAGGCCCTGACCCTGCACTGCTTCCTCTGACCCTCCTAACACGTCCTGGAGACAGGACTCTGACTAGCATTATACGGAAGAGGAGCTGAGGCTCAGAGAAGCCAAGCAGGCTACCTAAGCTCACAGAGCAGGGAGGCAGGAGAGTACAACGTCTGCCTTTGCACAGTCCTCTTGTGGCCACGGCACAAGGTAGCCCGGCGATAATGGACATCCTAGGGCAATGGGGCTGTGGCCCTTGGCCAGGACTCTCCTGACCTCCCCAGGTAAGCCCACATTTGAAGCCACATATCTAAGAACAGAGAAGCCAGGCCCGGGCAGGCACGCTCCATTGACTCTAGGCCCCTAAAAGCTGGCCGAGAAGGTACGGCGCGGCATCCAGTCCTCACCGGGGCCTGAGTGTAGGTGACCGCTTCCAAGATCTCCGCGATCTCAGCGACTCCCTCTGTCTCCGGAAGTCCGCTGGCCTCTCCTGACGCCTGTGTGGAGACAAATCACGCCAGCAGAGGGGAAGTCACAGACCATCACTCCTTCGGAGAAACTGTGCGTGCGTGCGTGTGTGTGCGTGCGTGCGTGCACGTGTGAGAAAGAGAGAAAGAGACGGACAGAGCCAGAGAGAGGAATCGAGAGACAGCACATGTACACGGGCTATTCTCTTCCCTGTTCCTTCCACATTTTATTACTCACGTGGACAAAGAACTACAGTTAATATACAGTCTCTCTAACCTCCCTACTTTCATCTGGTCCAGGTCCCTTCGACCTCTGCCAGAGGCATTCTCATTCTCCCATTTGCATGGCCATCGCCCGAATGTTACTCTGGAGAACCACGACATTTGGAGAAAGTCTTCCTATTGCTACTTTATCTTCCTAGTGAGCCGGCTGGGAGCCAGGGAGCCTGAGGGCCACCGTTTTGTAACGAATACCCTAATCCTGGGCTCTTGGGCAGCTTCTACTTTTCCAGGACTAGCAGCAACGCAGAGAGAAGGGAATGCATGTACGTAAGGGTTCCCTTCTCCCGGCTTCATAGGAACGTCAGGCTAGGATCACAGCCTCAGGGAGAACAAACGTTCTTACAGAGCCAAATTCCCACCCCTGAAGGGTTTCCCCACTAAAGGGGCAGCATTTTTTTCTAAATGAATGAAATCAACTTATGCTTTGCTTTGGGGTTGACACCTCTCCCCCACAAAGAGAAACAGAGGTTCAAGGAACACGGCACGCTGTGCTCGCTTCTGACTTTTTGCATCAAGTTAAGGCATCTGCCAGAAATGCCTTTTTTTCCCTCACCCAGTGGATACTTGCTTGTCATTGGTCTGCTATCAGCTCCTCCCTCACCTACCCTAGTCCCTCTTCTTTCACCTTCGTGCCCCCCACCCAACCCAGAGAGCTTGGGTTTGAGGCCCATCCAGGTTCCAGTCACCCCATGCTTCTGTCGCTGCCTCTGGGTGCGGAAGTATGCGTGAATAGCTTGAGGATGGAGACATCTGCCAATGTATCTCGGTATTTCCAGCATCCCCCAGGACTGTCACCCAGCAGGGACTCAGGAGATCCTGGGGGGAGGGAGGGGGCCGAAGGGAAGGGGGGCGTGGAAGGGCCCATCTTTTTCCCTGCCTACCATTCCGTCCTCAACTTAGGAACGGATTCATTTGCCAAGCATAAAAGCTAAATTTAGGCTCGTTTTTATAGGAATTTACACTTATGTCTTAGAGTTTTAACTTCGATTTTAGAATCCTGACACCCTTTCTTGGCAGGAAGTCTGGAAACCAGGCCACTGACTGCCACAGCCACCGAAGAACCTAACACCTTAGAAGAAACGCAATCCATCCCCGGGCCCCCACCCCCCACCCAAGAGATGGCTGAAGCTCTTTAAAAAAATGAAGCCCAAAAGCCCAAAATAGGACTTGAGACCGCGCTTGACAAGTTGAGGGATGTTAGAGACTCCATGACGTTGGGGAAGAGGAATTGCCTGGGCATCCGGCCTTCCCTGGCCAACCAGCGGTTGGGGGGCTGGGGGTGGGGGCAGGGGGGCTGGGGGCTCACCGAGGACTCTTCGGCTTCACACAGCTCCTCGGGGATCCTGGGGTCAGGGTGGACGGTGAGCTGCTGTATGGAGCCCTGGGGAGAGAGCACTGGGTCAGAAGCCAACGCTTGCTCGTCCACGGCACAACCACTAGTGGCAAGCGTGATTGTTCTTGTAACTGAGGCCAGGCCACCAAGTGAAAGGACAGGCGTGAGAATGCGCTGCCTGGGGCCATGACAATGGAACAAGCCACCTTTCGGCCAACTCCCATTTGGGGGAGGGGGCTCTCCTTGGACCAATATAAGATGAGCTCCACTAGCTGGAGAAGCCCCTGGGGAGTACCGTGTGCAAAGCACAGGCTCCCAGCAGCCTCCTAACTGGTCCCAGGTCCCCAGCCGGTCCGAGGCAGGCCCTGGGATGCCCGTCTCCCCTCTCCCAGAGAGCGTCTTTCCCCTGCAGCTCGAAGTTCCTTGGCGGGCAGGCCTTGCTTGAAGAGCGGCCAGCCAGACTCTCTGCCTCCACTCCTGCCTCCTCTCGTTCTCCACGATGCTCCCAGAGTGAGTGTGGAAAAATTGTACCTGGACTTTCACTTCTTCAGACTCACTCACCATCTCCCACTGCACTATCAGTAAACCCAAAGTCTGCCCCCCGGTACCCTCTTGTATCCGTTAGCTAAGGTATCCGTAAGCAGCTCTGTGGACTAGATGTGTAACTACAGTAACTTAGGGATTTTCTTAGAATGGCTTATTCATAAAAGCCTGTTTTGACAGGAAAGCTAATTTTCTGCTATTTTTTTCAGGGCACATTGTCCAAAAGGAGAGAGAGAAGCTCCCTCACCTTCTGGTGAATATTCTAGCTTCCTCCACCTTCACAGAAATCACTCAAGTGTACCTGACACTCCTCTCCAAAGGTTAAAAAAAATTGCTGAAGAAATACTAAACTTTCCTGTTTTTATCATGCCTTAAAATGCACAGAGAGCTTTCACTCGGGCCATCCCACTTGGCTCTACCACTCGATGGTGTAGGTTTGCTTCTCATCGCATACAGATTAGAAGACCCAGAGAGGATCGGAGAATCTACGCTCTAACACCGTCAGGCGAAACTGAAAACAGGACCGGAATCTAGCTTGGGCGTCCCGAGAAAGGCACTCTTCCCACCGCACACGCGTGCCTCTCTGAGGCTATAAGAGCAAAATAGTAAGAATAATTGCTTGGGTTCAGCTCCCGGCATCCGGGGCCTCCCTGGTCTGCAGGGCTTGGACTCACAGTGAATCTCTCCAGCCCCGTGGCTCCTGCATTGCCCACGAAGACTCCCGCACTGGGTTCGAACACCAAGGGCCGGGAGGACCGCTGGAAGGGGATGTGGTCGTGCTCCTCGCAGTCCATGAGGAGGGTCACCTCCTCGCCCTGGACGATCACCGCAAAGCGGCTCCACTTGTGGGTCATCACGGGCACCGGAAAGGCGGCAGCCTCGTGGGACACGTGGGAGCCTGGCTCCGTGTAGTAGAGGATGACCCGCTGGCGGCCATCCTCCACGCCCGAGAGCCGCAGGCCCAGGTAGATGATCTTCTGGAAGGCATCGGTGATGGCAAAGAGCACACCGCCACTGTCACTGCTGGGCTTCACCGTGACGCTGATGGCAAAGTCCCTGAAGAAGGTGGGTGGGATGAGGGTCCTGGCCGGGCGGCCAACGTTGGCACCAGGCTGGAAGCTGTAGGCTGGGAAGCCACCGTAGCCGGTGACAAAGGACACAGATGAGGGCAGCGGGACACCGATGAGCTCTGTGAGGTCCAGGTGGCTCTGGGAAGCCAACTCTGCAGGGAGGGAGACAGAGGCCACGGCTCACACATATATTCTACTAAGCTTGGAAATGGGGAAGAAAGAGAAAGTCCCGAGTGGGATGGGATCCCTCAGAAACCTCATTGGAGTTCCTTAATTGCTGGTTTTCAAGCTTTTTCAACAATGACCCACAATAAGAAATGCATTTATATTGCAACCCAATATGCCCGTCTCAATAAACGTGTATCTGTAACACCGAAACAATGCTTCCTAAAACATTATTTACTTTCAATACTCACCTGGCACTCTGATATTTTCCTTTCGGGATTCTCTCCCTCTTTTATTTGATTAAAAGCATGCTGGAGTGGTGCCTGGGTGGCTCAGTTGGTTAAGTGCCAGTCGGTCTGGGCTCAGGTGATGATCTCAGCATCATGAGATCGAGCCCCGAGTTGGGTTCCATGCTCAGCGGGGAGCCTGTTTAGGATTATCTCCTTCTCCCTCTATCCATTCCCCTCAAATAAATGAATAGAATGTTTAAAAGCATGCTGGCAAGAATCCACTAAATTGATTTCATCACCCATTAAGAAGTCCTGACCTGCAGTTTGGATAACATTTTCAAGTTATGTCCTAGAATATTCAGAGACTATATAACATTCTTCCATCAACTTACAAATTGTTCCTCATTTCTTTCTATAAAACTGGGTAGGTTTGTTTTGTTTGTTTTAAATGAGGTCTAATGTTGAAGTGCCCCAGGGTATGGGGAAAAACTGGGACAAGGTGAAGTGTTTCCAGACCTAAGGCCGCTGAAGTTCACGGCATCGTCACGATGGACATTCCCTGAGTTCTTCTGTGCGGAGCCCGGCTCTGAACTCTTCACATACATTAGCTCATGTCGTCCTCACAACCACTCTGTACCCTTAGCCTACTTCAGGGAAAAGTTAAGAAATTTGCCCTGGTTCAAAGCCAGAGCATCTGACTCCAGAGTCTGAGCTCTTATCTGGCTGAAATCCTAGGGCTCCACTGTGGCCTGCAAAGTCCCCCAGGCTCGGGAGCCTTAATCCGCCTGGTGCCGGTGCCCTGGGAGCAGGCTCTGGGCTGGCCTGCAGTGATGGGCACCCATTCCTGAGGAGACGCCCAGGATGCCGGCAGCAAGACAGGGAGGCAGGTTTTGGGGACAGGTGGATGGGACCCCTGCAGGCAGGAAATGGACACACAGGTCACCTTGGCCTCAGAAGTGAAGGCAGATCCAGCCCAAGGAGGAGGGCTGGAGTGAGTGAGGGTCGGAATTGAGCAGGGTCCTTCCCCAGAGACCAAGGAGCAGAGAAGACATCTGGTCACTGCCCGGGCTACAGCCAAAGGCCAGAGGACCCCGAGAGCCAGAGTGACCGCAGGGGACTTGGATTTGTGTCCAGAGAAGACCCCAGCCATCAAGGGCACTGCCCGTAAAGCCTCATCTGACAATTCAAGCCTGCCTTTCGGTTTACCAACGTGTCCCCGTCTTGGTAGACAACTGATTAGTGGGGGAGTCATTTCACTGCTCCAAGGCTGTGTGTCCTGATAAGGGCCCCACGAAAATGACTAAAGGAGACCATCCGTGTAGGCCTGGGAAATTCGGTGGTGATGCAATAACCATTCACTACTCTTTCCTTTGACTACATCCGCTCAACAAACCCAAGAGGTTGACGGACAGGGGTCATCGACCGCACGGTGCCGACAAGGAGAGGGAGGCCACGGTGGGGGCCTGGACGCCCTGCCTCGGTGTCCCCTGAGCTCCCCACACAGAATAAAAACGACCAGGTATTTCATACATGATTTCCCTTCATCCTCATTGCAGCCCCGGGATTAACTGCCGTCCTCCCATCCTAC
Source organism: Nasua narica (assembly GCA_028533885.1). NCBI lineage: Eukaryota > Metazoa > Chordata > Mammalia > Carnivora > Procyonidae > Nasua > Nasua narica. The sequence goes on along the minus strand of CM052813.1, from coordinate 52,374,340 downwards.
GGATGAAAAACCAAGGCTCGGGAAGATGGAGGGACTCCCCGAGGTGACAAGGTAAACGGCACAAGTTTTCAAACCATGACCAGTCTGACCTCAGGTTGGTTCCCTGCCTCAGTCTCTTAAGACGGGGGTTCCCTCCCAGGGGCTCTGGGGGGAGCTCCACCTCGCCGGCCTGCCGTGCCAATGACCCTTGAGCAGCACAAGGGTGCAACCGAATTCTGGGTGACCCGGGAACTCAAACTTCCCTGGAGGATGGGACAGACAGAGAGATGCCGACTCCAGTGGGTTGTCCCAACTGAGCTGGGTCACAAGAGTAACACGTGAACTGGATTTCAAAGACTTCGTTTGGACAACCGAATGTAAGATAGCTCATCAATCACGGGTATATGGATTATACGTGGAGATGATAATTTGGGGAAATACTGGGTTAAATAGAATATATATTTAAGTAATTTCTGAAGAATCTGATGAAGAACAGGCCTGGGTCCACCCCGCTGCTGGAGAAAGTACCGATTGGGGAGAAGCCTGGGACACTCTCCAATTCCGTCCCCCCGGCCACACCCCCAAAGGCAACCTCTCTGAAGCACAAGCCGTGCATATTTCCATGCACGGCTTTGTATGTTTGCTACCTGAGCACAGACGTGCCTGGGATGGACTGTGCCACCGCTGTGCATGACTCTAACCCTTGCAGCAGTGTTGGTATGCCGCGTGGACTCCTCTGACATTTTTTTCCCCCACCCGACATTGCATTTTGAAGGTTGATCTTTGTTGACGCATTTGACTCTGGATCTTATCCTTTCACAACAGTATTCTACGGCATCCATAAGCCGTACAGACCGGCTCACTTTCCCGTTGAGGGGAAGGGAGGTTTTCACCGCTATTCAAAACACAACTGCTGTGGACTCTTACCCACATCTCCTGGTGCTTACCTGGGGGGTGGCACGATTGGATGCTGTGGGGCCAGACACCTGCAAATTCACTGAATGCTGCTACAGTGCCCTCCAAAGCACCCGTGCCGATTTATTTATTTATTTATTTATTTATTTATTTATTTATTTTTTGCATTGGGACATAAGTGATATATAACTTCGTATAAGTTTAAGATATACAACGTGCTAATCTACTGCTATATTGCAATATGATTCCCCACCCCCCAGCTTTAGCTAACACCTCCGTCAGCAGCACGTAACTATCACTTCTCTTTGGCGGTAAGAACATTTAAGATGCTGTCGTGCCCCCCAGCAGCGGATTCTTACCAGCACTCAGGGGGAGGCAGGGAGGTGACCCAAGGGAGCAGTCTGTGGGGCTTTGCAACTCTAGCGATAATGCTTACTTCTGAAACTAAGCGATATTTAAAAATATTCATTGTAGTATTATTTATAAACCATGTCATGGAAAATATTTCACAATCTTTTAGCGAAAACAATTACCCATCCTCAACAAAAGAGCAAATCTCATGATGCTGGTGCTCCGCTGAGTAGCGATGGCCGCCCAGCCCAGGGCCCCCGGTCTGCAGTCAGCATGGGGGGCGGGGGATCCCCGCCACCTCCTGGCTTGAGAAGCCTTTGTGGTCGGGACCCAGCTGCGCTCCCTGCTCCCCAGCAAGTCCTGCCGCAGGCCCTGGAGAGCCCCGCGCTGTGGCAGATCCTCCCCCTGCACAGCAAGTGCGCTCTCCTCTGTTGCCCACCCCATCTCACCTCACCCGGTTACTTGGCCAGAAGAACTCCTTCTCGTCCTTCAAGATGCAACCCTGGCCTCGCCTCCCCTGAAATCACTTGTTCCACCTCCAGCACCCATACCTGCCTCCCCTCGGGAGGCTGCGTCAGATGCCCCCTCAGCCCACCCTGACGCCCGCCAACATAGCCCTCAGCTCACTGCCTGTCACTGCTGGGCAACTTGTCTCTCTCCCCATTAGACTAGGAGGTCAGGGACCGCGCCACTCATCTCTGGGTTCCCAGTATCCAGCCTCGTTCCGATGAATGAATGAAAGAACCAACAAATAAATGAATGCAGGACTGAAGAAAACACCCTCATTTTACAAGAGGGTGAAAGTGAGATTAAAAGAGGGAGGGGACTGCTGGCTAGGAACTCAGAGCTGATTCTCCATCCAATGCTTTTCCTCTCCAGTTTGCAACTTGCATTAAAACAGGAATTAATTTTAAGTATGAGAAACCCCAGAAGGCATACATGAAAAGATTGATAAATCTGGTTAAATTTAACTGCACCAAAATTCCTCAAGTTCTGCATAGCAACAAAAGTTCCCAAACCAGGGCACCTGGGTGGCTCAGCGGTTTAAAGCCTCTGCCTTTGGCTCAGGTCATGATCTCAGGGTCCTGGGATCGAGCCCCACATTGGGCTCTCTGCTCAGCGGGGAGCCTGCTTCCTCCTCTCCCTCTGCCTGCCTCTCTGCCTACTTGTGATCTCTCTCTCTCTCTCTGTTAAATAAATAAATTAAATTTAAAAAAAAATTCCCAAACCAGTGTCAAATAAAATCTCAAACTGGACAAAAATATTTGCTATCAATCAGAGACAACAAATTAGTCATCTTACATACAAAACAGGAGAGCAACAGCTCCATGGAAAAATGGGAGAAGGACAGGGAAATTCTTTCTACTGTAAAAAAAAAAAAAAAAATTAAAATGGCTCTTAAACATATGAAAAGATACTCCACCTCCCTCAGGAGAGAAATACAAGTTAAGGCAATGAAGAGATACCATTTTCCCTCTCAGATTGGCACACATCAGAATGTCAGACAGTATGCTGTCTCAGGTTGCTGCTGGGCCCACACACCGGTATAATGTCCGTGGGAGGCACTTTGACAATATTTATCAAAATTACAAGTGTACCCGGGCTCTTTCATCCAGGAATCACACTTCCATGGATTCTTTAACAGATGAAGTCACATATGTGAAATCTAAAGCATGTACAAGAATATTCGTTGCACCATTGTTGAAAATGTTTCTAACTGTCCATCTTTGGGAATGGTCAAATAAATAATTAGTTTTGATATACCAGGAAGCCTTTAAAAAGAGTGATTGCTAGGGCACCTGGGTGGCTCAGTTGGTTAAGCGACTGCCTTCGGCTCAGGTCATGATCCTGGAGTCTGGGGATCGAGTCCCACATAGGGCTCCTTGTTCGGTGGAGAGCCTGCTTCCCCCTCTCACCCTCTCCCCCGCCCATGCTCTCTCTCTCTCAAATAAATAAATAAAATCTTAAAAAAAAACGATTCCTTAGGTACTAATATGAAACAATCAACAAGATGTATTAAGTAAAAACAGACCAAAAACAAAAAAACAAAAAACAAAGACCAAAAAAAAGGGTGTAGAACAGAATCACTAACAGTTAAAAATACATATATTAATATTTCACATAAAATGTATATGATATATTTTTAAATATATATTAGAATATCTTTAAGAGGATACATAAGAAATTGGGACTAGAGATTGTCTCCAGGGAAGGGAGCTAGTGGGTGGGGAACAAGAGACTTTCTTTTCTCTAGACACTCTTTTGTACTTTTCGAAATTTTATACCATATACATGGTGTGAAAAAGACATTTACATATTTTAAAGACATTAACTCCTTCCATCCCCTTTTAGAAATTATAAAACCCTCTCTTCTTGCTTGTCCTCACTCAGATATGGCATGTCTCTGTATAGAAAGAGTGAAAAAAAAAAGAAAAGAAACAAACACCCCACTGAGATTTCTCTCCCCTCCAGGTTTAAAGATAAAAACAAAACAGAACCGGAGCACCTGGGTGGTTCAGTGGGTTCAAGCCTCTGCCTTCAGCTCAGGTCATGATCTCAGGGTCCTGGGATGGAGCCCCGCATCGGGCTCTCTGCTCAGCAGGGAGCCTGCTTCCCCCTCTCTCTGTCTGCCTCTCTGCCTACTTGTGATCTCTCTCTCTGTCAAATAAACAAACAAAACCTTTAAAAAACAAAAAACAACAACAACAAAAAAAAAACAGAACCAACAGCACTGTGCGGACAGCCCTGCTTTCTTCTTCCGGGATCCAGAGTAAAGCTGGCCCTCCTGTTCCGATCTCCCCCTTCCTGAGGAGAAGGGAAACCCCTTTCTGGTGGGCCGCCCCAGCTTCGGAGAAATGTGCCCTTGCACGGGAGTAAACGGCTGAGCTCTCATCCAGCCAGTGGCTTATTTCCAAGTGGTGTCCCCATGGCTTCAGGGACAGGTGGGGCAGAGGGAGAGAGGCCAAGACGCCTGTTTAAACCAGCCCGGTGCTGCTGTGGCCGGTACAGCCCAGGTTTCCACGTGGCAATTCTGGGAATCCTGTAGTCCCCAAAGAGTCCGGCTTTAAAAAAAAATTCACAAATCTCTCCAACCTCCTGGTTTTATAGATAGGAAGATGAATGGCCAGGGAGGAATTTGTGACTCTAAAGCCACAGCCAGGAAGTGGCAGACGAGCAGCGGGCAAAGATGGACAGAGGGGAGACGTGATTCTGCCCTGCTGTCCCAGCCCCTCCGGGCACTGGTGATGATGGGTTGGCCATCTGGAGAGTGGGCAGAGAAAGCCACCTGGGGGGAGAATTCTTGGCATCGGGCAAGCTGGGTTGGGATCCAGACTTCGCCATTTACCAAGTGGGCAGCCTTTGGGTGGACGACTTAGCAGGGATGGGGGGCTGTTCGGCCCATCTCACGTGTGGGGAGCAAATGAAATGAAGGGTGGGAAGGGTCTATGCTCAGCAAATGGTAGTGACTGGTGTTCTCCTTGATTGAGAGGCATAAGCTTAGCCAAAAGCAAAGTCTGCAAAGAGGACCCGGGCTAACAGCCCCCTGCCCTCCTGCCGCCCAGGCCCCAGCTGTGCGCAGGAGCCTGGCCACAGGCCTTGTTTCCCCTGGGTCAGCCACAGAGGGAGCCGAGCTGCAATCTATCTGCAGGAAGCCCACGTCAGCCCAGCTCTGCTCACAGCAACCCAACCTCCCTCCAAACGTGGTGTCCCGCGGCGTGGCGTGGTGGGGAGCGACCCCTGGCCTGGAGTGACCCGCGCTCCGGGCTGCGCCCGGGCCTGCTGGCTCGTTTCCCCTTGGCTTCTGCGGGACGGCCACCTGCTCAGGCGGCCACCAGGGAGGGGAGAGAAGCCAGGGAGCCAGGACAAACAGGCCCCGGCAACTTGGTCCATTAAGCTTGTCCTGGGATGGCTCAGCGCTGGGTGGGAAGTGGGAGGGCGGGGTTCACAGCTGGTGGGAAGACATCCCACCTAATCCTGGGGTGGGGGAGGGGTGGGCTAGATCGGAGGGGGCAGACTCATGGGGGGGCTGATCCTGGAACTCTGGAACTCTCTGGCCTCAGGAAGCTTGGGGCCCTTCGTGGGAGGGGGCCACACGTCTCCACAGATAATAATACTTATTCTTATAGGACAGCTGTGTAACTTGAGTGAAATAATATATCTAAAACGCTTAGCAGGGGCACCTGGGTGGCTCAGTGGGTTAAAGCCTCTGCCTTCAGTTCAGGTCATGGTCTCAGGGTCCTGGGATCGAGCCCCACATCGGGCTCTCTGCTCAGCGGGGAGCCTGCTTCCTCCTCTCTCTCTCTGCCTACTTGTGATCTCTCTCTCTGTATCAAATGAATAAATAAAATCTTAAAAAAAATAAAAATAAAAAAAATAAAACGCTTAGCACACAGGAAGTGCCAGGCTCAGAATCTGAGGCCCCGGGGAAGGTGAGTGAGATGAGGCTCAGGCTCCACATCTAACAAGGTCCTCACTGAATGCTCGTCCATCGCCTGGAGATCCAAGCCCCCTCCTATTCCCACGGTGCTAGGTCCACCGGCCCAGGGAGACTTCCAGGCACGGACACAGCCATGGGGCCATGAGAGAGGACCGGGGGATGGGGGGCAGTGATGCAGGACTCCTCAGTTGGGTGCCAGCTCTGCCAATGACTCCATCTGTGCTCTTGGGCAAGCTTTTCTCCATCCCTCACCTCAGTTTCCCCATATGCACATCAAGGAGTTAGACGAGCTGGACCCTCAGAGCCTTAGCTATATAGATATATTCTAGTTATCTTCACTGCCTTCCAAATACCTCCTGGGGCTGACTCTGACTTCAGTCTTCATCTCTCACTTCATTAATCCAAACAATAGACTCATCTCCAATGGGGATTTCTCAAACCACTTTTCCAATCCATGAATTGATAACATTTATAAAGTCCCCACATTCTGCCTCTGTGCCACTGGGGATATGATGCTGAATCTAGAATGCAGGAGTTCAAGAAGCTCATGATCTGGGTGTCTTCGTTAATACTCCTCCATTCGTGCAACTTACAAGCTCTAAAGCCTTCCATGGCTCCCTAGTGCCCACAGGATCAAGTCAAAATTCCAGCAAGGACACCCTCTGCTTTATCTCTTCATTTGCCCCCTTACCCCCTTCTCTGTCTCTGCTCAAGCTGTTCCTTCCTTTCCCATCTTCTCAGAGCCGAATCATCTAAGAAGAGCCCCACCCTCCCACTTCCTGCCTTTGCTCCGCTGCAGTCCGAGACCCCCGGAGCCCTATACACGGAGCCACAGCTTCAATCTCTCCTCCAAATACTCAGATCGGGGCTGGGCGCAGAGCAGGCACTTAGTGCCGTGGCCTACGAAAGAAGACAGACAGGGCCCTGTGCCTTAAGTGTTTGGCTCAGGCTCCTGAGCGCAGCTCTAGGCAGCCCCTCCCGAGGGCACAGGGAGGAGGCATCTAGAGATGGACCAGGCAGAGGAAAATCTGAACAGTCACTGCAGGGTGCAACTTTCCTCCCAGGGGTCCAAAGCCAGTTTCCATGGAAACCAGGGCAGATCCCTAGCGATGAAGAAACAAACAGGGCATGGTTCAGGTTTTCCTTCCACAGAGAGGACAGCAACCTGGCCAGAGGAGGTGAAGCACAGGAACCCTTCCCTCTCCTCTTCGCAACCACAGACTCCAGGACATCGAGCATCTCTCTTCCCCAGTCAAGCCTTGGTCTCTCCTTCCATGTAATGGGTCAGTTGAGCCCTTCCATCTGTGGGGTGCTGAGCCAGTGCCTAGGGCTAGTCTGGGCTTTGGAGCCTTGCCTCCCTAGGGAACTGTATTTGGCTTCGCAGAGCTCCATCTCACAGATGATCATCTGGGACCTGCGCCCAGAGCTCGCGCTTGTTAGCATTTAAGCCCGGAAGGAGCTAAGGAGCTTTCCTCTGGCTCTAGGTCAACTAGGGCTGCAGAGAAGCCAGACAGGGAGAGAGGCTGAGGACACCCCAGGATGGTGCGTGGCAGCGGCCCCTGGTGGCCGCAGCCAGAACTGCGCCCTCGTGAAACCCAAGGAAGGCCTCCCAGGCTGCAGTTGGGAGGGACACTGCCTGTGCCTGGGGAAACTGGGAGGACGGAGGTGGCGACAACACAACCAGAGTCACAGGTCTGGGAGGGCCCCCAGAGAGCGGGCCTGAGGTCATGTAGGTTGCTGTGGCCAAGCCAGGCCTAAAGCTTAGATGCCTACCTCCAAAGGTGCCCCCCACATCTCTCGTTCCCACCTGTGGCTATGAAGACCCACGGGACAATTTCATCAGCTTAAATGGGGACCCAGGACTCCTTCAAGCTGCTTGCTTCCACTGGAGACAGGCCTCAGGGGTTCCAGAGGGCCCCATGTTCCTGGAGCTAGAGCCAGTGGGCTAAGGGAGTAGAGGTAAACTGGGGGTATCTCCCCTGGGAGCCCCAGAAGGGCCCCTCTGTACTCGGGCTCTGGGGAGAAAGGAGTTCGCCAATACCTCTTTTGCTCCAGCAGTATAAACTGGGGAGCCTCAGAGAACCAAGTGTCCTTCCTCTTGCTCCTTCTCAGGCCCTCCTGCCTGGGAGGGAGACATTCTTACATCTTCTCAGGACTGCTCTTTCCCTTCCCTTTGGATACCCCTACAGGGACATGGCCCCCTAGGACTGTGGGTTATCAAATCAGACCTCCTGGCCTGTGGCTTCCCTTCCTCTCACTTCCCCCCAGAGACAGGAAGCTGGGAGGGCAGCAAGCCACAGACTCTAAGCTCACCATCTGGGGAAGGAGTTCCCCCACCACATACCCACCGAAAGGCCAAGTGCAAGAGTTCTGTGTGCACATGCCCACTGTTGGAGAGTTCGTCCCTCTCGTGACAACCCTGACCACTGCTGGACAGTTTAGTCTTCAGACCTCTTTCTCCTGATGGACCGCGGCGATCTCCCTTAGCTCGCGCCCGCCAGGCTGAGCCCTTCTCTGCACTGCAGGACCACACACAAGTCGGCCTTGACTTTTGCATCTTGGCCTCTCAGACGGATGGCGTGGGGGGAAGGGCCGGCCTAGGAGGCAGACTGTCACTAGCTCAATGGATGATTTGAGCAATCCCTTCTCTTTTCTGAGCCTCGGGATGACGGTTTCCAGAGGCCCCCGCCAGGTCTGCGAGGCTCCAACCCTGCGTCCTTCTCGTCACCCATCTATTTTTCCAGTTTCTCTAGCCACTCTTCACCGTCTGTTCCTCCAGCCCACAGCATTTGGGCCTGGAAGGAACGACTGCAGCAGGGAGGAGGACAACCCCAGCCCTCCCCAACAGACTTCCTGGTCTTTGGGCAGCACAGGCTGGCCAGAGGCATGGAGTGCTGTGCCCGGGAAAATGCCACAACTCAGCCTGCGAGGAAGCATCGCCCCACCCAGGCTGGAGCCTGCGGAGGCTCCCCGCTCCACCTGACTGCCTTCCCGAGGAAAAGGACCACCACAGAATTCATGCTGCATGGGATCCATCTGCACCCAGCAAAAAAGATGCAAGAGGTTCTTAGAAAAACCTGCCACCCCATGCATTTCTTAGAAAAAGAACCATTTTCCTGCCAGGGGAAAAAAAAATCCTGGATCAACTTAGAAAGGAGACCTGAGCTTGGCAACAATCAAAGACCTCATTTTTCTGAATCACAGAAGAGCATTTTTCTACATGTAAACTTAGAACGCCTCCTTCCCTTTTCCGGTTTTCATATATAGCATAGGAATTTTCATGCTCAATGAAGTTACTGTGTGAGCTCTCCTCCCTCTCTTTCTCTCTCTCGCTCTCTCACTCTCTCAGGCCTTTGGCATAAACCAAGGGAAGGATGGCTTTGAAGGTGCCTGGCGGTGGGTGGAGATGGACCAGGTGTGGGCACTGTGGCCTGTCTGCCCCGCCCACCCAGCAGGAAGGTCGGCCCCCACCCAGCACCCTCTCTGGCTTCCAGAGCATCCCCTCGCCTGAGCACCCCCCAACAGAGGGGAGGCAAAGCACGATCATTCTCTCCTTTCAAAGAGGAGGAAATCGAGCCCCAACCTACTGGAAGCCCCAGTGCAGGAACCGGCACTGGAGACTCGACACTGGGCTCTGGCCATTACAAGCCACGCTCTCCCAGGCTGCCCCTGGGACTCTTCCGGGTGCAGCTGCACACCTCTGTGTCCCCACGGTCCCCACCCATCCCTCCACCCAAACACCCTCATCTCTGCATTCTGCCAGTGTGTCCCGTTCCCCCTCTGATATGACAACACAAGAGCTTCTGGGCATAGACCGTGGGGACCCCTCTCAGTCCCCAGTGCCGGCGGAGCCTGGCAAGGATGACCAATGAACGAAGACAAGGACGAAGAATGTCAGCAGCTGAGATTTACCGTGGGCTTGCTGCATGACCGACACGGTTTAACGAGCTTTCCGTGAATCATCTCCTCTTCCTACAGACTATGAGGTAGATAATATTATTATCCCCATTTTACAGGTCAGAAAACTGAGGCTCGGAGAAGCTCATCACCACTCTAAGGCCACGAGAATAATAAATGATTAAAGTCAGGATTCAAATCAGAATGCGTGGTACAGCATGGTGTGAAGTTTCCAGTCCTAGCCACACATCAAGGCCACCCAGGGAGCTTTCAAAAAGACAGAGGTCTGCCCCTCCTGCCCCTCCTGCCTGGCCCTGGGGCCCCCAGTGTCTTCCAGGGTCTGGCCTGAGTAAGTCCGGTGCCCTCCCCCATGGGGCAGCCCCAGGTAAGAGTTGCCCCCTGCCTCCAACCCCATGCTTGTCTATCAGGCAGACCTGAGCTTGAGTCCTGAGTCAGCCACTAACCCCACGGCCTTGGGAAAGCCACCACGGTCCCCTGAGGGGGGTAGCCACAGAGCTGGCTAATAGGGTCATCGTGAGAATGGACAGCACCATGAGGGCCGGGCCCAGCAGAGAGCTGGCACGTCTGAAAACTCGGGACCTACTGTGGGGCCTAGCCAACTGGACTGGGCCAAGTGTGGGCCCAGCGCTCCCACGTTCCTGCCAGCCAGCCTCCAACTGTTAGCCACGAAGGAATTAATAATATCATTGGATAAGCAGGCCCAGCAAGTAAGGAACTGAAGAGGTTAGCCTGGAGAGACTATATGAGGACTCCCTCCTTCTGTGACCCAGGTCTGCTCACTACCTCCTCCCGCACGCACGCACACACGCACACACCCTAACCCCCTGGCCTAGGCAGAAATCGGCTCCCGAGCAAGAGCCATACACAGGCCTCAGGAAGCAGCAGTGGGTCCTGCCATCTTGCTGCAGCGAGGGTCTTTCCCAAACTTGTTCTAGAAACCCGGGTACCCAGCCACGGCAAGGGCCACGTGCACCAGGAGGCGCGTGAAGGCCGGCAGGTGTGGGCAGGCGGGAGCATCTGGGAAGAGTTTTCTAGTCAACCCTTCTCGGTGCGTGGCCCTTCCTTTTCCATTTGGGGAACAAAGACTCACTGAGTGTGAGGAGGGCCTTGGGTCCCAAGGATGACATCAGCTGCAATGAGTCATCGGTCCCAGCAGGCAGCCCTGGCTCGGGCCGCCATGAGGGAAACTCATGGAAAACAGGCGTGGAGCGGACAGGGCCTGTCGGGGGCACCTGAGGGGCACGGATGGGAGCGCACGGCGGCCTGCTAGC
>CM052813.1:52283353-52363368 GCA_028533885.1 Nasua narica | reverse complement strand
GGGGGGGGGGGGGGGGGGGGGGGGGGGGGGGGGGGGGGGGGGGGGGGGGGGGGGGGGGGGGGGGGGGGGGGGGGGGGGGAGGGCCAGGGCCCTAATACACACGCACACAGCCACACGCATGCTCATGTGCACACTCACGCACACTCACAGACATAGAGGCCTCTATTCCTACGCACACGTTCACACACGCACACCCACTCTGGCACCTTCGCCCACACTCATCCCCTGTCCACACTCACGGGGTCCCATGCACACTCGTCTGCTCACACACTCACACTCACTCACCTCCGCTCACACACACACCTGCACCAAAGCAACCCCGACTTCATTTGCTCCATAGATTCGGTTCCAGTCACAGCCTCATTTGAAGACAGGGTTCAGTAGCTGAAAACCAACCAACCCATCGAAAGCCCCACCATCAAAAGCCTTCCACGTTACAGAGGTTCACGAGGGAGCCCTGCGAGGAAAGCTGCTGGCCGAGGGGCCCGCGGACAGTCCGCAGCCCAGTCTCTTTCTTCTCCAGCTAACCTCTTTAAGGGTTTGGAGATCTTTGCCTACTTCCTACACACAGTTTCGGTTTCTCTCATGTGGGTACATTTTCTGAATTTTCCCCCTCGTCAGTAAAATCTTCTCAGAATGTCAGATTTGGGGCACATCTTCATGAAACATCGAACCCAAAAGACTCATTTTCTTAGAAGCCGTGCTGGAAACAGTTGATCGACGACCACGAACAGCTGACCCGTACAGGCGATACTTGGCACAGAGCCTGGCACGGGTAGGTGGCCCCCAAAGGCCACTTTCAGGAACGTACAAGTGCATTTGGGCATAACAATGGCTCACGTGCATTGAGCCCTCACTGTGTCCTGGGTGCAAGGGCTTTATCCGCACGGCGGTGGCTCTCGGCTCTGGCTACACAGCAGAATCACGGGGGAGCTTTTCAAAAATCCTACAGCCCGGTCTTCCCTCCCAGAGATTTTCATTCAGATGTGCCAAGCGTGGCCTAGGATAGTGAAGTTGCATAAGGTGATGATACTCACAGCCCCTGAGTTCTTTTTTTTTTTTTTTTAAGATTCTATTTGTTCATTTGAGTGTGCTCAGGGGAACAAAGGGAGAGGGAGAGAGAGAATCTGAAGCCGACTGAGCGTGGAGGCTGACACGGGGCTCGATCCCAGGACCCTGAGATCATGACCTGAGCCAAAATCAAGAGCCAGACACTTCACCAATGGAGTCACCCAGGTGCCCCGACACAGCCCTCGAGTTCTTCACAACAACCCCACTCTTACTGGTTCCCAATCCATAGATGTGGGGACAGAGGCACAGAGCAGTTGAATAACTTGCCCAAGGGCACACAGCTATGAGGTCCCAGAACTGGCGACTTTAAACCTTCATGTGTCAGGCGGGAGGAGTTGAGTCTCCATCTGCTCCTTTCCAGGAATGTCACTTTAATCCAAGGCTGCCCCCCTCCAGGGAGCACCCCCTGTTTAGCCCTCAGTGATCTTGGGCTCATGTGCCTCTCTATTCCCGTCGCCTTGACAGCCCCTCCCCATGGCTCTCAGGATCAGCATAGCCTCTCCCTACCAGCTACGAGGAAGAGGGCTCTGCTGCCAGCCAGAGACAGTCTCTCTTGGGCTTCACCTTCTGAGCAGGTCCGGGAGGGCCAGCGACTCCAGTCTCTTATCTTGGCTGACCGGGATATATTTTCAGAGCTGGGAGAAGGAGCTCCAAGCAGAGCGGTGTTGGGGGGAAAGACAGCTCTGGCTGCAAATCCCAGCTCTGCATTTAAAAGCTGTGCAACTTTGGACAAAACACTTCCCCTCTCTGAGCCTCGGGCTCTAAATCCGTCACATAGGAATATAATGTCACCGACTGCAGGAAAGAGTTTTGAGAATGACCTGAGATAGATAACAGATACAAAACACTGAGCTGAGGGCCTAGCAAACTCAGACATTTAGTAGAGCACGTTGGTTGGAGGTATTGCTATTATTATCAATGACATAAGCTTTCCTTCTTCTTCCCTGAACTATCGTAATTGCCACGAAAGCCGGCGTTGAGCAACTTTCCCTCTGGGTCTCAGTCTTCTCACCTGCAGCCGGGGTGATACCGCTTGCTTCCCCGGGTTGCAGAGAGGGCCATGTGCGGCTCTGAATGGGAAAATGCTTTGTCAAGCACAGTCTACTCAGGTGTAGGGAACAATTTATAAGGACAGAGGGCTCCAAACCAGTGTCTGGGAGCTCTGAACCCATACAGAGAAGCTGTAATGTGCGCCATTCCAGAAGCAAAACTCCCTGCCCCAGCCTGGGAATGGCCTGAGTACCATGGGGCCAGCACAGAGGAGCTGGCACCTGGAAACTGGCTTAGCACCCCACTCGATCCCTCCCCCCACACCCCAGGGCAAGAAGCTGGGGTCAGGCCTCACTGCAGCTGCTGCAAGAAACAACTAAACAATAGTAATAATGGCCATGTGCACTGCAGTGGGTGGAGTGATGGCCCTCCGAAGAGATGTCCACGTGCACTTGTCTACGTCCTAGTCCCCAGAACCTGCGAACAGGACCTTATTTGGGAGAAGGGCCTTTTGCAGATATATTTAAATTAAGGATACTGAAATGAAGAGGTCATCCTAGATTATCCAGGTGTGCCTTAAATCTGATTGCAAGTGTCCTTAAAAGAGACACAAGGGGCAGCTCGGACAGACAAAAGGGAGGAGACACTGTGACCACGGAGGCAGAGCCCGGGGGGAGGCCGAGGCAAGCCAAGGAATGCCAGCGGCCGGCAGAAGCTGGAGGAGGCCAGGAAGGATCCTCCCCTACGACCTCCAGAGGGGGAGCAGCCCTGCTGACACCTTGATTTTGGACTTCTCGCCTCCAGAACTTTACGAGAGTAAATTTCTGTTGTTTGAAGCAACCCAATTTGCAGTATTTTGTGACAGCAGACGAGGAAACGAACACATCCGCTGAATGCTTACTATACGCCAAGTGGGACCTGGACCGGGTCATTCGGTGCTCCCGGGAGCCCGGACTATAGATGAGGAGACGGAAGCGTAGAGGCAGCGGGTGTGCACAGATGGTAAGTGACAGAGACAAGATCTGAACCCAGATAGCTGGGTTCAAGCCCCAGAGCCCACCTGCTCACCCACGCCCCTGATGGTTCTCAAAGTGTGGCTCCTGGGCCAGCAGCAACAGCATCACTGGGGAACCCAGAGCATCAGCTCTCCTCCAGACCCGACGCATCAGAAGCTCTGCAGCAAAGGCCAGTGTGTGTGCTTGGACTGGTCCTCCGGGGACCATCCCCCTCAGGTTGGTGACACCCACGATACACAGTGCCGGTGCAGGCTAAGGCGGCGGCCCAAGGCCAGAACGGAGGCCAGCGGTGGGGAACCACGCAGACCGAGATGCAAGCAGACAGCCAGCAACGGGGAAGGCTGTCGCAGGGCTGGGACCCAGGCAGAGGATTGGGCAGGAGTCCAGCCGGCCGTGATGAGCTATAAATGAGCGACTTCCTAGCCAGGCCAGTGGACTGCTGACTCCCCTGAGTGGTAGATCCTACTGATGGACAACAGAGGGGCCTCTGGGCCTGGAGTGAGGTGGCCAAGGGGTCCCAGGCTGGAGGTAAGCAGATGCAGGGAGGCTTGGGAGCCCCAGCCCACGGGCCTGGGCCTGTCAGCTGAGGGTTCTGCAGCCAGGAGTAAGCCGATGGCCTCTGAGGGAGCTAGTCCCCAGGGAAGCCTGTCCTGAGCAGAAGGAGCCCGTGCCTTCCAGAGGGAGTGGCCACAGCAACTTCCCTTGCCTCCCCCAGCTTGCCCTTGCCCTGCACTCGGCTTATGGGGTCCGAAGACATCCAGGGAAGTCCACTTCAGCCACCCTGGGAAGCTGGGCCTCAGGCCCCACTCATTCTAGAGGACTACAAATGAGTCACCCCATCTTGCCAAGAAATCCTCCCTGGATGATTTTCCCAGGAAGCTCCAATTTCTCACTACTCTATTATTATCTGTTTATTTGCCCGTATCTCCCACCGGCTTATGAGCCCTTCAGGGTACAGACATCATGTTCTAGCTTAATTCCTGTATCTTCCAGCTTCACCTACCCCTCCAGCATGGGGCCTTGCCTGGGGTAAGTGAACACTGAGCACGGATGGGTGGATAGGTAGATGGATAGACAAATAACACACATGTGAGTGAATGAATGAGCTCAGTGGATTCTGGACAAGAGTGATCGCAGGCTTGCCCTAATCGCTCATATTTTCTGTCGTCAGTCAAAAGAATTCTGATGAATGTCAACTGTTGTCATTGTAATCCCACCAGCGCCATTAGCTCAATATGCACCTGATAGTCTAGCTCTCCTCTGATCCCCATGGTAGAGATCCAATAGAATATTATTATTACAATGTTACAAAGGCTTGATGTTAACTTTTGTGAGGGCTGCCATCTTCTATCTTTTTGGCTGACCCTTAAGCAAGAGGGCTTCGAATGACCAGTCTTCTGCAAAATTCCTGCCCTTGGCTCTCACCGTCTGACTGAGTTGGGAGGGCCTCCCTTAAACACACTGGCCTCTCAGACTTCAGACTAAATTCCAGCCGCCCCCATCTTCCCCTCTCTGAAACGAGGAAGATGTGAGCAACTCCCTTTTGCCCTTCCACACTGCTAGGGTCCTGAAGTTTGGCTGGAGGTCTCAGGGCAGTGCTCAGAGCCTGTCGGGGTATCAGACGTGAGCTGTGGCCACTGGACAAGTGGGATGGGGTGGGACAGGCCAGCTCTCCAGGTCCTGGGGGGAGAAGGGAAAGATTCCTGCTCCTGGCTGCCTCCCCCGCCCTCACCCCCATCCTCCCCCAGGAAAGAAGGCACCGGGTGGAAGGGGCATCAAGGGATGGGAGGTGCTTGAAAACCTTAACAATTCTGGAGCTTTCTAAGTCTTTCTCTAAGTGAGCCATATCCTTGGGTGTCTCTTGAACTTCTTGGCACAGGTGACACCACCTGGTCAGTAAAATCTCTCAAAGAGTTGCTAGCCCCATGTCTCAATTCAGCCATCACTTCCGTTATCCCAGCTCCAATGTGGCCACAAGGGGAGAATGGATCCTGGAGGGATCTTTCCTTCACTCTCTCCTGGTCCCAGTCGAGGGTTCTGGCCTTGCCTACAACCAGCATCCCATGGCTGACCTGGTCCGGACTTGGCTCTGGGCTAGACTCCGGGAGATGGAGAGGGAGCAGTCTCTGGTTCCCGAGGAGCTCTCAGCCTCATAGAGGGGATAAGACAACCCCACTGTGGGAAGGAAAACGAGGGGTGTGTGCGTGGTTCCGGGGGAGCAGAGCAAGGGACCCTGAGGTAACCTCCGGCATTAGAGCAGACAGGAGAGAATTACAAATCCGGGGAAATACAGACGTAGAAGTGTTAGTCACCATGCAGTAGCTCACTTAATCTCAGGATAGTCTGGTAAGGTGGGGACTGCCGCTCTCCCGTTTTGCAGGCGAAAGCCCCAGGGCCAGTGAGCCGGTGGTTGGTTGGGACTCGCAGGGGGTCACCTGAGGTCCTCGCAGCTCTTTCTAGTCTGAGCATGTTTGCAAGTAGGAGACAGGAGCCGGATTGCAGAAGGGCTTGAGAGCCAAGGAGACCGAAATGTATCCAACAGGCCACGGGGAGCCTCAGCAGGCTTCTGAGGAAAGCCACGGCTGACCATTTTAGGAGGCATCCCCACCTCACCCCGAGCTGCTGCCCCTGGCAGCCGGGCCCCCTTCCCTCCCTGGCCAAGGAGAGGGTGGAACTGGCGACCTGGAATGCGGGCCGAAGGCAGTAGGTTGGCAACAGCAGGAGACATACTTTCCTGCAGCCTCGCAGGGCACTTGGCAGGCAAGGCCGCGGGCGGGCGCACCAGGCTGCCGTGGGAGCGGCCCGGGGCGTCCCAGCAGACAAGTCGGCGTGCACCGAGCCAGGGCGGAGAAGCCGCCGGGCAGAGTGAGCTCACGGCTCCGGCAGGCCCCGTGAAATCTCGCCCACGCAGAGCAAGGCCGGTGGAGGCCCTCGGAGCCGGGGAGGACCTCGGGGAAACACCAGTCCAATGTCCCCAGGACGAGGAAACCAGGGCCCAGACTGACGATGTGAGTCACCCAAGCGCCCAGGGCACGTTCCCACGGCAGTCTAGTCCCCAGGCCACTCTCCCCCGAAACCCTAGAGAAGGCGTGGCGTGGGGAAGCGCCTGTGCTTGGCACACAGTAGGGGCCCGATGTGGGAACGAATGCCCTCGTGCCTGTGGGGGGGCGCCACGAGTGCCATGACTTGGGTGCCGATGGGCCGGCGGAAACAACCCCCTAAGCCACCTGCCACCAGCTGTCTCCGAACACCCTGCTTCTTTCCACAGACCGGCCCGCTCGACGGGGCCGAGACCGGCTCCCTGCTGGACACTGGAGCCCGTTCATCTCTGCAGCGGGAGTGCGGTGTCAGCGAACAGCTGAACAGATGGTGACCCTAAAGTCATATTTTGCAACAGGCTGACTCTTGTTTAATCGAGATGAAAGTACAGCTCGACGGTCCCCACATGTTCGCCAGAGGGAGGAGGGGTGGGGACCGGAGGGGGAGTTAGAGCTTCCACGGTGAGTACGCGGGAGATGCCCCTGCCTGGAACCCCGAAACTGAGGGTGACGTCGGGGGAGTCCCAGGAGGACCAGCAAGTCCTTGCTCCACCCCTTACGAGTCGGTGACTGGTAGTTCTCTAACATTTCTGAGCGTTAGTTTCCTTCTCTGGACACACAGATGGCCAGAGCTAGCTCTCAGGGTGGCGGTGCAGGGCAAGGTCAGGTGACAAGCACGCCCTCCCTCCATTCAGTCACTCATCCATCCCTCCATCCATCCATCCCTCCACTCACTCACTCACAAATAGTATCGAGCACTGATCACCACATGCCTGGCACAGCTAGTCTTGGAGATTCACTGGTCTTGATGGTCTGTGTGCTCTAGGATTGAGCATCCCTCGCAGTCCCACCACTGGGGGCTTTTGAACACGGATGCCCGGCAGCCACCCTGGTCAGAATCTCCAGGGACAAGGCCAGCGATGCCGCTGGTGCAGCAGCGTGAGGTTCCCGGTTTAGGGAAAGCTCCCACCCACAGAAGGCCTGCTGCCTCCAGCTCTCTCCAAGCACTTGCCGAAGGCCTCACA
The DNA here is from genome assembly GCA_028533885.1 of Nasua narica. Classification (NCBI taxonomy): domain Eukaryota; kingdom Metazoa; phylum Chordata; class Mammalia; order Carnivora; family Procyonidae; genus Nasua; species Nasua narica. The sequence continues at coordinate 52,356,228 of CM052813.1, read as the reverse complement.
CAGCCCCGGAGGCGGGACCTCTACCCAGCCCTCGCCCCCCATCCAGGAAAGGAAACCATCCCTCCTTCTGAGAGATCTGCCCAAGCCACATAGCTCAGAAAAGAAAGAACTGGGATTTGAAGTCCATTGGATGTTTCCAAAGCTCAGTTCTAACCACAGGCTGCCACATACAAAAGGGACCTCAGCATCTGTGAACGCCCATCCCTGGCTCTCCTCCCACGTCTCCAGGGGGGCTGGGACAGACCCACGTGCATCTCCAGTCACAAGGCACTGGGGGAGCTCCGGGTGGGGCAATGCCCCCACCTGGACATCAGAAGACCCAGATCCAGCCCTTCGGTTGACCAGTTCTGTGGCTCTCAACTTTCTGTCTGTAATTTAGAACTTGAATAGACGATCCTGAAAGCCCCACATGTTCTGGGTCCCCAAGGTTCCCAGGGAGTTTTGATGGAGGTGAGGTGTCTGGGGGACCCCCAGGCCCTTTCAGAGGGACGCCCTAGGAGCCCAGCGAATGGTAGCTCTGTGCCTTCTTCCACAGGAGCCACTATGTGGCATGGACCACACTGGGGAGGAGGCTGCCTCCAAAGGATGGTTCTTAGAAGCCCTGAACTTGAGTGGGATGGGCCACTCTCCCGCCTGCATACGCATAGATGGCATTTCTCACATTCTACTCCACCTTCCCATGCTAATGCGGCCCCACGCGCTCATTCCTCGAAAGGTAGGAGCAGATTGAGAGGAGAAGCTTCCTGGAGCCACGAACACACGCACACACCTAGTCACTTAACCAGCATTCACTGAGCACCTGCTGTCTGCCAGGCCCTATTCAAGGTGCTGGGGATCCAGCAGCGACAGATAGATGAGTTCCTTTCCCCGTGGTATGGGTTGTTCTGGTGGAAGAGCTTTCGAAAGCAATGATCTTTATCCTGTCAATAACCCCTTCCACGCACAGGCACATTAGATATCTGCAGTCGGAGAAAATGTTTCTACAAGACTGGGTTCTGGCCCCCACTGCCATGATTCTGACCCTCCCCCACAAGCTGGGGACCTCAAATCTATATAGAACATCACCTTCACTCATGCGTCCGGCCAGCAGGGAGAGGCGACTCTATGCCTGAGGATCTGGGTCTAGAGGAAGAGCCCCCCGGAGCTTAGGGACTAAATGAAAACCTCCTGTTTTATTCTAAAAGCACTCAACTTTCGCACCCTACTCCATAATAAATGTGTGCTGTTCCTTTTAGTGTAAAATGTTCGTAATTATTCCCCGGTCATCAGTGGACTCCCCACACCCACTCCAAGTTACCAACCTCTGAGTAACGTGGATACAGGAAATAAACAATGTGACTCTGTGTGCCACGGTCCCCAAGCCAGGAGCCAGGAGCACAGCCAAGGTGACAAGGTCTCCAAAGGGACGGCCCGGACAGGAGGAGGTAAAGCACCATCCCTATCCCACCATTTCTAACAAAGCTGCTCCCCTGTGTAAACTCATCTAAAAGCTTCCCACTAGAGTTATGAGTCCCAGGATCTTGCTTCTGTTCTCTGGCGAGAGAATTCTGCATTGTGGTTATGGACGTACCTCCTGAATGCCGAGATCCAGAGAGAGACAAAAGTCGAAAGAAGAGTATCAGACCTGGAAGGGCCTGAGACTGGTCTAACCCCTGTGTTTCATAGATAGGAAGAAGCTTTTCAAAGCCAAGACTAACTGCCGAGGGCGATTCTTAGAATCCTTTCCCCGGGACATTCATGACCTCTTAGGTGACGCGGCGGTCACAGGCTTTGGGTGGCTCTCACTCAGCCCTGCTCCCCTATCATTTTGCTGCTCTCTCTTAAACGCACTTCTCCTGAGCAACACGGAGGTGGAGACCCTGTACCTCCTCCCTGAAGCAATTCACTCTGCGCAAGTAGAAGCACGAGCAGGGCGGGAGGCGGACCCGGAGGCCCCCAGCACTGCAATGCAAGGGACCCACGGGACAGAAGGAAGCCAGGATGCTCACCCAGGGCCAGGCTTGGGAAAGCAGCTCCTGGATGGAGGCTCTGTTTTTGACCTGAGACTTCCCGCAGCCTCCCCTCCCATACCTACACGCTGCCGTTTCCACCCTCTCTTCATTCTGCTCCCTTGATCTGGAACATTCCATTTCTCTTCCAACCCCCCAACCCCACCTCCTTTCCTGGCTCAATGGATTCACCCCTCACATCTCACCTTCAAGGTCACTCCTTGTGGAGACTTTCCTGACCCCCCTGGGGCTGACCAGAATGGCCAGGACTGTGCTTTCAGAACTCTCTGGACTTCTTCATAACATTTGCTCACCACATACAATTATTTAGGGTTTTTTGTACAATTATTTATTTAGTGTCTATGTCCCCCATAGATTGTAGGCTCCCTCAGGGGTGGGAACCATGCCTCTCTTGTTCATCATTTGGTCACCAGCACATAACACATTGCCTTGTACCAAGAGGCAATGAATATTTATTCAGTAACCATGAGTGAACAAATGAATGAATGAAAAACCTGGGGCGCCTGTGTGGCTCTGTCAGTTAAGTGTCCGACTCTTGATTTGGGCTCAGGTCATGATCTCAGGGTTGTGGGATCGAGCCCCAAGTTGGGCTCTTGGGCTCTGTGCTGGGCATGGAACCTGGTTGGGATTCTCTCTCTCTCTCTCTTCCCCTCCCCATCTCTTTCTGTCTCTAAAGAAAGAAAGACCTTCCAGGTATGACAGGCAGGATGGCAAAGTCTACTGAGACCAGAAACTTTAGGATTAATTCTGTCCCACCCACCTACACACCCTTGCATGTGTGTGCAAATGCATGCAATGAATTATGCATGCATTTGCACAAATGCATGCATGCAGAAATGAATGCAAAGTCCTTGTTTAGCTCTATTTCATTTTTCCCACAACAGGGTATGGCTTTTTACGTTCTCTCCACTAGAAGGTCAATGATTCCAAAGGTGAATGACCTTGTACCAGCCCTCCTCATCCTTGGCAAGATGGCCCTGCAGAGGAATTCTGAGCCCTGATGGACGGAAGCAGGTACAAGCACTGCGCTAAGAGCTATGGGGCCATGAGCTCATGGCCTTATCACGAGAACTCTGAGATGGGCACGATTACTATCTCCCACTCTACGAATGAGGAAAATGAGCCTAAAAAAGGATTAGTAAACCATCCAAAATCACCAGCCAGTACGTGCAGAACCTGGAACTGAACCAGCTCTGTGTGGCCCCATGGCCCCGACCCTTAACCACCATTCTATGAAGGCCACGCGTGCACACCCGCATCCCCGAGGGGCCTAGGCAATGCTGACCTGGGACCCTGCTCTTCTAGCAAGCTCCCAGCTGATACCCGTGGGCTGGTACAGGGACCAGTTTGAATAGTAAGTCCATAGAGGGGGAAAGGCAAATGAGGATTTCAGTAGGGCAGGGACAGTATCCCAGCCTGCAGGGAGGCACACATGAGCGAAGGGAACAGACTGCGAAGTTCAGAGACCAGCAAGCAGTTCGGCATGGCTAGAGCCTGGGCAAGAGGAGGGATGGGAGGGGACAAGCAACCTTGAGCTCCGGCCCGAAGAGAGTGGAATTTACGGTGTAATGGAAAGCACAGAAGGGTTCTAAGAGGGGGCGCGACATGATGGGACCTGTGTTTCCAGGAGCCACTCAGCCCACAGGGCGTGCTTGGGAACAGAGACATGGAGGTCCCACCATCAAGGGAAATGCTACCACAATCCATTAGAGGACATGACACAGGCCTGACCCAGGGGTGCGGGGTGGGCAGAGGGATAGAAGACGGACATTGGATGCAACAGACATTGCAAGGGCAAGACCCATTTCTTTCCAACAAAGCCACAGTGCCCTTTCCAGGTACTAACAATTTCTCGGCCCCTCCACGCACTGGGGCCGCAATGCAGAGCTGGCAGCGGACTTAAAGTCAGGTGCATACCGTTCCAACGGAGTCCCAAACAGAATGACTCTTGGAAAATGGGGCCCCCCGACCGCACAGTCTCTGCAGGGAGCTGTCTCCCAAGGACGCCCGTGTCCTGCCTTGCTCCAGCATCGGCATCTGAGTCGCAGAGGGGCAGTGACTTGATCGACCTCCCACAGCCAGGCCCAGCATCGAAGAATCAGACCGGTAGCCCGGTGCTGGGCATTTCCGAGAAGTTCTCCCCCCTCAAACCCCACCCCCCGAAATCGGAGACCTTCAGCCGTGATTTGGTATCAGCCAGCCCTTGCGAATATGAAACAAGCAAACACATTCCATTTCTTCAGCTGCAAGTTTACATTCTAAAAGAAGGGGGGGGAAGGGGAGACCCTGAAGTGGGGCCGTCTACTCTAGACAGTTAAACCTGAAGTAAAATTAGAAAATGTGTCACATGGAAAAACTCTGCAGTGAGAAAGAGTTTCTCCCCTCCCCACCTTTTTTTTTTTTTTTTTTTTTTTGCTTTCTGTGGGAGACTGAGTCATTCGGCATTTTAACTAGACGGGGAGAGGGCAACTGTGGTCTCTGTTTGGTGCCAAATGCATGGATGTCGGGCACAGTTTTGTGTCCTGCCTTGTGGACGGGGGTGCGGTGAGGCATCTGCCGGATGCCCGGATGGACAGGGCTGAGGGCTGGCCAGACTGAACTCAGGCATGCTAGAATGTTCCTGCTCACAGTGCTTTCAGGGTTCACGTGGTCCAACCCCTTCACTTCTCAGATGGGAAACTGAGGCCCCCGAAGAGGCAGAGATCCGTCCAAGACAAAGGGAGAACGGGGGAATATCAAAGCCGAGCCTCTGGGCAAGTGTCTACCGTGCCGCCCCCCATCATTGCCGTCTTTGCCTCCTGAAGACAGGGGAGCCCCTCCATGGCTGATGGTCACCGGAATATACCAGGTTTCCACCAGGTTGTTCTTTTACAAGCATTACCTGAGAACCTACCAGGGGCCAGGCATGTGCTGGGTAAGAGGGGAGAAGGTCCCCAGTGTAGACACTGGAGGTGGCCCTCGCCCAGATTCCAACCACTTTGGAGGCTGCGCAGTCTTAGATCAGGCTGTGAGGAGGGATATTCTGGGAGACAAGGCCAGAAGAGCACATGGGTGGGGATGTCAAGGGTCCCGAATGCCATGCTAAGTGTTGTCGTCGTTGTCCATGGCTGCTATAACAAATCACCACAAACTGAGAGACTTATATTGAAAAAAAAAAAAATTATAGTCTTAACAGTTCTATAGGTCAGAAGTCCAACATGGGTCTTGCTTGGATAAAAAGTAAGGTATCAACAGACTGGGCTTCTTTCTGGAAGCCTTAAGGAAAGATCCATTTCTTGCCTTTTCCCGCTTCTAGAGGTCACCTGTGTTCCTGAGCTCATGGTCCCTTCCTGCATCTTCGGCGCCAGCAAAGAAGGCCGGTCGAGCGCTTCCCATGTTGCATCTTACTGACCCCGCTTCTACTCGTAAGGACCCTTGTGATTACTGCTGCTGCTGCTGCTGGCCCTCGGACCTCATCTGAGCAGCAAGAATAGAAGATGAATGTGGGCCACAGTTGGGGGATGCACTGAAGGGTGGCGGGAGACGGACCAATGTGCTGAAAATAAAGATGGAAGAAGCCAACCACCAAGATGTACGGCGGGGAGGGGAGGAGCGGCTGGCTGTCCCAAGTTCAGACGGACTTGTGGGGGTGATGCTGTAGAAATGGCATGAATTTTGGCCCAGTCTGTCCATTTGGGCTCTCTGGACTTCTATTCTAGAATCGTTTGGGCTCTCTGGACTTCTATTCTAGAATTGTTCTAACTTCCCAGCACCCGAAAAGCCTGCCTTCATTTTCCTCCGGTGACATGTATTCTATCCGACCCATCTATTACATCCGGGTCCCTGCCACACCCCCGCACCCTGGTCCCCATGCCATCCGTCCCAGCGGGTGGCTGCGGGGGCTCTCCCAGCAGGGCTGCAGGCACACGCAGATTTTGCTAAGGTCAAGGGTTCATAATGCTGGGTTTTCACTCCGATCTCCACAGCCTCAGGCTTTGAATGATTCATTCATTAATGGATTCAAATGCTCATTGTGTCCATTTGGTGCCATGTCAGATGCTGAGGAAACATGAATAAAGGAAATAGGTTTCCTGCCCTCAGGGAACCCACAGTGATGTGGGAGCAGGGAAGGAAGGAGGTGCTGAACGGGTCACCAGTTACAGGCCCGATGCTTACCTCCTGACTCTGCTGGGTAGGAATTATTGGCCCAAGTGACAGGTAAGGAGGATAAGGCAGAGGAAGGTCACTCAATGGGAAGCGGCAGAACGCAAGACCCAGGCTCCCAGAGCTCATCAGTCTGAACTATGCCCCCTGAAGCTCCCTCTGGGATCCAGCGCCAGCCATGCCCCTCCTCTGTGTTGCAACCATGGGCTGGCGCTTTCCTCTCTGAGACTCAGGATTGCCACGTCAGAAAGGAGGCCTTCAGGCTACACTGGTTGTCCTTGACCCTGGCTGCATCCCAAACCACAGCAGGAGCTTTTGAAACCTGCCAGTGACGTGACCTCACCCCGGATGAGTTCAGCATCCTGGAAGTGGGGAAGGCTGGACACTGGGTTCGTTCTGAATCTCCAAGTGATTCTAAGGTGCAGCCAAGGTTGAGAACCACCAAGGTCCTTGTGACCCGACTCCTGGAACACCAATTTCCGGAAAGACCCTCTTCCCATACATCCCTTACAGGACATGTGCAAAATGAATGAATGAAGTGAGGAGGGAAAAGGGAAGAAGGATTCAAGACTCCATTCAACTAAGGGCGATATGGGGCACTCATGCAGCACTGTCCCCCTACCTGCTGTCACTTTCTCCCTTTGTTTTGTTTTGTTTAAGATTTTATTTATTTATTTGAGACAAAGAGAGAGCAAGAGAGAGAGCATGGGTTGGGGGCGGGGGAGGACAGAGAAAGAGGGCAGAGAAGAGGGAGAGGCAGACTCCCCCCTGAGCAGGGAGCCTAACATACAGGGCCTAGGACCCTAAGATCAAGACCTGAGCGGAAGGCAGAAGCTTAACAGACTAAGCCACCCCAGGCGCCCCATCTCCCTTTGGGATAGAGAAGTAGCAGTAGCGGATAGAGGCGGGGTAGCTCATCTTGTGTGCCGTAGTGGGGAGGAGGAGAAATCACTACTGCCTTTCCAAAGAATGCAACAGAAGCTTCAAAAATGAGCATGCACTAGAGCCAACAATTTGCTTCAGGAATTTGTGCTAGGGAATAACTGCGGAAAGGGTCAAATACAGAGCTACAAGAACGAGGTCATCGCGATAGTGTTTATAGTAGCGAACAACCCGAAACCGTCTCGAGGCATACAAGGGGACTAGTTTAATTATGTGACGTACATACAATGAAACACTATTTCAATTACAAAGGATGTTAGGGATCAATATTTAATGCTCCGGAGAAAGTGTTTAGATGATTATTAAGGGAAAAAAATGCCAAGCAACGAAACACAGTGTACAGAATGAGTTATTCTTTTTATAACATATGTGCATATTTCGGCAAACAACTTTGAAAAATTGTCCACCAAACATTGGCCGCATCTATCTCTGAGTCATGAGATGATATGTGGCCTTCGTAAACTCCTCCACTCTCGGGTCTTTACATTGACTATTACTTTCACTATCGATTTTTTAGTGTAATTGAACAAATAAAGCTCCTCTTTCAAAGCCCAAAGCCCGCCTCCCTCCCCCTGCCGCCGCATCTTCTGGTGGAAATAGACATCCCTACTCCGGGAATGCAGAGGCTCGCGTGCACCTGCGTTCGGACACACAGGCTAGGCTCCCTCGCAGTGAAGCCAGCTGCTGCACGCTGGTCTCTACTACTGAACCGTGAGTCACTCCAGGACGAGCGCTCAGTCCAATGCATCTTCTCAGCCACCAGCCACACATCCCAGAGGGCCTCTGTGAGAGCAGGCAGTTAGGAAATGTGGGGAGAATGCAGAAATCTATCTATAAATGTGTACAGCTACATAGTCGCCAGGACACAGAACACGGCAGGCCGTTTTTCAACGACTTCAACAGATGTTCACTTTGTAGAAAGACTAGTTGAAAAAGTCCTCCTGGCAGTAGAGGGGGCTTGAAGCGGGGCCCCATGGAAGTCCTCAGTGATGGAAGGGTGACTCCCGGAGACGCTGAGGGCAAGGCTGCTCCCTGCAAATCAGACCCTAGCCAAGCTCCCTCCAACCCAGGAAGGGGCTCCCCTAGTCTCTGAAGTCAGATGTCCTGCTCATTTGAGGGAGATACCAGGACCCTCAGAAGGGTTTTCTTCTGGGTCTAATTCTTCAAGTCATCTGTGACATGCAACGAGTGCAAAATTAATTAGACTGGATAAAATTGGGTTGGGTTGGGTTATATTCGATCGGTTTGGGCTGAGTTGAGTTCCGATGGGGATAACGGACGGAATGTACTCATTAGGTGACCCCAGTCTCATATCTTCCTCATTAAAGCTTGCCCAATAAGAGGTCTGGACCCTCTTCCAGGTTCTGCTCTAACCCTAGACTTTTTCTCTCTTGAGCTGGGGTGGAGCTGAGGAAGGTGGTCATTCGGCAAACCTGCTCCTCCCAACACCTGGGATGCATCACTGCTCCACTGGGCTCTGTGCCAACAGTAGTATCTCAGGCCCCGTGATCTGCTGCTCTGACTCTGAAACCTTATGTGCTCATCCATCCTCTTTATTGCACAGTAGTGTCTTCGGCTGAATCTTATTGTAAGATTTCCTCCCTTTTGAGAACCTTGACCCACCCACCACTCCTCCAACATGCCCACTACCAAATCATATCATGAGAAAATTCTGGGATAAATCAGTCTGTACTGAAGAAATCTATGGCAGGGGCGAGACAGGGGTGACTTCCCTCACCAGATTTTAAAACATTTTACAATGCAGTGATTATCAAGACCACGTGAGATTTTAATCTCACATAGGCACAAGGAGGGACCAATAGTAGAGATTTGAGAAAGAAATTTCTATCATTAAAGAAAAAATTATAGGATAACCAGAAGCAACACAACGATGGTAAATCACTCATAACTTAATTAGTATTTTGGGGAATCCTGGGTACCAGTTTGAAAAAAGCTGACTTCAGATTACGCACTATGTAATCTATGTAATTAACCTAATTTACGGTCCATTTTAAGTAGGTCAAGCTGTAGACATGCAAAGAAACCTTGAAAATAAACTCGATAGCCTGATGATTCACAGACATGTACCCTGAGGCAAATAATACATTATATGTTAAGAAAAAAAAAGAAAAAAAAAGAAAATGCAGAAATATACACCTATATTAGAAAAAAAAAGAAACTCAATATTTAGTGAGCAGAGAAAAGATAAATGTACAACTTTTACAAAATGAAGGCCATCAGGAATAAGATGAGTGGGGATAAGCTGGACAACAAATTGTTATGCAATTACATATAATGAAAAAAAGATGAAGAGCAAAATAACATTAGCATAAATTCCTAACCAGTTATTAAAGTTACTAAAGGAAAAAATCCTAAAAGGTCCACAATGCACCCTCATTCCTCACCCATGGTCACCCCACAGTTGGCAAAGCTGCGGAAGAATCGAGATGAATTACGATTACAATTGACACGGTAAACTGGCACCTTCTCTCCAGGTAAAAAGCCGGACCTACCCATTCATTCCTTCTTTGACGCACTGACAGGGTTTGCTGAGTGCTCACTGGGCCAGGCCCTGGGCGAGGTTCTAGGAGGCAGAGTGGGAAAGGCCCAGTCCCTGCCTCTTGGAGAGTCCTGTGTAGTAGGGAAGGCAGACGAACCATCAGTGGTCACCGTCCATCTGAGAAGCCTAGTGACTGAGGGATGGGTTGATAGTGTCAGCCCCAAGGAAAGATACCTGACCTGCCTGGGGGAGGAGGGCTTTCCAGAGAGGGTGGGCAAAGGATGAACGGCAGGCCATCAGGTGCATGAGGGGAAAGGTAGCCTCAAAGAGCAACCAGCCCAGACAGAGACGCAGAGATGAGTCATTGCATATCTTATTCCACCAGCTACCAGCGGTTTGGTGTGAACCCAAGTCAGTAGGGGCTCTGTGTGACTGGAGACAGTGGGAGGCCGCAGAGGACCCTCTCTGCAGTGAGAGGCATGACCCCCTCTAAGAACCCCATGAGAGCAATTAAAGCATGAAGGAGAATGATTAAATCTGTACCTAAGACAGATCCATCTAAATACGGAAGAACTATCCAACCACTTCTGTTCTTTGATGGGCAAGTCTGTTTGGAATAATCTAGTCCAAAAAAAAAAAAAAAATCCAAAAGGAAAACAAAGGCCTTTTGTCAGAAGATGGTCCCAGCAGCACTGTTCATAATAACGACAGAACAGCTGAAGTCCTAGTGGCCAACTCTGGACAAACGAGGCATGACCCACACCTCAAAGGGCCCCCACGGAAAAGAGAAACGAATAAACATATTGACACTAGATGGGGGGACAGTGGGTGGCTCCGAGAGAGACAGATGAAGGTCATGGGGATTTCAGTGAGGAGAAAGCTGGTCTGGAGAGATGCCTCTCCCAGGTGCCTTGTAAGCTGGTAGGTAGCATTAGGCCTTCAAGAGAAACAGAGGGCAGGGCAGTGTGCTCTAGAAAGGGGAGAGGAGGTCACACCTTGTGCAAAGTCAAAGAGACGACAAAACCCCAACCCGGCATGGGAAGCTATGAGTGGCTCCGTGGGCCAGTTCTCAGCCTGAGCCCTGCCATAAAAACACACAGGCGGCACAGGAGGCCCCCACAGGCATTCTCCCACCTTCTACAAATCTGAAAAGTTTACCCAGTAATGAAAACACGACCATCATTTATCTTCATTGCCGCTTCCAGTGGTGCGTCAGCAATAGTAGCTCACTACGGGCCACGGCCCAGGGGAAGCAGGAGGCCAGAGACGGGACATCTCAGGTGTGACTCCTCCCCGCTCCTCTCTCCTTCAGGAAAGCACATCAGACGGCCATGAGCGAGAGCGAGATGGTTAGAGGAAAATTCCAAACTGGCTCTGAATAGCGTTCAGACTTGCCTCCAAGAAGATCTGCAGATGGCCAACAAGCCTGTGAGGAGCTGCTCGACGTCATTAGGGAAATGCAAATCAAAACAACAAGGAGGGACCACTTCATACCCACTGAGATAACTGTGATTAAAAAATGGAAAATAAGAAGGGTCGGCAGGGACATGGAAAAATCAGAGCTTTGTACACTGCTGGGGGGACTGTGGAATGGTGCAGCTGCTGTGGAAAGAGTTTGGGAATTTCTACAAAATCTGAGCATGGAATGACCCCATGACACAGCAGCTCTACTAGGTATATACCCAAAATAATTAAAACAAGGACTCAAATTCTTGTACACAAATGTACCCTAACAGCACTATCCATGATAGCTAAAAGGAGGAAACAACGCAAACGTCCCCACCGATGGAAGAATGGATAAATGAATTGTGGTATATCCATTCAGTGGAATATTACTCAGCTGTAAAAATCGCTACAACATGGATGACTCTCAATGATATTACGCTACATGAAAGAAGCCAGACACAAAAGGCTCAAGTTACATGATGCCATTTATATGAAATAGAACAGTCAAGTCCATAGAGACACAAAGCAGATCAGTAGTTGCTTAGGGCTGGTGGGGTGAGCCGGGGGGTAATGGCCAGTGAGCACTTAATAGAAATACGACTTTTCACTCTTTGGAGTGATGAAAATGTTTTGCAACTAGACAGGGAACCGCCGTACAACCAGATGAATGTACAAACTGCCCCTGAACTATATACATGGAAGTGGCTAGTTTCGTGTTATGTGAATTTCACCTCAGTAAAAAAAGTCAACGAGGATAACCAGAGGTCCAATAAATATATGGAAAGGCAATCAACTTGATAATCAGGAAAATATAAATTAAGACTAGAGTAAGATTCTAGGGGCGCCTGGGTGGCTCAGTCATTAAGTGTCTGCCTTCGGCTCAGGTCATGATCTCAGGGTTCTGGGATCGAGCCCTGCATCGGGCTCCCTGCTCAGCAGGAAGTCTGCTTCTCCCTCTCCCACTCCCCCTGCTTGTATTCCTTCTCTCGCTGTCTCTCTCTCTCTCAGTCTGTCAAATAAATAAATAAAATCTTGGGGAAAAAAAAAAGACTACAGTAAGATTCTACTATGTACTCATTAGAAAGGCTGAAATTCAGCCCAGTGAGAAGACCAAGTGTTGGTGGAGATTTGAAAAAGTGAGAGCTCTTCTACCAGGCTGGCGACTGTGCACCTTGGCTCAACCATCATGTAAGATGGGCTGGCGTTGTCTATTCGGCCTCAGCTGCACATCCCATTACCCAGCACTCCGCCCCTAGATACGGAACCAATGGGAAGATGTGCCTCTGTGCACTGAGACACACGTACGAGAGTGTTCAGAAACACACGCTGTATCTGCCCACATGGAAATGCCCCAAAGGTTGTTGGAGAAAAACAGACAGATAATGTATGGCATATTAATACCGTGTGGAAATTACACAGCGACAAAGATGAATTCACTACAGCCACATACAACAGCATAAATGAAACTCAAAACTTAACATTCAGTGAACGATGCCATGTGTAAAGTTCAAGCTCAAGTCAAATGGAACTGTAGAATTTGGGGATACGTGCTCAGGTATGCAGTTATTTCTAAAACGTAAGGAACCGATCACCATAAAAGTCAAGGTGATGGTGACCTCTGAGGACAGGGAGGGAATAATCACATCCAAGGGGCCCAAGAGAGCTTCTGAGGCTATCCTATTTCTTGACGTGGGTTATTTGGTTGTTTGATCCATGATGAATCACTGGGCTATACTTCCTGTGTGTACTTTTCTGCAGGGGTGTTACATTTCATGGTAAAACAGTTTAAAGAAAAGTAAATAATTTGCACATATCAGGATTTTATTAGCAGGAAAAAATTACTTGTGGAACCACTACCCCATCCCCAAAACCACTTCCCTATCTGCTAAAACAGCAGGTATCCCAATGGCACTGTAACTTTACTGGCTCGGCTATGACGTGTTAGGGGCACAAGGACCGGTGTGGGGGAGAGGGTCCCATTGACAAGAGTCTCTTTAAACAGGGCAGGCCAGGAAACCCTCGGGAGCTAGGAAGCCTTGAGACTTTGGGCCTTGGTTTCCTAATTAAAGCACAAAGATAATAACAGCCCCGGTCCCTGCCTCCTGGAGTAATTCTGAGGACTGGATGAAGGTAACCCAGACCTGCTCTCACCTCTGCCTGAAAGTATAAAGTGGTTTGTTTATAAGTATTACCCTGATTAAAGTGCATGAAAATTTGGTTTGCAGGAGGGTATTTCACATGTCTGGGAAGAGTCTCTACGGAGGCCCAGAGGGACTCTGAATACCTATCAGTTGGTTGCCCTTTTTGGCTCCTGAGGGTTTCCTGGCACTCCCTTTTTTCATTATGGATGGGAACAGGGCTTCCTCTGTGTTGTTTCTAACAATGGACTTGACATCAAGGGGCCCAGCCTCCAAACACAGGAGAAGAAAGAAACACCAAAGTCTTTTTCCCCCAGAATCTTTTTCCTTTTTGGAGGTGGAGGTTACAGCAAAATCCACAAAAGACCAGGAAGCTGCCCTCTGCCGCTGAGCTGGCTGTACCCTCTAGCACATGAAAATGGCAACGTTTCGACAGGGACCATGGTGCTGAGAAGCCAGAACTGTGCTCCAGCTGCCCTTTGATCTGCAAGAAATGCCAGGCTGGAGGCTTCTGGCAGGAAAAAGTGGCCTTTGAGTTTGGGTCTTGCTCCCAAGGACACAATGGTCTAGGCTGTCCGAGGCTTCCTCTGGCACACATAGAGTTAACCCAGGCCACCCTGCACCGTCAGTTTCCTTCAAAGGGACAGAGGTCGTTCCCCCTTCTCACACACTTCTTCTATTGAGGCTAAGTACTGATTTTCTAAATCCAAAAGGGGTGGGAGGCTACCGCTGGGCCAACATAGTTCCGCAACACGGCAAGGAGAAAGGAGGGAGGATGGGAGCCCAGGGAGCTGGGCTCAAGTCCCACCTTTGGGACAGGCCACTTCCTAAGCCTCTCTCATCCTCAGTGACCTCTTCCGTCCACCGCCTGCACTGCTTGCTCACACAGCTGTTTCAAGCATCAACCCAAAAGTTCTATCACTTACTTTGTGCCTAGTATGGGCCACGGTGTGGAAAAGCATATTATTTCTAAAACCTCTTTTAATCTTTGCAGCATCCCTAGGAAGACAGGTGGTCTAATTATTGCCGTTTATTGGAAACAGAGGCACAGAAAGGTGCAATTCATTGTCCTGAGTTGGGGCACCTAACTCAGCCACAATTCAAGCCCAGGCAGCCTGAACACACATTTAACCAAAATCGGTTTTAACTCAGACCCTACCCGCCTCTGGGTTCTGGTGGGGAAACTGAGGCTCAGCGAACCTAAGAGACCAGATCCCTGGCCCGGGCCCCTAGCTCTTCTCATCACCCATGGCCCCGCTAAGGGCGACCGATGGGGAATTCCTCTGGTAACTCAGGACTAAGTTAGGCATCGAGGTAATTCAGTCCCGTTATTTCTTGCGCGGCAAAGGTGCCAAGTGTCCCTGCTGGTGGTCACGCTCCCGCACCCGTGTACAAAGAAGGCACCAGACCTGCCCTTACAATGAATCAGCCAGCACGCACAACCTCCACGCCGGCGCTGGGTGAGCTGGAGCTAACTGTCCCCGCCGAGCCGCTGGCGCTGGCACTGTGCTGCCAAAGTCTGTGCCCAGGATCCGAGGGGCCGCGCCTAGCTCCACAGTGGCCAGACGGCGCGCCACCAGCCTGGCGGGTCAGGGACTCCCGTTAGCCCCTCGCATCCTCTGCACCGCCAGGGGAAGCTGCGGGATCGCCAGCGCGCTCTGAGCGGCGAGGACTCCCTTTTATGTCCAGGAATGAGGAGCGCACCGCAGGCACGCCCGCCGCCAAAACCAACTTCCCCGGGGGCGCGGAGGCAGACGGTGCCACCCTGAGGCCGGGTCGCTTACCTGTCGCGGAGCGGGTCCGGGTGACAGTGGGTAGAAGCGCGGAGATCGAAAGCAGCAACAGCAGGCGCCAGCAGCGCGCGTTCCTCCTGTAAGAGGTGGCGGGGGGCGAGAAGGTGAGGCGGGCGGGAGGGCCGAGGGGCCGGGGCGCAGGGAAGCGAGTCCTACCTTGGAGCCATCTCGCAGGCCTGCCGAGCCCCCGAAGGCACTGTGCGCCCGGCTGCGTGCTGGCTGCCGCTCGCCCTTCCTGCGGCTAACAAAGGCGGCGCTGGGCAGCGGCGGCGGCGGGCAGCCTCGCGGCTCCCCTGAGTCACCCGCGCTCTGAAACCCGACTCCGCCGCGCCCTGCGCTCGCCCGCGCGCCGCGCCCACCTCGGCCAGCGGCGCCGCACTCACGCCCCGGGGGTCCCCAGCGCCGCCGTCCCCACTCCCCTCTCCCCCTTCGACGGACGGACGCGCGTTCCAGGCCGCGGCCGCCACCCCGAACGGCCTTATGTAACCTTGGAGAAAAGCCCCCCGCCCGAGCTCCTCTGGGAAAGCGGGGCTCTGGCTCCCTCCCGCCCTAACGTCTGTTCCATTGGGGCTGCCCCGCAGACGACCGGTCTCCTTTCATGGGCCAATGGAATTCTCTCCACAGCCCAGGGAGGCTGGAGTCGTTGTGATTTCCTTAAATGACAGAGGAAGAAACTGAGGCTCAGAGAGATGGAGCGAACGGCTAAGATCACACAGCGGGACCAAGTTCCTGCCAGCTGTGCTGGCCCTGCAGGCCCGACACCCGAAACCCCACAGCTGTGGCCCCGTTTCCAGGGGTTCAGTTATACATATAAACACATGCAGCAAAGATAATCCTAATAAAAACTTTACATGTGTTGACTATTTCCAAGGTTTTCCTCTCTTCAGCTTGCCTGTCCCCTCCACCCCCTTGCAGGGGAATGTAAATTTCAGGAGGGTGAGAATTTCTATTTATTCTGTTATCTGGCTAAAGTAGCACCCAGTGGTGGGAAATGCCAATAAACAGCGGTTGCCTGAAGGAGCACAGTCTCAGGTGAGAGCACTCCAGGCACTGTGGTGATGTGGGAAAGGTGAGCCAGGCTTAGCCTCCCAAAGCTATCCCCGGTGTGTGTGGCTCGCCCATGTGAACAGAGCTTAGCACTGGGCCTGGCACTGGCTAAACCCTTAAATGGTGGCTTTTCATTATGATTACCAGCGAGCAAAGTGGAGCAAGATTTGGGGGTGCAAGGAGGCACCACGGAGGTCCGTGGAGACCTGCACAGTTCTGAAGCCTGGCAAGCCCCAGGGGCCTCTCTTCCTGAAGCACCAAGCGGCCACAGTGGGCTAAGGCACTGTGGTCAGTTCCCGGTTTTCATTTCTGGTAATTTGTGTTGGGCCCCCAGTGATGGGATGGGGGACGGACGTGGTAGGGGTGCTGATTATTTCCCAGCTCCTGCGCTAAATAAATGCTTTAAGGTTCCCCCCACCATCGGAACGTAGAGGGTTCCTATGAAATATTTGCGGAGCCAAAATGGTGTAAGGTGAAGAAGCAATTACATTAATTTATCTGGAAAAGTGTTTGAGAGTTCCCAGACCCCAGAAACAACCCCTCTTAGGCTTTTCTGATACCTTAGGACACATCGTGCCAACGATGCCCCAAGTAAATTGAGATAAAGCACAGATGCTCACAAGACAGTGACCCGTAAGTGACAGTCCAAAGTGGCAGCTGCTTGATGCAGAGATGCTGGTGGGGGCCCCTCCCACTGCTTGGGGTCCCTGCTGCGTCTATAACCGCTTCCCTACAAAACACGGAGCACTATTTTTGCTTTGCCCCTTTTCTCCACAAACGTGAAAATCTTCTTCCGATTTCTTTCAGTTATGGAAGACAGGTATTCCCGTAGGTCTTTCATAAAAGCAAAGTGGCAAAATGTGAATTTTTGGAAAGCAGGGGATACCTATACCTGGGTTATCATGCTTAATCCCCACCACAGCCCTGGAAAGGCAGGACTGCGACGATCCTCATTTCACACATGAGGAAGCCGAGGCTTAAAACATGCCCCGCCTACGAAGGACAGGGCCCAGCACCCGTGCTCTTCACCACTCAGTCGCACTACGGGCCCAAGGACAAGGGTAAGTTTAGACCCGCAGTACCCCGGCAGGAAAGGGTTAATGCCTGAATGGAGAGTGAGGGCTCTGAAGGGGGGCCATCAGGAGCTGGGTGTCCCATTCAGTTCTGTCCTGGGCTACCTATTAAAGTTGGGCAAATCCTGCCATTTTCTGATTTTTTAATTTCTTCATGTATGTAGGGGACACGATGGTCCTGACGTGGGCAAGGGGCTGTGACTCTGTTGATAAGCAAACTTGTAAAGGTGCTCCTCCGTCCCCCCCGGTAAACAGCTGTGTTTCCGGGATCTGCACATAGCTGCGGTTCATGCAAACAGCCTTCAAAATCTGAAGAGAGGGCATGGCCTGGAGAAGGCAGGAGAGGTTTCAAGATGCAAGTGAAGTTCACCCAGCCTCTAGGTCCGAGGAGAGTTTGTGGGGGGTTCAGATGAGGGAGGGGAAGGCACTACTCCTAGAGATGGACACTCAAGCAGCAAATGGCTAAAGACTTCCTAGGTCGGAGAGCAGAATGGCAGTCAGGGCAATGCTACAGAGCCAAGACCTTTGATGACATGCCAATTGACGGTATGTGTGTGGCCTTGAAATCATTGGTATTCCCTGAGCATTTGGAATCCTGGAACATTTACAGAGGATAGAGCCCTGAGAAATCTGATTCAGCCATCTCCCTCCTGTCCCTATTTTATTGATAGAAAAACTGAGACTCAGAAAGGCCATATAATTTACCAAGTTAACTATCCAGTAAGTGACAGATGGACAAGTCCCAAAGCCGAGGAGGAAGACGCATAAGAGGAGAGAATGGGTAAGGTCCTCAAATGTTGCAGAAGATCCTAAACGATGGTGAATTCCCTGTCACAAGAGAGACAGACCCCTTAACAAACAGGAGGTCCCAGAGAAGGCAGGAATTGTGAACGGGGGCTCTGGGATCATGCCTCCTGGTGAATCCTGGCTCGGATACTAAGGAGCTATATGAAATGTGGGCAAATCAGTAAAACAAAGATGATGAAGGGTTCTTCCTATCAGTTTTTGGGAGGATGAAGATGTTGCTGAGATACACAGCATTTATCAGAGGGCGTGGTGGGAGACAATGCTCACCTGGATGTTCGCTGCTATGACTGATGGTGGTGAGATTCTGGCAAGGGGCCTGAAGGCAAGACAGACGGCACCCCCAACCCAGCCTTCAAGAGGCTGAGGCACTAGCCACCAAAGCAGTTCTAGAGCTAGGATGGCCCCACGTGGAATTAACGCACAAGGCAAAGTACATTCTAACACAATCATCTGCTTCCGGCTTCTTTCTTCATCTGTCGTACTCTCTGTGAATACGAATTCTCTCCCACTTGCAGCCATTCTGTGCGGGAATACCTTATTTTAGTCCGGATTACGAACCATAGGGAATTTGCTTTCTCAGTTCCCTATTTCTCTATTGCTTACAAAGTATCCTATCGACTGGCGATAGAACTGACCTACTTAGAACTCAAGCTTAGAATATATTTCTACATTGCTCAGAAAGAGCCATATCAGCTACAATCGTCTGATAGGTCTGTGGTTCTTTTTTTTTTTTTTAAGATTTTATTTATTTATTTATTTGACAGAGAGAGATTATAAGTAGGCACAGAGGCAGGCGGGGGGGGGGGGGAAGCAGGCTCCCTGCTGAGCAGAGAGCCCGATGCGGGGCTCGATCCCAGGACCCTCAGATCATGACCTGAGCTGAAGGCAGAGGCTTTAACCCACGGAGCCACTCAGGCGCCCCTAGGTCTGCGGTTCTATTTGACTGTTAAAACCAGAGGTTGTGAACTGGTGGTCATTGGTTCCAGTTCGGCCTATAGGTATGTTTTGTTTGACTTATCCGGTGACAAGATCAAAATTAAATTAGTTAGCAATATTGAGTAATTACGTGATTTTATATTAAAGTCTAGATTTCCGGCTTCTTTTTAAATTTTTGGAAAACCTGGCAATGTGGGGGGAAAGAGGGGAGTGCCTGGATGGCTCAATTGGTTAAGCACTCAACTCTTGATTTCGACTCAGGTCGTGACCTCAGGGTTGTGAAATGTAGCCCCACATGGGGCTACATGCTGGGCATGGAGCCTGCTTAAGATTCTCTCTCTCCTTCTCCTACTGTCCATCCCCACCCCTCCCCTTCTAACAAAAAGTAAGGAAAGAAGAAAGAAAGAAAGAAAGAAAGAAAGAAAGAAAGAAAGAAAGAAAGAAAGAAAGAAAGAGGAAAGAAAGAATAACTTGAGTGCTCATGTCTGTAAAAAATGGGTAAAAAATAAAAAGAGTCAAGCTTCAAGAGTCAAGCTTCAAGAAAGATGTGGAAGAACATATTTCTGCATGTTTAATATATAAAGTATATCTACCTTGAAAAAAAAAAGAGAAAACTAAGATGCTGTTTTGAAACAAGCCTTGTCCCGCTCAGTTATGTTGCTACCGGAAGGATGAAGGCACGGGGGCATTTTGCCTGATGGACTTTAGTGGCAGTCCCATTTATAATCCAAGGTACATACGGATGGTCTCAGACTTATGATGGTTTAACGGTTTTTTGAGTCTACAGTGGTATGAAAGCAAGATGCAGTCAGTACAAAAGAAACCATACTTCAAATTGGGAATTTTGATCTTTTCCAGGGCTCGGTATACAGGGGATAGTACTCTCTCGTGATGCTGGGCAGGGGCGGCAAACTGTGGCTCCCTGTCAGCCACCCGACGGGGGGGTAAACAACCCAAGCGCTTACAAGCATTCGTACCCATGAAACCGTTTTGTTTTTCACTTTCAGTAAGTATTTGATAAGTTACATGCAGTATTCAATGCTCTATTATAAAATAGGCTCTCTGCCCAACCATAGGCTGATGTAAGCATTCCGAGCACATGTAAGGGAGACTAGGCCAAGCTGCAATGTTCTGTAGGTTGGATGCATTAAATGCATTTTCGACTTAGGATACTTTCGACTTGCCATGGGTTTATCGGGACTTAACCCCATTGTGAGTAGAGAAAGATCTGTAGGCTTAAGGCGGCAGGTTCCTTGACTACTCTGGCAGGGGGCTACTGAGTTCACATTTCATACCGTGGAACTTCTATGCACATATTGGATAATATCCAATTTGCTGGAACCTAAAGGTGAAATTCCCCAAAGCACGTTTCTTCTGCGCAAATGCCTGGAAGCAAATGCATGTGAATGTTGTTAATTTTGTACCTACTTCACTTGGGGAGCCAGGTCCCAGAGGGCTGTAGTAGGGCTCTCATTTCGGTGTCAGGCCCAGAGGTGGGAATGCAAGCTCAGGCTGACGGAAGTCGAGGAGGGCGCAGGGCATCCAAATGGTCCCAGATGCAGGTGTGGGAGGGATGGTGGCAGGATGCCAAGCCAGGCATTTTGCCTCCTGCCAGACTGTGTTTTGAGGGTTTTAGCCATTTCCTTCCATTCAGTGTGAATGTAGTCAAGAGGAGTAGCCAAGGGGAGGCCTCATGTCATACCCAAGCGGGTCTTAAATTGTTTACCCCAGCTTCAGTACAATCTGAGAGATTAGGACATGTGGAGACGTGGGGATCTTGTGTCCCGGCTCTTCCAGGACTCAGCTAAATTAATGTGCTGTTCCATTTTCCCAAGATCCACCCAAGTGTCCCAGAAAACACAGCCTCCAAAAACATTCTCCAGACTGTCTCCAGCAGCTGGAAGGGGTACAAAAATCAGTGAGAAGCATCCCAGATTTTGGTGTGAGAAGTTACCAAGCTCAGGGCACACGTCTTCCCGAGCCTGCTTCTTCAGGATGCAGGGATGATGCCTCCCTTGTGGAGTTGTGGTGACAGAGTTCCTGGAGGCCCCCAAAACTTGCATCCTCATCTGATTCCGTGGGCAGAAAAAGGGGAATAAACTTAGCTAGCTAACTAGAAAAGAATTTACTAGAAAAACCACAGAGGGCAGCCTCCTGGGTGATGGAGAGAAAGCAATGCCAGTTTAAGGCCCCAGTTGCTTTCCAGCGAGGAGCCTTGCTCCGATGACCACCTTGATGTGTTCGGTTGTGCAAAAGGGAAACTGAGGATCCATAAAAGAGAAAGATGAATTTGAAAACCTGACAATCCTGAAGGGAAGAGGACAAGGAGGGGGAGTGTGTCAGGCGCTCTTCAGAGCCACTGTCAGTGTCTAGTCCTCGAACCCTCTGCCTTTGTCATTTGTGTGCATTAGAGGCAGAGGCTTCCCTTTCCCTGAGCGATCGCTCCGGCCACCCGGACCTGAGGTGTGGAGGGCTGCCACTGAGCCAGCAGCTCTCAGCCAATGACTGGCGGCAGCTCCCTGTCCCACTTGGTGGGAGCACGTAGAGGCACCCAGAGTCCCTTGTCCCCCATTCCCAGGGCTCCCTGAGGATGCTGCCATGTGCATGGGCCACTCGGCTTGGGCCACCTGGAAGTGATAGGCAAATAACTCCGTGGGATCGCTGGAAGCCAACCGATACGTGTCTCTCCCTGCTTCTCGCGGATGCACTGTCCGGAGAGAGCTTTGTACAAGGCATCTCAGCAAATGGTCTCCCAAGACTGACATCTATCATCTAATGCGTCTTATGGGTTCCTTCCTCCTCCTTCCCCGCCTCACTCCCCTTTCCTTCACCTCTGCTTCCTGGGCCTGTACTCCCTAATGCCAGAGCGACACTCAAAACTGCTGCCTGAGGACCTAGGGTAAGGCGGGGGCAGAGCTTACCTCTTGCTCTCGCACCCTCACGTGTCCACACAGAGTCTCTAGGTGGTTGTCATTTCCCGCTCCCCAGGTCCAATCAGCATGATGCCCGATGTCATTGATGGAGGGGACTAGCATCATGACCTGTGGCATGTCTGAAAGACAGAGTCCCCGTGGGCTGTATGATAATAGAGAATGGGAGAGTTAACACTGCCCTGGGGCAAAAAAAAAAAAAAAAGTAAACGCACAGTACTCTCCTTGCCGTATGGAAGCAAATTGCTCTCAGTTTTCCCCACTGAGGGGGATCGTGCCTGCCCTTGCCAGAGCATGGTGTGTTCCAAGTGCCAAAGGCTGTGTTAATATATTCCAGTAAAGACGCCACATCTGGCATGACAGCTGCAAGTGAGGCTACCATCTGGCCAAGTTCATGGCAATCCACAATTATCCATCACAATCTATTTGGCTTTTGCAAGCGTCATGGAAGGGAATTAGTAGAAGTATAAGGGGACTCACCACCTCTGTACCACTTAAATCTTAATAGTGGACCTAATCTTTGTAATGCTTACTGGGAGGTGGTATTGCTTCTTATTTATTCCTGGAGATGGAGGAAAGGGAGGTAGTTTTAAGGACTTCCACTTGTTCTTTCCCACCAGGCTCCAAAAGTGTGACAGCAGCTACCTTATGAGAGTAGGGAGGAACTCAAGTAATTTCATGGGGATTCCATACTGATGGCAAATGAAACAATCAAGGCAACAAACAGATCAGATTCTTTTTTTTTTAAGGTTTATTTATTTATTTGAGAGAGAGAGAGAGCCTGCAAACAAGCAGAGGGAGCAGCAGAGGGAGAGACAGAATCTCAGGCAGACTCCCCACTAAGCACGGAGCCCCGCGCAGGGCTCGATCTCACAACCCTGAGATCACGACCTGAGCCAAAATCAAGAGTCAGACACTTAACCGACCGAGCCGGCCAGGCACCCCCAGATCAGATTCTTAAAGGATAAAGGTCCAGGTTACCTCACTAGGTGAAAAAACTCAGACTATCCAAAGTGTGGGCCAAAAGTAAGGGAAATCCAGAATGGGCTACAGAGAAGGGAAGTGGCACTGGCCACAGGTAGGAGACTGTAGCATGTTTCTCAAACTCTCCTGCCTAAAACCTTCCAGGAGGTCTCAGCTGGCTGGATCTTGAAAGGAACTCTGACTCGCCGGACTTGCACTTGAAGACATCATCTTGTTCTTACAACATCGAGGTCCCACATCCTAGCGTGGGAGCTGGATCTGTTGGGAGGGCATATGCAAACCTAAGAGGGGCAGGCATGGACTGGATTAGACAACCCTAAACGCACCACTTCAAGTCCTCCTGTGTCACCTGCCTCCAGGTGGCCGTGCGCTCCAAGTACAGCCTTCGCTGCAGCCATCAACTCTGTAAGGATTCCGGCCAACCGTGCCCGCAGCCTGGCAGCCGTTCACCCGGCCTGGGTACCCCCTCTTCCTGCTCTGGGACCTCCCCTTCAATCCTGGAGCCTGGGATGCTGCAGGATTCACTTAGTGCCCAAGCTCAAGCAACTTGGAAATGCACAGGAAGTACTGCGTGGCCGACTTTGGAACAATGGGAGATAGAAACCGGCGAATAGATATTTTTCCCTCCCTCTTTCAGATGAACCACCCTACAGATCAGCTTCTTAAAAGAAAATCCCACAAGAGGGAGAAATCATTTCCACTTGATGCCTCTTGTGTATCCTTCTTGTTCCTTGATTCATTCCCACTGCTCTCACTCCAGGGATTGTACTCTGTCACAAAGTAGCATAGAGGTCTTGCCTTGAACTCTGCTTTCGAAACCCAGGTTAAGACAGAGAGTAAGAGCTTTTAAGCAGTATCAACACAGAGGTCAGAGAGTCTATAGAAGATGCAGCCAGTGAAACATTTGTAGCAGGCTTGTAGAGTTCCTCCAGACTACTGAAGAAACTCTAAAGCTAAGGGCCGGTTTGTAGCTGTTTGCGTCCTAGCAATGGAAACTCCTCCTGACAGTCCCCTTCCCGAAGCCACAACTTCCATCAAGTTTGCCAAATACATAAATGCCTTGTGAAAACAGGGTTGTGTGACATCGACTAAGGGATGAATTCCATATCTTGGCCAGCAGGACAGACAAGGGCTGCCCACATGGGATGTGCTAATGAGCCATCACTGGAAATTAGTAGGAACAAGAGTTCAGCATCAGAGGTAAGCATAGGAACTTCGACTTTCTGAGAATTTGCTTAGATATTGAGGATGACTCTGAGCTTCGAAAAGGCACAGAATGGCAGAGGCAAAGGTCATTTTCAAGGGGCAGAAGGACTCCATCCAACATCTGACATATCCAAAATCAGTATCCAAAATCAGACTGCATAGGTTTAAATTTGTGGATCGTCTCTTACTTACTGTGTGACCTTAGGAGAGTCACTTAATGTCTCTGTGCCTCAAGTGCCATGAATTAAAAAATAGTTACAGTGGGGGGCCCGGGTGGCTCAGTTGGTTAAGCATCTGCCTTCGGCTCAGGTCATGATCCCAGGGTCCTGGGACTGAGCCCTGTATCAGGCTCCCCCTTTAGCAGGGAGTCTACTTCTCCCTCTCCCTCTCCCCACAACTTGTCTCGCATGCTCTCTCTCTCAAAAATCTTTAAGAAAAAAAAAGTTATAGTAATATAGAGTGGGCACATGGCAATCACTAAGCAATTTTCTGTTTTATTATTATTTAGTGCCTTTTTCTTTTCAATATAAATAAAAGCCCATACTTACAGTCATAGAATATCAGATCTAGAAGGGGCACCTTGGTGGCTCTGGTTAAGCATCTGCCTTCGGCTCAGGTCATGATCCCAGGGTGCTGGGATCGAGCCCCACATCAGTCCCTCTGCTCAGCAGGAGCCTGCCTCTCCCTCTCTTTGCCGCTCCCCATGCTTGTACTCTCTCTCTGTCAAATAAATAAATAAATAAAATCTTAAAAAAAAAAAAAAAAACTATCAGATCTAGAAGAGTTCTCAGAGATTGTCAAGCCAGTTTCTACTCCTGCCCAGACAGAGGAAGGGGCTTGGCCAGGGCCACAGTTAATCCAGGGCAAAGCCAGGGCCAAGTGCCCTAACCCCTGTCCAGTGATCTTCTCTCTGCCTTGTGGGGCTTCTGCCAACTTCCCCCATTGACCCAGAAGCAAGACCATTATAAATCAGAGAGATAATAAGAAATGAACGTTTCACTCTCATGAGATGCCGGCTTTGCTGAGGGCCACCCAAGAACATTTCGCTCTGCCACTCTGTGTTACGTTAGCCTTGGTCCAGACCAGAGTTTTTTAACCTGGGGCCCACATGCATCAGAATTATTTTGTGGGAGAATGCTAAAAATGCAGATTCTGAGTCTCTACCTAGCACCTTCCAAATCAGAATGTCTGCAGGCAGACCCTGGGAACTAGAATTTTAAGAAGTTTCTCTGACCCACCTTCTGTACACTGAAGTGTCATTGCCACTGGCTTGAAGTTTTAATATCTCTATTTCTCACAGCATGTGGTTCCTGAACTTGATCTTGGCACTGTGTGCATTAGGACACTTTCCAATTGAAATATAACCCCATGCAACGATGCATTTGCTGTATCCAACTCTGACAGACTGTCAAGACCTCTCTTGGATGGACTGTCCCACTCACCATACCCTTGAAAGAGCAAGAGATCATATGTTCTGCTGAGTTAAGGCCTTTAGAATCCAAGACTTTGGAGACAAAGCAGCCGAGCACTAGAAGGGACCTCGCACCCGCTTCCATAGCCAATCCAATCAGGCTCCAGTGTGCAGCTTTAGAGAAATAAGAAGCTCGGGGATCCCCTGGATGGTGTTTGGCCAAAGAAGGGAGGCAAATCCCACACCCATGGGCTGCCTGCCTTCCCTCTTACCCCAATGCCCTCATCAACACACCAGGTAATACCTGTCGCTTCCCCAGTGTCTGTAAAGAAGACGATAGCACATATGGAAGCATTATAGTTCACAGCTATTTTTGGCTCAAGGAGGAAGAGGGTTGATAAATGTGTCCTTGCAGTAGGCTAAAGAGGGCAGGACATGAAATCTGTGCAAAGTGACAGGAGCTTTATCACTGATGAAGAACTGACATCCCCAGATGGCAGGGCCACCCCTTGCTTCCGGAGTGGCCAGTAGAACAGCTAATGAAAAACATAGCCCCTCCCCCTCCCCCATAGTTGCCACTCTGCCTCCTGCCCCAGCTCTCCTGGGCTTGCCCGCAAAGAAGCAGGAGCAGTGCTGGATCACGACAACGGCTTGCCGCTTCCTCCTTCCTCAATCCTGTAGGGGTCCGGGTCTGCTCAGAGGGAGCCCTAGCAGGTGTTCGGAAAGGGACAGGTAGGGAAGGTCCTTTGTCGCAACGAATGCAGATGGTCCTGGCATCTGGCAGACAGGGGCCAGGGCTGCTAAATTCTGTAATGCGAGACACAGTCATACGACAAAGAAATACCCAAGCAATGGTGCCAATTGTATCCCACTAAGAAATGCTGGCAGAGGGGCGCCTGGGTGGCTCAGTGGGTTAAAGCCTCTACTTTCGGCTCAGGTCATGATCTCAGGGTCCTGGGATCGAGCCCCACATGGGGGGGGGGTCTCTGCTCAGCGGGGAGCCTGCTTTCCCCCCCTCTCTCTCTGCCTGCCTCTCTGCCTACTTATGATCTCTCTCTGTCAAATAAATAAATAAATCTTAAAAAAAAAAAAAGAAATGCTGGCAGATTGTGGCTTTCCAACTTTTTTGAACAAGACCCTTGGTCTCACAATTTCATAAACACACACTTTTTTTTTAAGATTTTTTATTTATTTATTTGAGACAGAGAGAGAGGGAGAGAGAAAACACAAGAGGGGAGGGAGGGATAGAGAGTGAGGGAGAGCAGACCCCCTGATGTGCAGGGCCCCCCCCACCCCGCCCGTGGGGTTCAATCCCAGGGGATCAGGACCTGAGCCGAAGGCAGATGCTAACTGACTGAGCCACCCAGGCATGCTAATCAAAACACACTTCGCGTGGCAATATTTGCCCTTACTACATGTAGTGAGCTCAGGTAGTTTCTGCCCTGTTTGCTCCACTGGATTAAAAAACAAAAGACCGATTGACCAAAACCTATTAAATAGATTTTATGACCTATAAATGGGCCACAACACATATTAGGGTGTGACCATTTGAAAATTCTTTTTAAAGTTTTTTTACTTATCTATTTGAGATAGAGCGAGAGAGAGAGAGAGAGCATAAGCAGCAAGGGGGGGGAGGGGGGGAGCTGCAGCCAGAGGGAGAAGCAGGCTCCCCGCTGAGCAGGGAGCCCCACATGGGGCTGGATCCCAGGGCCTTCACCGACTGAATCACCAAGGCGCCTCCATTTCAAAATTCTTAATCAGCACCAGTGAGTGGAAATATGAAGCACGGAGGGGATCTCTCCGTAAGCATTAGTCATCTGCTCTCACCCTCACTGCTTGACTTAACAAAATCTCAGGGCTAAAGTGAAAGCCCCAGGGACTTCTGATGAGCTAAACCAGTCTTGCTCTGTCTCCCAAAACCAGATGCCCCAAGAGAGACAAACAATTGTCCACTGCTGAGGCCTGCGGTTTTGCTTTCAGACTGGCAGCCCATGTTTTGCATTTCCCCGCGGGCTGGGGAACGGAGGGCTCCTAGCCAGTCAAAGGTTTTACATCACAGTGGACAATGGCACCAACTGCAGCGGGAGTGCAGCAGGGCTGAGAGCTCCGCTTCAGGCCGAGGGGGCCGCAGGGACGATTTCTCACCCTCCGGAACCAGAGCCAGGCACTTGAATCGGATGGGCAGCCTGGTTCTCCGCGCCAATTCCACACTTCCCTGCCACGGGCGTGCCAGCCGGCCGGGTTCTACCGTGCGGGAAGAAGTGCAAGAAGAGATGCCAACCATGAGGCCAGGCTCGAGGAGTGGGGCCTGTACCACAGGTTGGCAGGGCCACCAACCACCCTTTAACTCCCCGCTGACCACTGACAACCGTCACAGACTAAATAACCAGACCCCTCCCACCCACTGCATCCTCTAATATCCTTACCATGCTCTTAACTAGCATCATATCAACATATTACTTTAAAATGGTTGAAAAGACGCCATTTTCAGAAAAAGTGGCCTCCCCCTGCCTCTCGGTGGACAGTCCCTTCTTATCTTGGTTTATGCTTTCCCCACTTCCTGGATTTAGTGACTCAGTGTTCTCGCATTAGAGTCATTGCGTAAAGCACCACACACTCTCCCTGCAGGCCCCAGGCGCTGCCCAGGTCTGGACACCCCCTCCCCGGCTCCCCGCACCACTCCAGGCCCTGGGAGGTCTCGACCCTTCCAGGGATCCCATGCCGAAGGACGTGCGAGATTCCAGGTCTCGCCCCCAAAAAGTAGACAACGTAAAATGTTGGCTGGCAGCGGCCTGAGCCCGTCCATGTTCTTACAATCTAAACAAGGCTATGACGACCCACCGAGGTAGGGGCCTTCATGGCTCCCTCGCCGCTTCTCTCACGCAATCCTCACAGGAACCCTGGAGGTGGCAAGGCATCTCTTCTTCCCCCCACCGCAGAAGACTGAAACTCACCAGGGTAAGCAGCTCACTCTCTCAAGGTCAGTGGGTCAAGAAAGGGCAGAGCTGACACTCAAGCCTGGGTCTCCTGGCCTCACTTCACTCCATCCCCTCAGCAAGGCACTCAGGCTTTCCTCTGAAGCCCGCCCCCGCCTCCCCCAACTCTCCGGGTGACCCCTGGCAAGACAGCTGAGAGATTCTCACCTTCGCAGGAGAGGTTGCAGGAGCCTCACTGGACTTTCAAGGGCAACGGGAGCTTCTCATCAACACGTGTGTCCAAGGAAATCCCAACAGGCTTTGCTCCCACGTCAACATGGCGCCTCACAAGTAACATGTGCCAAGAGGGACTATGGCTGATGTGGGTACCTCGATGTTTGCTTGGGGTGGGCCCATGGGACCCCCGATTCCAAGAGCCGCCTGTGGTCTGTGGGTCAGGGTGAGGAATCCCAGGTGGCATTGGCATCTGCAGTCCAAGGAGGCGGCAGCACGCTAGAGGTAGCTGGGCCCTGAACCCAGAGGACAAGAGTCCCTCATCTGTGGCCGTTTTGTGAAGGAGCAAGTATCCTCTCCACCGCAAAAATTCCTGAAGTACTCAGGTGTTCCGCCCAGAGAAAATAGCTGATGGGTATGCCGATCACGTGAGCCTTCGAGAAAAAGGTTCGACGGGGCTGTGTGGGCTCTTTGTAGAAAAGCTCAGCAGTGTAAAACATCTCAGAAGAGACTCTCATAGAAAACAAATAAGAAGCAACTTTTCAATTGTTTTCATTTAAAAGGGGCAAGTTTTCAACGACTTAGAAAATGATCAGAACCTCCCTTTGCCCAAAGTTTTAAATACATGTGTTACAAGGGATTTTCTTGAAGCCAAATTTCCTTTTTTTAATGTTTGTGAACCTCATGAAATGGAACACCTACCTTCTTCAAAAGATACTTTGAAGCCATAAAAATGTTCATACACTTTGACTCAATAATCCCCTTCTGGGAAACTAGCCTAAGAAAATACCCTGAAATATGGAAAAAGCCATATGCAGAAAAATATTCATCAAAGAGTTGCTTAGTGAAAAACTGGAAGCAGCCCAAATATTCAAAAAAGGAAAGAGAGGATGGTAAAGTAAATTATGGTATAAGCCTTGAAGAAATGTTCTATAACCATTAAAAATGATGGGTATGGAGTTTATGAAGGATCACAGAAAATATGATAAAGTATTGGGTGTGGAAAATCTGGAACAATATTTGCACGCATGACTTGTAAAAACAGGAAAGGAACATAAAAATATAGTTGTCACTATGTCAAAGTGGTAGGCATATAGATTTTTCCTTATTTTTGAATAGCTCTAATTTTATTATATCTCTACTTTTTCAAGTATTTCAATCCCTAAAAAAAGTTTGGGGGCTGGGGGGCCAGTAGATGCTGTTCATGCTTTAAGTAGGAAGAAACATTAGTAGAGGTCACGGGTAATTAAAATGGGAAACTACCCATCTTAGTGTACAAATTATTGT
Organism: Nasua narica; assembly: GCA_028533885.1. Classification (NCBI taxonomy): domain Eukaryota; kingdom Metazoa; phylum Chordata; class Mammalia; order Carnivora; family Procyonidae; genus Nasua; species Nasua narica. The sequence goes on along the minus strand of CM052813.1, from coordinate 52,326,427 downwards.
TTTTAGAATGCTTTCATGTTTTAGGAAATAAATATATAATACATGCAAAAGGCAGTGTTGTTCAAGGCTCAAACCACCCAAATTATATTTCTGCAGAAAGCATTCAGGGTGTACAGAGTCTCTTATTTCCGTGTTTTTAGGTTGCTAGGATCCACTTACAAGGGGCTTCTTGTCAAGAAGCCTGGAAATGATACTTCATATCTCTCTACATTTTTATTTCTTCTGTAGGACTCAATATGCCATGGCTATGAGTGTTGGACTCAGAAAACAAATCTCATTTTCTCCCTCCACCATCCAGGACACTTAGAATAATGGAAGAATTGAAAGGAATTCAAGGTCATTCATGTATAACTCTCCTGGGCAGGAGCCCATGTCACAGCGATGTGGGTGGGGAGTTGGACATTCAGCATCCTGGGTGTGCTATGGAAGTGTGAACCTGGAGTCAAAGTCCTACCTGGGGACAAGACAAGGCCCGCGTGCAAAGGTGAACACACACCGCAAATCCAAATCCAAATCCCTAGGAAAATACAAACCGGAAATGGCAATCAAAGAAACGTCGTTCTTAACACAATTTAAAAAAAAAAAGAAAGAAAGAAAAAGGAAACATAAAGACACCTGTTCAGGTATTCATTGTTGTACAACAAACTATCCTAAAATTTAGCAGCCTGAAACAAACACCGATTTATAATATTTCATGATTTTATGGGTCAAGAATTTAGGCAAGGCTCAGCTGGGAAGCGCTTTTGCTCTTTATGGCCTCTGAGGGCACTCACTGGTACTTGGCCGGAAAATGAATCCAGAGGTTCCAAGGGTGCCCTCATGTGCATGATGCCTGGGGTGGCTGGCGGAATGGGGTCGGCTGCAGGTGTCGGCCACAGCCCCTACGCTGAGCCCCTCTGGTATCGCAGTCTCTACGAAAGCTTGGAGCTCTTACGTGGTGGGTGGCATCTCCCGGAGCAAGCATTCAAAGGTACGGAGCCAAAAGCTGCAAGACTTTATGCAACTTAGCTCAGAAGTTCCAGAACATCACTTCCGTTGCAAACTACAGTTTGTCAACACAACACTAAGCTCAGCCCAGGTTCAAAGGCAGGGAATTAGACCCCATCTCTCAATGGGAGAGAGAGCAAAGAATCTGTGTTCCTCCCTGGTCTACTGCAGCATCATTCTGCATGAACGAGACCCGGAGGGAAATCGCAGGGAGCAAGCAGAGCAGGCCAAGGCATGGAGAGGGAGCTCCTGCATATATTCGCGGTCATGGTGTAGGCGACTACCGCACTTAGAGAAGGCCCCTTGTCAATATGTACAGAATGTATAAAATCGGAGGAAGGCTATGGGGATTGACCAAGAATTCACCAGCCCTAGAGCTGGGCTTTCTCAGTGCTGGCTGCCACTGGCCTCACCCGGGGGCTTTCAAAAACACTCCTGTCTGACCCACTCCCAAACATTCTGAAGTGCATGGTTGGAGGCACGGCCAGAGGCAAAAGGATTCCTAGAAGCTTCCCCAAGTGACTCCAATGTGCAGCCAAGACTGTGAGTTCCTGCCACGGGGGCTTGTGATACTCCTCATAAAAACCAAATGAATGAATAAAATCAGCTTTTCCTCACTCCACTTTAGGGCCAGATGCCACTGGATAGGCTCTTAGGGTCCAAAGATTTGGGAGCTTAAAGAAAAATTTAACTCCTCGGACACTAGGGTCAACCCTGGAATGTTGTCACATGTTCATAGCCTGGAGATTTTGCCAAGACGGGTTTAAGTTTGCTTTCTTTTCTTTTTTTTTTTTTTAAACCACATGGTGAATAGCTCTGTGTTGATTCCCCCTTCCCCTTATTATTTTGCAATGGACCTTCTTCAAAGACTTGAAAAATTGAATGTAGCATGTCCCCGATATAGATGCCTAAGAATAAGTCAGAAAACATTTGAAATATATTTAGAAAAAAATACCATTTTGTATTACAAGGATTGAGGGTCTATAGAAAGACGCCTTTCAGAATAAATGTCAGCATTCTTCTAGGATGAATAAGTCCCTACAGTGGTCCCATGGCAACCAGTCAGTTCATTCTCCAATTCGACTCATAACTGCTCATTGATTCTGTGCGAGGCCTTCTGGAATGGGGTTGGAGCTCCAACACATCCTTGGATGATGTGGAAACTTTTGATCCAGTCCTGGGAAATTGATGCTTTCCTTCCTTTCACAAACCAGAGCGACCCAGAGGTGTTTGCTCAGACTTCTCTTTTTCACTCTCCGAGTCTTCCTGCCGCCGGGATCTGATGAGCAAGGGCTACAAAGGAAGAAGTGTGACAAATAATGCAAATGGTTCTCAAAGTGTGGCCCCTGGATCAGCAGCATCCACGTCACCGGGGAGTTCGTTAGAAATGCAAACTCTCCTGCGCACACAGCAGACCTGCTAAATCGGTCACCGTGGGGTGGGGCCCGGTCATCAGTGTGTTAGCCAACCTTCCAGGAGATTCCGGCCCACTCGAGCTGGGAACCACTGATTAAGCACACAGATGGAACACGAACAGGCTGGGCTTCAAATGCCAGCTCCCCAGCTTACTTCTTGGGTAAGTAACTCCACCTCTCTCATCCTGTTTCCTCATCTGTAAACTCGGAATACTAGCATGTCCCACTGTAGGGTTATTTGGGGATTTAGGGAGTGAGTGCAAGCAGACGATAGAACAGTGTTCTTTGCAGGGCCAGGATGAGAGTGAGACAGGTGAGGCGCCTGCCGTGCTGGGGGTACCTCTGGAAATTCTGTCCCCATGGGGGGGACCTCACCCTAGTACCAGCCCTGGTTCTTGATATTCCAAAAGTGCTCAGTAAGTGGCTGCTAGTATTATGTTATTGAGGAATCTGAGGTTTCATCCATTTTCGGGATCTTGGCCAGGCAGAGCTCCAGAGTCAAAGTCTTCGAACAGCTGGTGTAGAGGAAAGAGCGCTGGCTTTGGTGTCCATAGGTCCAGACCCTAGGAATATCAGCCAAGGAGCGAGGTGCAGAGCAGAAGAGCAGAGGGAGGTGCAGACCAGTAGCAGAAGAGGAACAAGCCTAGTGGCCCAAGACAGGCTCCTCCCACTGGGCAGGGCTCCTTCTTCCCTTCTCCTTTCTGAGAGAAGGCAGAGGCCACCCTTGAGTTTGGATTCCCCCATCCATGATCGCTGGATTTTCTGTATCAGAAAATCCGATCCTTGCTCATCAGATCCCAGGGGCATTGACTGGACAATGACAACATCGAAGATCCATTCCTGATTGAAAGTCTCAGCAAATTAGGAATAGAAGGGGAATAGAAGGAGGCCTCCTCTATCTGTCCAAGGGCACCCACAGAAGGATGCACCGGTACCGTCTTCCTTAATGCTCAAAACTGGCCCCCCCACCTCAGATCAGGAACAAGGTGAGCGTGTCTCACTGCTCCCCTCTGAGGTACCAGAGGTTCTAGTCAGTTGCTTAAAGCAAGAAAAAAGAAATGAAAGGCATCCATATTGGAAAAGAAGAAGTAAAATTGCCTAAATTTATGCATGGATGCCATGATTGTCTGTAGAGAATCTGATGAAATCTTAAGTAAAGCTACTGGAACTAAGAAGTGTTCTCGGCAAGCTTGCAAGATACCAGATCGCGGCACAAAAAGCGATTATATTTCTATATACTAGTGACAAAAAATATTGGAATTTGAAATTAAAAAACATCATTTACAATAGCATAAAAAGTATGAAATGCATAGATACAAATCTATCAAAAGATGTGAAAGGCCCATACTGCAAACTATAGAACACTGCTGACGAAATTAAACAAGACCTAAATCAGTGGTGTGATAGCCCATGACCTCATTCAAGGTCACAAAGACTTACCCCTATGTTTTCTTCTCAGTCTTCTAGGTTCAGCTTTTACATTTGGGTCTTTGATTCATTTTTAGTGTTTTTTTTTTTTCTTTTAAGACTTATTTATTTATTTGAAAGAGAGAGAGCAAAAGCAAGCAGGGGATGGGCAGAGGGCAAGAATATCCAAGCAAATTCCTGCTGAACCTGGAGCTTGATCTCACAACCCTGAGATCATGACCTGAGCTGAAACTAAGAGTCAGATACCTGACTGACGGAGCCACCCAATTGCCCCTGGAGTTGGTTTTTACATATAGCATGAGGGAGAGGACCAACTTCATTCTTTTGTGTGTGGATATCCACTTGCCCCAATACCATTCGTTGAAGACTCTGTCCCCCCCCTCCCCCGCACCCCAGTTGAATGATCTTGGCACCACTACAGAAAATTGATTGATCATAAAAGTAAGGTTTCTTTCTGGACTCTCAAATTCTGTTCCATTGCATGGATGTCTACCTTTAGAGATAGTACTATACCATCTTGATTGCTGTAGATTTGTAGTAAGTTTTGAAATTGTGATATTACTCTTTTTTCAAGATTACTTTGGCTTTTCTACATTTGGACAACTGATTTTTCACAAAGACATCAAGGTAGTTCAGTGGAGAAAGTAGTCTTTCCAACAGATAGCGTTCCAGAACAATAAGACATCCATATGCCTATGGTTTTCACTCTCTTCTTCCTGTTACCCTTGCTTTTGGCTCACCCCCCATTTTCTGAAATGCTTCTATTCTTCTAGAAGTCATTTCCTTACGTCTTTTCAAAAACATAAATTTAATTAAATTTAATTCAATTAAAGTCTTCTCAGTCTGTGCTTTCTCTTTTTGCAGGCTGTGACTGATCTCCCCATTCATAGATTATTTTGGAAATCTGGGAGCATGAGCAGCTTAAAGAGAAAGACTGCTGGGAGTGGGAGTACAGCCTTCTGTCCTTGGTGCCTCCCCCAATGGCCCTCCGTCCCCTGGCTGGCCTTGGGAAGGGTCTAGGCGACCTCAGCTACCAGGACTCAGGGACCTGCAGGACCAGGGGGCATGGGGCAACTTCTCTGACTTGGTTTCTGAAGGAGTAAAGGCCTCCTCAGCCACTTTGTCCGTTAGCATAACATGTGTCTATATGACACGGATGTCCAGCTAAGCTGCAAGGCCTTGCAAACAGGTCTTAGAAGGCCCAGATCTGGCCATCAGGGGAGCGGGAGGTACCAAGAGAGTTCTGTGTAGCACAGAGCCCTCATGGGTTGGCGCCCCCCACCCCCACTCCATCTGGCAGCATCTGTCTCACCCCACAAAGAAATCAAGAATCACCTTGTTAGAAATCAAATTCTCAGGCCCCACCCCAAAGCTATCGAGTCAGAAACTCTGAGGTGGGATGTGGTTTTTTGTCTGTTTGTTTTGTTTTATGTGCCCCTGTTCTTTTGTTTTAATTTTAATTCAATTAGCCAACATATAGTACATCATTAGTGTTTGATGCAGTGTTCAATGATTCATTAGTTGTGTATAACACTCAGTGCGCATCATATCACGTGTCCTCCTTAATACCCATCACTCACCTACCCCATCGCCCCACCTCACGCCCCTCCAGCAGCCCTGTTTGTTTCCCTGAGTCAAGAGTCTGTCATGGTTTGTCTCCCTCTCTGATTTCTTCCCATTTAATTTTCCCTCTCTTTCCCTATGATCCTCCACGCTATGTCTTATGTTCCACATATGAGTGAAACCACATAATTGCCTTTCTCAGATTGACTTATTTCATTTAACATAATCCCGTCCAGTTCCATCCATGCCGATGCAAATGGTAAGTATTCATGCTTTCTGATGGCTGAGTAATATTCCATTATATATATGAACCACCTCTTTCTCCATTCATCTGTTGAAGGGCATCTCGGCTCCTCCCACAGCTTGGCTCCCAGCACTCCAGGGTTTATCCAGCCCTTCAGGTGATTGGGATGCCCCTGGGAGTGAAAGCATTTATCTGCTTGGCACTAAATTACCAAAATTTCATATCCTCCTTCTGCCATTTGCCACCTGTTACTTAAAATCTCTAGGGCTCAGTGCCCCATCTGTGCAGTGAGAATGATAATATCATACAAGGTTCCTGGATGCTCTTGTTTACGTTAATGGAACAATCCCTGTAAATTACTTAGGAAGCACATAATAATCACTAGCTTATAAATTGAATTTTTCTTGCCTTCACTGTTTCTGAAAATTCACTGTCATATGTAATCATTCATAACACTTCTTAAAATCTCTCAAAGAAATTCGTATGATGGCCTCACTCATGTTTCTAAGAAGCAAAGTAGGTATCGTCGTCACCTTCATTGTCTGCGTGTGGGAAGGGAGGCTCAGATCCTGAACCGTCTTTCCAGGGTCACAGTAACAAAGTCATGGATCTGCAAGGTAAGCCACTTCCAACTGGAACATCTTTGTCTTTTGTCACGTCATGAGTTCTCAGAGAGCAGGCTTGAAATCTCAGGTGACACAGGTTTAACTGTTTTAATTAGCTACCTCCATTTATCCCTTGTGGGAAGAAAGATGTGGTTAAGGTGATGTAGTCAGTCATATATAAAGTTCTTTGTAGGGAGCGCCTGGGTAGCTCAGTTGGTTGGGCAACTGCCTTTGGCTCAGGTCATGATCCCAGGGTCCTGGGACCGAGTCCCACATCCGGCTCCCCGCTCAGCGGGGGACCTTCTTCTCCCTCTCCCACTGCTGCTCCCCCTGCTTGTGTGCTCTCTCTCTCTGTCAAATAAAACAATAAAATCCTTAAAAAATAAAGTTCTTTGCAGGACCCAGCCCAGCACCTTACTCCCTGCTCTCCAAGAGTCCTCACTCCCGAAAGAGGAGACGCTGTCCCGTGACGTGGAACGGGCCTACTGCACCCCACCTTCGGGCTCCAACATCTCTTAGCTGAGCACGTGACCTTGAACAAGGCACCTTGCCTCTTAGAACTTCCTTGTCCTCTTCTGTAAAAGGGGGTGTCAACCCTCCCCTGCCCAGCTCCCAGAACGCCTTGGGTGTCAAGAGGAAAGGTAGGCGCGGAAGGGTTTGCAAGCTGTAAAGTGCATGCACGAGTATGGAATCAGAAGGTGCTGAGGTGGTAAAGGAAGAGTTTGCTGAAGACGGAGACGGCCACCCCCACCCCCCAGCACTCAACAGCCCTGTCGTCTGGGCTTTGGCAAAGCCCTGTGCAGCTGGTGGGAGGTAGGTGGGGACTGAGGGAGAATTCTCAGGGTGTGCGGGCTGAGCCTTGCTGGGGAGCGGCCTGCAGGGGCAGCTCAGAGACCCTGCCAGGCACAGCCACGGGCCTGTGCCACCACCACAGGCAGGAGCCATCGGCTCCAGGAACCCCTCTTCTGCCCTGACTGGCCCAAGGGGCTCTGGGATCCCCAGAAGTGAAACAAGCTCTCGTCCCAGCTGCCAGTTCACCAGAAGACCCCGGGCAAGACCCTCACTTCTTCGGCCTCAGTGCTACAACACAACCATCTGGTTCTCAACCATCCCACCTCCCCTCTGATTGTGCCTCCTACACCTAGTGTGTGCAGGCCAGAGTTTCCTCGACCCATAGCCCTCCCTGAGGAAGGACGAATGTGTTTGCCCCTCTGCAGTTCTGACAGGCACACAACCGGGCTCCAGGAGACAGTCTCCGAGCAGCTGGGGTCGGAGCTAGGGATCCGTCTGCCTGGATTGGAATCCTAGCAGACTGTGTGTGTGCAGGCAACTTGGATCCTCAGTTTCTCCATCTGCAAAATGGAGGTCATAAAGCATTCCCGCCTTACTGGGTTGGGGATTAGTGAGATGGTCTGCGTCAAGGGCTCTGCCCAGCTCCTGTGAAAAGGAGCTATTATCGTATTCAGCAACACAGCCATACAGAAGACCACCCTGAGCTGATGCCAGGAAAAGACGGAGAACCTGATACTGTTAGGAGCCTTTGAGCACAAACATACAGGGGCTGCCTGCTGCATCTTCTGGGCTTGAGGAAAAGCTGGAAATAGTCTGGGGACCCCCAGCACCCAGGGCCCCCAGTCTGGGAACTACTGACCGAAAGAGTCTGAAAGCTTCTAGCTCGGACAGCCCCTCAGTTATGCTGAAAGTCCGCCAAACCTCTTAAAAGCAATCCATGTGGCCAGTGGCAGCTGGGCAGCAGTGAGTCTGAGGCGGACCCCAAGAGGAGTCGCCGCAGCCCAGAGAACTGTCTCTGGGGCTGGGACACCTGGAAAAGTGTCGCACATCAGAGAGAAGCTTGCAGCCTCCCGTCCAGCTCGTCCAGGAATTGAGTCTCCACACCCCTCCCATCTCTCTGATTTGAAAAGGCCAGGAGAGAGGAAGTGGTTATTTCAAAGACTAGGTGAGCCCCCTCTGCAAAGGGGTCAGAAAGCCCGAGCCTTGAGTCCCCCAAGGAACTGCTGAAAGAGAGAACTTTGCCTGTTTCCTTCTCTTCGTGTCCCCTTTTCTCTCCCTGCAGGCTTGTTCTAAATATATCTCTTAGAGGTCAAGATACAGGATGGCGGGGTGCCTGGGTGGCTCAGTGGGTGAAAGCCTCTGCCCTCGGGGTCCTGGGATCGAGCCCTGCATCGGGCTCTCTGCTCAGCAGGAAGTCTGCTTCCCCTTCTCCCTCTGCCTGCCTCTCTGCCTACTTGTGATCTCTTTCTCTCTCTGTCAAATAAATAAAAATAAAATCTTAAAAAAAAAAAAAGATATAGTGGCAAGGAACAGGAACTAGCCACCAAAAGTAGAGAGAAAACTCAAGAGCTGGGCAGGGTGGGAGTCACTTGGCGGGGGGCAGCCATGCCACTGAGATCATCCAGGGCAAAGGCCACAGTGATAGAAAGGCTACAACCCTCCCATCTGTGATGGCCTCACACCCTTGTGTCTCTGGGTGCTCCCACCATCTCAGGAGAGCCAAGGCAGGGCTTCTTATTCCCTTTGCACGGAGGGAGAAACTGAGAGCCAGAAAGGAAGCAAAAACACTAAAATGACAGCTCCCTTTCATTGAGCACTTACTCATTTGCCAGTAGGTACTAAGAACCCAGCACATATTACCTAACGCATGAGGATGTATTTGATCCCCACGAGAATTGTACGAGGGAGGTACTATTATTACTAAACCCAATTACAGATAAAGAAAGCACGGCACCGAGAGGTCAGGTAACTTCTGTCCGACAGCAGAGCCCACGCTTGTGTAATCACTGGCTACGCCAGCCCTGCCCACGGACCACAGGAGTCAGTGGAAGGGCCAAGAGCCAAGCCAAGTTCAGTGCTATATCCCTGGCACTCCTCTGTGGTCACCATCAGGATGGGCTTTTCTAGCCCTCAGATCTACACCAAAATCAAGGAGCGGCTGTGTGGGAGGAAGGGAGCTCTCCATCACTGAGAGGCATCTTAAACCAAACTACACGATCACTGGGGGAGGCAGGGGTGGTGTTATGGAGGTGATGGGGGTAGGACCCAAGGTTCTTCCCAGACACGAGCCACTGTGTTCCAGGCAGGAAGGAGACAATCGCTGAAGTTGCTGAGCAAACCTCCAAAACCGAATTCTAGGTCCCATTTTTCCTTTCCAGCTCGTGTCATTCATTCCCTCACCTGTGCTACGATTTCCTAAGAGCCTCACATGAGCCAGACCCTGGGTCATAGAAGACAGACCGGACAGACACAAGCCCTGCCCTCCTGGAGCTTCTGCCCTGGGACCCACATAACCCAGTGGCCTTTCTGGAACTTTCTCTACTAAACCAAGATTTCCTACTCTGGACCGTGGCTCGTTCTGCTTCCCTGTCACCCACGCTGACATGAAACCCAGCTCAGACGCCCGTCCTGGCCTTCCCCACAGCGGCGCCACTCCCACCAGGTTCCCGGACCACTGCAAGGCTCTTGTGGGCCTCATGGGCAGCCATGCTGACCTGCTCTGAATTTCCAGCAGACGCTTTGGGGATGGCGAGTTCCTGCCCAAGACCACAAGCTCATGGACAGCAGGGATCGTGTCCTACCTGCTCGAGCACCGAGGATGTGGCAGGAACCGCTCTGCCTCTGTATTTACACCAGTGAACAAAGCAGGCCTGGAGCCTGTCCTTACTGACGTTCTAGCGGCAGCGGCTATGTGGACAGATCAATGACTGAAGGAATAGGCACCGAGTCGTGAAAACTCCTTTTGAGACCCTATACCTAGAAAAAGGTATATTTGAGGACCGTTCTCATAGCCACAGGCCACGTATTTATCTAAACTAAGTGAGCTTGTGGAGGAAGCCTACCTTCCTCTGCAGTGTGAGTGTTTAAAAATCACCGGAAAGAGATTGTGTTGGAATTAGTCTTTGCAAGAGGACCCAGCTTGGGGGACCCAGAGCCTTGAGGTATTAGTCGGAGGCTCGGAGGAAAAAAAAATAAACTAAGCTTTAGAGTCCCAGAGGTAATTCAATTTGAGGAAACACCAGGCCGAGGGACAGTAATAACAAAAATAATCCCAGCAAACACTTACATAGCACAGACTGTGTGCCAGGCCCGGAAGAAGCCCCCAGTTCCTGACAGATGACGAGGCTGTGCTGGAAGGAAGGGGAGGCCATGGGGGGCGGGGGTGACCCCGACTGGAGCCATCCCTTGAGATTGGACCATTGTTCACTTGGGCTCCTACTGTCCCATGATCTGCAGCAAGCCCGCCAGCCAGGGCCTTTGAAATTCCCAGGACTTCAATAGCAGAAAAGACAGGTCTTTGCAAGAGAAAGGAAATTTGATTCCCTAAAACGCAAAAACTGTGCTCAGGGAAGGAATTTCCCTGGAACTATGGAGGCGTCTTTACTCCCTGAAAAGTGGAAGAAGTAGACTAGTTCTACATGCAGACCTTCAGCCCTCTGTATAGTGTCCCCATGGCTCCCCAGCAGCCGAGAGTGGCTCTGGTTCATCTGGTTCCCTTTGCTGATGTCTAGTGTTTTGTTTTTTTCTTTTTCTTCTCGAAAGAAGGCCTTCAAGCCCTGTCCCTTCTGATATTTCACAAGGGGTTTGGATGTGTATTGTGGTTTATTTTTTGTTTATTTTGTTCTGAGATTAAAGTATGCAAAATAAAGAAGATACAGTTTTATACCAAAAGAAAAAAAAAAAAAAAGAGCACCTATTGAGTGTATTGAGCACCTATTTGAGGCCAGGCACGGTGCTAGGGCCTGATGGGCAACTCACTCACTGCTGGGCGCAATTCTCATGCGACGCCAGAGCCAGGAATGAATGACATCGATACTGCCCGTCCCCAGGGCTGACAGGCAGCCAGGATGTCCCTCTGTAACTGTCCCACTTATTAAAGTATTTGCATGTTTCTGTTCTCGCCGGTACAGAGCCACTGCCCCGAGCCCGGGGTGCCCCACTCCCTGCCCCAGCTGCCCCAGGCCCTCTTCCCATCGATCCAACTACTCGGAAGTTCACTCTAGCACAACTGGGAGCCTAGAAGACCTGGCTTCCCTCGGTGGCCCAGCCTGCTCTGAGTGCCCAGCGCCTGTTAAATGTTCGGCTTGTCCCCGCTTGCCTGGCTCTCGCGGATCTCCCCAAGCCAGTGCGTATCTCGCTTAACCCCCAGCAGCCCTGTGAGGGGAAACCTGGGCCCTCTCAGACTCTTTCTGGCCCCTCAAATGCCACTGGCCCCCAAGCTTCCTTCGAGATCCACTGCCTTCTTCTTTTTTTAAAATTTATTTTTTAAGATTTTATTGATTTATTTGACAGAGAGAGAGAAAGAGAGAACACAAGTAGGCAGAGAGGCCGGCAGAGGGAAAGGGAGAAGCAGACTCCCCGCTGAGCAGGGAGCCTGATTCGAGGCTCGTTCCCTGGACCCTGGGATCATGACCTAAGCCGAAGGCAGACGCTTAACTGACTGAGCCACCCAGGCGCCCCCATCCACTGTCTTCTTATTTCTCACTGTGTCCTCTAGCGATCTGGCTCCAGTGATCTAGTCTCCTACCGACTCACACCCCCTGAATTTGTCTCTCCCGCCTGGACCTCTCTCCTGAGCTGGCCCTATGGCCAGCTGCCTTGTGGTTATCTCCCTAGGAAGTCCCGCTACCGCCTCAAGATCAAGGTCTCCCCACATAACTGAGGTCAGCTTCTTTCCCAGACCTCTCCTCCTCCCCCCAGTCCTGTAGCATTCCCCATTTCTCTCATTCACACAGGCACGTATTCATGGCAGAAACTTCCACAGAGCCTCATGGTGGGCCAGGCATGGTGCCTGACAGTGAAGATAAGGAAGGAACCAAGATACACCTTCAAGGAGCCTGCAGTCCATCAGGTGTCCCAGCTAGAAACCTCTAACCCCTCCTTCCCTCACCCCTGCAGGAACGTGAAACAAGCCCCATAGTTTGCCTCTTTCCCTCCATCTCCACTACTAAAGCCCAAGCCCAGATCCTCAGCTCTCGCATCAAGGCACCCACCAGCCCCCTCGTCCTCCCTCCTGCAGGGTACTCTAGTTCTCTGCAAACAGCCAGAAGGGCATCTCTAGCATACATCGAAATCTGCCCTCTCCTTAGCTTAGAGCCTTCTATGGTTCCCCACTGCCCTCAAAAGAAAGCCCATGGGGCGCCTGGGTGGCTCAGTGGGTTCATGCCTCTGCCTTCAGCTCAGGTCATGATCTCAGGGTCCTGGGATTGAGCCCCGCATCGAGCTCTCTGCTCAGCAGGGAGCCTGCTTCCCCCTCTCTCTCTGCCTGCCTCTCTGCCTGCTTGTGATCTCTCTGTCAAGTAAATAAATAAAATCTTTAAAAAAAAAAAAAAAGAAAGTCCTTGCTCCCTGACCTGGTATTCAAGGCCCATCCTGACCTCTCTTGCTCCAACAGGGTTGGCCTAGCAGGAAATGAGCTGTGGGTGGTGAGGCCATTTACTCCCAACACCTTGATGACCCCTTATCAGCCAGGAAACACGGGCACACAGACCCCGTACACACAGAGACCCACGGGTACAGACATGCACACACACTCGTGTGTGCCCTGAGACACGAGCAAGCAAGTCTATCCTGGTGTGCATGCATAGTGATGCAGCTGTCAGATTTAGCCAATAAAAACACACGGTTGTTAGTTTGCCCAATGGAACAACAGGGTGACCCTATAAATCGAAAAAGATTTACAGAAACATCAACCCCACACAGCACACAGCTTACGCACACTTAGAGTTCGGTTCATGTGTGTGTACCTCACGCTGTCAAGCCTCCACCACTGATGGGCCTCTCCCCACCTGAGCCTGAATCATGGCAGGGCCACAACTTGGGTCAGCTGTGGAGAGCTCTTCAGGGAAGTGTTGTTCCATGAATAAATACCTAATTGACAGGAATTCCTGGACGTTCAGCTCCAGGAATATTGTGTGCCCGGAGTAATCCCTGCGGAAGCCGGGCTTCCATTGAGCACAGTGCCCTGGGCCTGTAGGGATAACGGTGGGGAGAGGGGTCTGTGGGACCTGAGCCTCTAAACCTGACTTCAACACATCTGTACTGTGTGTCTTTGGGCAAATCACTTAACCTCTCTTAGCCTCTACTAGCTCCTCAGTATAATGGACATGTTCCCCCCAGCAAACCAACTCCTTAGGGTTAGGATGAGACTCACTAAATGACATTTTAGAGTTTGGGATAAAAATTAGTATTTGTAAACTCTTATAGTCAAAGTACAAAATCAAACCAACGCTAAGTGCAGTTGGATTCAGGGATAGAGTGGCCCCTCAGGTTGTAAGTGAAGCACAGAAGAGGAAAGGGATAAAACATTGGAAAACTTAAATTCAGGCAGTTAAAAAGGGTGGGAGGAAACTTTCGGAGGTGAAGGATATGTTTATGGCATAGAAAGCAGTGCTATTTTCATGGATGTATACCTGTCTCTAAACTCATCAGATTGTATATATTAAACATGGACAGGTTTTTGTATGTCAATCACATTTCAATAAAGTGGTTTTACAAAATAATAAAGTCAAGCATTAACATGAATTAATTACTGTAGAGTCACATTGTAAATAGGTTAATTTCTAAATTTAGCATATGTGGGAAAAAAACTGCGTACCTTCAAAGCACTTTGAAACCATCTAGGATTACATATACGATGTTGTCCAATGTCGAATAATTCTTACGCACACTGAAGCTGAGGACCCCTGAAATAGAATGAAGGTGGGGATGAGAGGAGCTTCTACATGCAAATGTCTGGGCGCTTTCTGCTTTTAAAATGACTAGCAAATCTCTAGTGAATGGTGGGGGTGGAGAATTTCAGAATTTCTGGGATGCCTGGGTGGCTCAGTGGGTTAAAAGCCTCTGCCTTTGGCTCAGGTCATGATCTCAGGGTTCTGAGATAGAGTCCCACATAGGGCTCTTTGCTCGGCAGGGAGCCTGCTTCCTCCTCTCTCTCTCTCTCTGCCTACTTGTGATCTCTCTCTCTGTCAAATAAATAAATAAAATCTTTTAAAAAAAAAAAAGAATTTCAGAATTTCTGTGTGCCTACTCTCTATTCTTTTGAAAACATTGAGTTTCTAATGGTTGACCTTAGCATGGTCCAGCAATATTTCTGATTTTTTTTCCCGCCTGCGAACACAATGGAATTGGACGTCCCTGCTTCCTTGAGCTTAGGGGAGACCATGTGACCTGCTTGGGCCAATGAAATGTGGACTGAGGTGGTTTACTAGGGGGCAGAAGCATTAAAGGGCTGGTAACAACTCTTCATCGTCTCCTCCCCCAGCTGCAATGACCAACAACGTTCCAGATGGTGAGCTCTGAGAATCCTAGAGAGGCCAGCGTGGAGCAGAGTCCCCACCAACCCCCAGCGGAGGTGAAGCATGCATGAGAAATGACCGCCAACTCTCACGCCATTCATATTTGGGAGCTGGGTGTTCCTGCAGCAAACCCTAGCTCAACCTGACTAATGCGCTTCTTAATCCTGGTACGCAGAAGTGGATTTGTTTGTTGTTGTAAAGTTTTTTTTTTTTAAGTGGCTTTCCATCTTAAAGGAGGAGGAAAGTTCTAAGTCAGTTTGTAAGTTCAATGAGCCTGGTACAATGTCACTCACTGCACTTACGCGCTGCCCACGTTCCTTCAGGCAGAATCTGTGGCAGCTCGGCAAGTCAAAATATATATTGGCAAGTAGAGTAGATAACAAAACGATGGAGGAGAGAGATAGGAATCCATTCAGAGAAAACGGGAGAGGACTGCACCTAGAAGCTTTGCCACAAGGCAGGAATGAAATATTGTGTCATGAATCAGTGAAAGCATTTAGGCATGGGTAATAGAAGAAATTAGTACCAAAAGGCTCTGGACCAGAGGGCTGGGAGGGAACCATGTTTCCTGAATGCCTGCTGAGTGCCAAATAGTGGGTTACATGCAGTGAAAATACAATTTCTTTTACTTTTTAGTCTCACTAAAGCTGAGTGAAGCAGAAACAGAGGCTCAGAGAGGTCAAATAAGTTGCCGGAGGTCACACAGTGGCAGAGCAAGGCCTCAGACCCATGTGAGCCTTGCTCTGACACAGATGCTCTTATTGGAGCCACAGGGAGGCTGAGTTTCGCCGGATACACTGGCCACGGCAACAGGCTAACGTTCAGCTTCCCAACAGCTCAGACGTGAAGGTCTATCGCAGGGGACCAAGGTGTCCAGAGGGCTAGCCCCACACAGGGAGGACAGCCCTGCTTATGACCCACTGCTCAGCACCCGCAACGGTCCCAGGCTTCTTGGGAGTGTCGTCCGGGGAAGCAGCAGCATTCCAGGCCCAGATGCAGACAGCTGTGTGCTTCCTGCAGCCGCGGGTGACTCATGCTGGGACAAGAAAGCCGCTTCTTTCCTGGATTCCCTGTCCCCAAATCCTAATCTGGGGAAAGCTGCTTTAAGCTCCCCGAACACAAGACTCTGTCTGGGTGGCTGGTGCACGAGAGGGGTGGAGGCCAATGACATCCAGAACAAAGAGGAAATTCAGGGCGGGAGATCGTTTGCTCTCCCTGGCACGCCTCCTGCAGCCATCTGGCTGAGGGGGATGTTGTTCAAACCTCTGGATCGCGGACTGTTTGTTTTTTAAGAGTTTGCAGCTGATTATTTTCATCAGATTCCCTACAACCCACTGCGCTGGCTCCCTTCGCAGGCAAACCTGCGCAGCCAGCGTGGCCTCTCTGCCGGGTTCATGGCCCCCTGGCTGAGAAGCGCAGCCCAGCCGCGCTCTTCCTTAACCAAGCAGGGGCCCCCAGACCCCAAGATGGGGCCTTCGCCTTTGGGTGCCTGGGCCAGCCCACCACATGTTCCAGCTGATGTCAACCGGAGAGGCTGGCGTGAGAGAGGCATTTGAGGGTCAGAAAGCCCCTGGTGGCCATCCCAGCTCTGAAAAGGCAGTGTCAACCTTTTCTGGGCCTCTCCAGAGAGGTCCATTACTCTCCTCTCTGTATGGAGCCTGGGCCTCCATTTCCTCATCCGGGGGCTGGGGACAGCAAAGCTTTATGTCCCTGGGCTGTTGCATACAAGCGGATAGACATATAAGGATATAGGTAAAAGGCCCAAGACCATGTCTGTACACAGCAGGTTCTCAGTAAATACCATGAGTTCCCTTCTTTCATCTCTTCAGAGATACGACACACTGGCCTTTCAGCCCCCTGCTTCCTGGACAAGCAAGAGGGCCACGTCGTCCTCTCCTCACCCTGGGTGATGGGATGCCGGGACTGAGGACTTCCCTTCCAGATGTGATAAGAACGGCCCATGTCTGCAAAGTAACTGCATGATAACTCTTCACCCAGAAAACCGAATTCAAATGGTTTGGTAAGATGTGAGCTTGGTTACTCAATATGCCTTCTGGACATTAGCCTGTCCGTGGGATCAGGGAGACGGTCCCAGGCAGCAGGGTGGGGGCAGAAACTGATCGTTCTGCGGGAGAGGAAGATGCATCTCGTCTACTGTAGGAATCACAAAAAGCTCCGTATGAAAGTCGGGCAGCCCCCGACCTAAGAATCCAGGTTAGGGCAATTCCTAAACCAAATATTGGCTTTCACTCTTTGTATCTTAACCTCTCAGAACTCCTCACTTCTGCCTTTTGGTAGTAAGAGAGATGGGGATTCCTGTAATGTCTTGCCTGGCTCTCCAGTCCCAGCCCTTTCTTCTCCCTGCGGCCATGGCGGGCCCAGATCCGCGGCACTGCCTTCGCTCGGGGTGCTCACAGGGCTCAGCTCGGGTGGGCCTGGCAGCTGGGCTTGAAGGGAAGGGCTTTGGACTCCCTCCTGATACCTGTCCGGGCCTTGCAGCCCATTTCCTCAGGATCACTGGAATCCCTGACCCAAAGACTTGAATCCCAGCCCCAGGCCTCAGGCCCAACCCCAGGCCTCAGGCCTATGGCTCCCAGAATTCCTTAGAAGCCACCCACTTCCCGAGAGGCCCCGTAGTCCCCACTCCTCAACCCCTGGTCACTGCTCTGGCCGCTGCAGGCCTCTCTCTGGACCTCCAGACGCCATTCCTTCCAGCCCAGCCCCAGATCGAGCCCTGTGCAGGGCAGCTGAGCTGACCCGGCCCACTTGCCAGCCCCGGCAAGCCCATGGCTCACTGCCCGTGCCTATGGTGCCCCAGGGGTCCTTCCTTACCCGAGGAACTCACTGCGCACAGGCTTGTTGCCTTTAGGAACAAGCAAATGACAATGCAGTGCGAGAACTGTAGTAGAGACACACAGGGCATAGAAAGGTCCTCTTAGACGAGAACACACTCTACCCGAATGTGTGGGAAGGGAGCTCTGGGGAGGAAACGTGGTCCAACTAGGAGTTTAAAAGCAGAACAGGAAACCTGATGGGGACAGCCAACTTCTCATTGATTCAATGGTCACTTCTATCTTCACCATAATTTGTCTTTTGTGGCTGTCTTCTACTTCACTTAGTTTTGCCTCTGAACTACAAATTCAAGGCAGAATCTTGTCCTAAGTAAAAAAAACTCTGGATTTTCTTAGTAGAGTAGCTAGTAAGGGAGTGCAGGGTGTGGAATCAGAAGCCCATAGGGAAGCCTTGCATCTCTTAATCTTCGGAAGTGACTCCAACCGCCCTAAACCTCAGTTTGCTCTTCAGGAAAGCAGAGAAAATAATTCCATCCAGGCCAGTTGCACAGTTCAGACGAAGTAATGTGTGTGAGGCTACTTCAGGAGTGGGCAGCCCATCCGCTCATAGGAGAAATTTGTCATGGCAGCAAACCGTCCCTTGGGCTCATCCAACAGCTTCCCAAGACATGGAGGCAGCTACGAGAAAAATCCTTAATCTTCATTTCCCTGTTTGCATGCCTATAGCTGCCGGGCTTGCTGGTCGACATGTCCCTCACAAAGGAGCTCTTAGCTGGCCTGGCATTTTGTACCTGTGTGCTCCTACAACTGTTCGTCAGCGCAGAAAGGCCACCTGAGCAACAAGGGTTCACACTCAAGGTCCCTCAGAAGAAGCTTCTGCACGCGCCGGATGGGCGAGTCCAGCGGCAAGGTGTGAGTGGTTGGGGTACCGGTTAAGAAAAAGGCAGGAGGGAGGAAGGAGGGAGCTCTGTTGGAGGGGAAGGGAAATGCTCACACTTGCCCAAGGCTAGAGAGACCTTGGTGAAGGTAGCAGGTACATACACGCTGCTGACCGGCTCCCGACCTCTCCAAGGGAGGCCCCGGGAAGGAAAGATCTGGAGGGGAAACCAGAGCTGGAAGCGGCTTCCAATTCCTTTTCAACTGCGGGCCATGGAAAAACAGGAAGAGGGCATTCAAAGCAGGGAGAGCTCATAGGTCGAGGTTCTCAGAGCTAGTGGGAGCCCCACTGATGTTGGTGGGGGAGGGGACACCTGCAGGGAGACACGCCACCCCCCGAAACCTCCTGACAGAGCCCCGTCCTGAGCTCGGCCTGAACTGAGGGGACGGAAGGAGAAGCGTCGGATCTGAGTCCGGGAAGCTTGCCCCTGATGCCTGGTGTCTGGCCCCTGACGAGTCCCTTCCACCCTGCGAGCCTCAGTTTCCCCTTGTGTGCAGCTGGAGGATGGGACCGTGCCAGCTCTAGGCAACCCTCCCAAACGGACTTGTGTGGTCTGTGACGCAAATGTCCGGCGAAGAAACTCCGGGACCAGAGGAAGGTGACTGGTCAGTGAATTCCACACCCCTCCTCTCTGTCTGTGGGATTTTCCACCAGCGTCCGTGCTCGTATACCGAGCTCCTAACAAAAGAAGGCTGCTCACCGACACTGACACAGGGGTGCAGAGTCTGCCCTCCGTGTCGTCCTGTTCACGCCTCCCGACGGCGCCATGACCGAAGACCCATGCAGAGCTACGTCTGACTGATTCTCCCTGCCGAGCAGCACTCCCAGCTCTTCCCATATTTCAGCTTACTTAATCCTCACCATCCTAGGAGGCATAGGTACTATTGTCCCCCTTTTACTGACATCCCCTCGCCCTCCCACACACGAGCCAGTCCACAGGGCTGCTCTAGATGCCCACGGTCCCGGAGCCTCTGAGCCCGACCTGCCTGCTTTCCCCTGGAGCTCTAGCCCCTCGGCCAGCTCCCGCCTCTGTGCCTTGGGCCCATATTGCCTCCTAGCTGCCCTCGGCTCTGGTCTCCCTCCTACCAGAGAACAGTCTTAAGAAATCATTCTCCTGGTGCAACAGGAAGAGGCCACTCGGGTGGGCTGGGTGCTGAGGGAGGTGCTGAACTGCTTTCCACAGGTCTGCTCCTCCCCAGGGGAGGGCTGGCTCCCAGGGTCTGTTCTGGAAATCTGGCCAAACCTTCTTCCTTCCTTGCTGTCTCAGAGGATCTGGGGTCATGTCTGCTGGGCTCAGCCCTCCACCCATGTCCTAGATCCCAGGAGCGCCCTCTCCTGCACGGCATCCCCTCCCTGGCAGCTCCCCGCCCCACGGGCCCCCGCCCCCTCACCCCGGGCTGGCTCCTTCCCTCCACCGCAGCTGAAGTGCGGCAGAGAAAGCGCGGACACGGAGCCCGAAGATGGAATCAAATCCAGCCCTGCCATTGATCAAATGCATGACTCTGGACAAGACAAGCCATGCAGCTGAGCCTCGATTTCCCTAACGGAAGCTGGGGCTATGAAGGCAATGGGATAGTACATGCCGTCCGGTCTGATTTCAACAGTCTGATTTCATCTACTCCCGTGCTGCTTCACCCCGACCTGACTCTGGCCCGTGGATTATCTAACAGATTCAATCAGTCGATAGCCTGGGCACAGAGGCCATAGGCCGTGCTCTCGAGGTGTCCCCAGGCTAGTGGGACAGGGAGACAACAAGCAGGCAATTACAAGGCAGTGTCCTGAAAACTGTGATGTCAGAGGCAAGACAGCTGAGGCAAGGGGATGAGAGGTGTCTAACTCAAGCCTTCGGTGCCTGCAGAGGCTTCCTGGAGGAGGAGAGCCGAGGGCTGGGAGCAATCAGCTCTCTGAAGGAGGGAAAGACTATCTCAGGCAGAGGCAACAGCGTCACCAAGGCCCAAAGACAAGAGAGGGTGGGCAAAATAGGGACATGAATGGGTTCTGGTTGGACCACAGAATACGTGCATGGATGTGGGCAGGTGTGTGTGATGTGCGCCTGCATGTGCATGTGCATACGTGTTGGAACAGAGAGGTTGAGGACAGAGAGGTGAGCCTGGAGAGGTGGGCACACACGGGCTCACACAGAACAAGACTCTTCCGAGAGCAATGGGGCCCACTGGAGGGCTTTTCGATAGGGAAGGGACATAGTCAGGAGTGTATTTTACAAAGATCCACCTGTCTGCCAGGGGCAAAGGAGGACCTGATTGGAAAAAAGAAAAGATTAATAATAGTAAGCGACTTGGAGGATGTGGACCCACCGGAACGCCCATACTCAGACACACAGAGAAATGCACATGTAACCTGCCCCATCCTGTAAAGAACCATTGGCAATACCTGGTAAAGTCGATCTGTTTGCTCTTGACCCAGCAATCCTGTTTCTTGGGAGACGTGAGTGAGGATAAGTCACCGCAGTGCCATTTGTTAACAGTGAAAATAGAAACGACCTGATCAGGGATCTTGTAGAGGGGCAGCTCTGTAAACTGTGATTAATTCCTACAACAGAATCTACAGGATGGTTAAATAATTGAACTAGATCCCCACGCAGCAAGGACAAATCTGAAAACATAATGAGCAGCGGAGGGAAAAAAGGCACCTTGCAAAAGAACATGAAGCTAATACCATATGGTTTGTGGGTCATCCGTAGAAAAGGTAGAAAAACACATGTGGGAATAAATCACATCCATTTTAGAATAATATTTTACTCTGTGACAGAGTGTTAAGGGATAGGGTGGGAATGTAGCTGAGATCTTAATGTTCTGCTTCTGTAAAAGACAGATCTAAAGTAAATATGGTGAAATGTTACCAACTGAATCAAAATGTATTATTTGCTATACTTTTTTATGTGTTTGAAGAGTTGTTTTTTTTTTTTTCGATTAAATTGACAATGGATTGGTGGGGAGAATAAAACAAGGAGGGGACAGATCTGCTGAGGGCTTAGGCTGTGTCCAGGGGAGGGATGCCAGTGAGCCGGATCAGGGGAGGGCCCAGAGGGATGGAGAGAAGTGGATGTCAGTGAACAATACTCAGGGAGTAGAGTCGGCACAACCCCCTGCTCACTGCAGTGTTTCCCCTCCTTCTCTCTCTATCCTTGGGCACTAATCAGAGTTCTGCCTCGAGGAGGCTTCCTCAACTGCTCCACGTCTTGGAGATCCCTCTACTCTGGCATCCCGAAGCCCTTATCATCTTGACTCACTCCAGCAATAATGCCTGAACTTACAGTGTCCATATATCTCATCTCTCCAGCAAAATCAGAAGGGCAGGGACCATCTCTCATGCTCTTGACAGCTGTCCCTCTAGGCCTGTGTGGCTAACTGCTGAATCCCAGCCCTCACATAATGCCAGACCCATTGTCCACGCAGGAAAAACTCTAGTTGAATGAATAAATGAAGAGATAAGTGAGTGACTAAACAAGTTCCAGAAAGAACTGTTGAAGAAACTCCAAGAGGCAATGTGGCAGGCCTGAATTCAAAACCACAACTTTGCCATTAATAAGCAGTAACTCTGGGGACATCAATTCATCTCTCTAGATTCATTTCCCCACATGTTAATTGTAGAAAACACCTATCTTTCAGGATTAATGCTTATGGTTATTATATACTGCTTATATATACCTACGGACATTATATGTCATGGAAATTATATCCATAATGTATCTCTAAGATGCCTATCATTTTCTCCCAACCACACTCATATTTCATAGAATTTTCTTTGTCCTTAGCCCAGAAAAACGTGGTCTTTTATACCAGGTGAGCCAGTCCCTTCTGCAGACCGCTGATGGAGCTCCAACCTAAGCTGGGCCTATCAGACTGTCCCTCCGCGGAATTTGGACCACAGAGACCTCGCCCGTTGGCATGCCTTCATCCAACACTGAAGAGCAGACTCCTCTAAGCAGGCCCTGAGCTCACACCGCCGTATATTTTAGCCAGTGTGCCGCAGAGCAAGTTCAGAGCCTGGGAACTGGGGACAGGGGTGGGGTGGGGTGGGGAATAGCACGCCGTCCCTCTCTCCTGCCCCATACCGCAAGCCACCGTGTAGGGCTTTGGGGGACAAGCCTTCTCTCTATCACAAAGTTGAGTCCTGAGTGGCTCTTTCCCACAGCACCCGGTCGAGCGCCTGGCACTGAGAAGGTGTTCCAGCAACATGGATGCGAATGGACTATGTTGGATTTGAATGGAAATAGACCAGGACTCATGAGGGAGGGAGAGCAGGCTGGTTGAATGCAGACAGATCCAGATCCTAGGCATGTTTTGAGTAATTAGAGACATTTAACTTGTGGCAGAAGAAGGTTTTGGACAGCAAACAGGAAAAGGGCTCTGAAGTCCTCTGTGACTAAGAGAATCAAGCCCGGCATCGTACTGGGAAAAATTGCATCAGACCGGCTCACAGACGTGTCGAGTTGTCTCGTAAGGCTCCCTGTTCGGGAGGTGTGCGGGCGGGGACCAGGAGCCATGCCGCCGCTACTCGGGCACCGTCTGCGGGGGCTGGGCTAGATGACCAGCAAAGCTCCTTGCAGCAGGAAGTGTCTACGTTTATGCTGCTATTTATTGGTGCAGCCTAGATGAAGCTGTTAGTCCAAGTTCTAGTTATTCATGAGACCTCGGAACCCTTGGCCATGTGTTCTGAAATAAATATCAGCCAAAGAACGTCCATGGAATAACCATTATGAATTATCGCTTCAGTTTTTATTGTATAGTTTTATTAATGTTGGATAGAGTTGTAAGGAAAGCTTTTTTTTTGGTCCTAAAAATGTTCATGGGTTGCCTGTCAGCTTCAAAAGAAGGAAAATGGCTAAAACTCGTGTAGCCAGAGTGCTAACGTGAAGTGGAAAGCAGCGGGAGAGTTCCAGCAGAGGGTCCGGTATGTGCCCGACACATGGACATGCCGTGCTCTTTCCCTTCCTACAGCCCACACCAAGTCACCAAGAGGACAGGATCAATACGAGACTAGGCCAGCCGGCAGCATCCGGGGGTATCTGCTATGTACGTGAGCACAGCAGACTGAAGAGAGAGACAATTTTCCAAAGTCGTATGTGGAATAAGAAGTCCCCCGGCGTCATCAGGATGCCTTGGCTGGTCCCTTTCCAGCGCTCCTGCCGCCATAGCAATCCACTCCCTGAAGAAGCAGGCCGCTCTCACAACAGGCAGAAGAAAGCAGAGGGAGCTGGAGGGGCTCCTTGGGGGCTCCATCCTGCTCCTGTCTTCTTCTTGGGCCTTTTGGCATCTTGGTGTTTGCAATAAGCCAACCCCACGTAGACCCAGCCATCACGCAGGCATGTAATTCTGTGCATCCAGCTTCCGAGGTCCATACATAAGTCAGATAAGCACCTACACGGCAAACAGCAACGATGAAGGATCCAATCACCAGACATATACCTACAACCATATTCTTTTTTTAAACCTTGGCTGTGAGAGCTTTTAAAAAACCCAGTACCTTACATCTAAAACCATAAAATCAGAATCTCTAGGGGTGGGACACAAATATCAGCATTTTTGCCTTTCAAAAAATGAGATATACTTGACATACCTCAGAAATGTATAGCTCTTAACCATACATCTTAAGGTATTATAACAAATGCATAGACCTGTGTAGCTTATGCCCCTGTCAAGACATGGAACATTTCCATCACCCCAGAAAATTCCCTCCTGTCCCTTCCTAACCAATCCACATCCTCAGACCTCAAGATGCAACCATTGTTCTGATTTTCCTACCTTGGATTATTTTTGCTTATTCCAGAATTCGAATTCTATATTATATAGAGAGAATATGTCAGATAGATAGATAGATAGATAGATAGATAGATAGGAATTCAAAAACTGGAATCATTCTGTAAATAGAGTGATATAACATGAACTCCTTTGTGTCTGGCTTCTTTTCCTTAAAGTATGCTTTTTAGATTCATCCATATTTTGTATGTGTCAGTAGTGCATTCCTGCATCATTGCTCACTTACATTCCATCGTACAGATTAATACAGTTCACTGCTCCATTCAGCAGTTGATTTTGGTTGTTTCCAGTTTGTGATGATTCTAAATAAAGCCTCCATAAACATTCGCATACAAGTCTTTGTGGTGACAAGTTTTTCTTTCTCTTGGTTAAGTACTCAGAAGCGAGATTGCTGGGTTAGATCACAAATATATGTTTAACTCTATAAGAAACTCGCAAACCATTTCCCAAGGAGAGTTACAATTGCTCCACATCCTTGCCAGCACTAGTTACGTTAGGGTTTTTTTGTAAGCTTTTTTTTTTTAAAGATTTTATTTATTTATTTGACATAAAGAGATCACAAGTAGGCAGAGAGGCAGGCAGAGAGAGGGGGAAGCAGGCTCTCCGCTGAGCAAAGAGCCCGATGTGGGGCTCGATCCCACGATCCTGAGATCATGACCTGAGCTGAAGGCAGAGACTTTAACCCACTGAGCCACCCAGGCGCCCCTTTTTGTAAGCTTTTTATTTTAGAATAAAATAGTTTTAGATTTACAGAAAAATTGCAAATGTAGTAGAAGACAGGTCTCATGTATCTGGCACCTGATTTCCCTTAGAATTAACTTCTTACATGGTATGGTATATTTGATACAATGAGTGAACCATTACTGGTACATTCTTATTAACTGAAGTCCATTCTTTACCGAGATTTCTTTGGTTTTTTATCTGTCTTTCTCCCGCTCCAGGATCCCACCCACGATACCACATTACACCTGGTCATCATGTCTTCTTAGGCTCTCCTTGGCTGGGAAGACCTGGACAGCTTTGAGAAGTATTAGTTATCTTCGAAGATGTCCTCGGTTGGGATTGGTATGATATTTTCCTCAAGGTCAGACTGGAGTTCAGGATTTGGGAAAGGAAGCCCACAGAGTAAAGTATCATTCTCATCACATCATACCGAGGGTATGTATCATCACCATGATTTAGGACTGTCGAGGACCTCAAGCATCTGGCTGAAGCACAGGGAAAAAAGTGTTCAACATGCCCACATATTTATTTACCTTTTCTGATTCCTTCTGCAGCGTTCAATCGGCTTTATCCTATCCAATAAATTTTTAACATTTCGGATGTTAGGTTTTTTAGTTCTAGAATTTCTATTTGGTTCTTTTTGGTCATTTCCATTTCTCTGTTGAGATTCTCCTATCTGCTCACTCATGATGTCCAGCTCTTCCATTTTTTTTAAATTGACGCACGACTTGATAACCTGTGTAAAGCTTTTATCTACTAATTCGAACATTTTATCATCTCTAGACCTGTTTTTTTCTAACTGTTCTCCTAGCTTGGTGCACATTTCCCTGCTTTTTCGAGTTTCCAGTAATTTTTGTTTATTTGCTGGACACTGTTAATACTATGTTAATAGTCTGGATTGCTAGCTTCCTTTAAAGAGTGTCATGTCTTTTGTTATGTTTTGATTGTTTTGTTTTGTCTGGCAAGCAGTTAGCTTTATTCTAAAGAGAGAAAGGCACAGACTTCCTGGGGTCTCAACTGCTGGTCCAGGGTACTAAGTGTGGGCTCTCTAATAGAGCTAGTCAGAAATCCAGTATCTGCCAGCACTGTGAGTCTACCGAAATCTGTTGAGCTCATGCCCTCTAGGAGCTGTTTCCTGCTCGGTTTCTCAGAGTCTTACCCTGTGCATGTACAGCTTAATTATTCAGCAAAAGACCCAAGAGGACTCCATGAAAATGTCACATCAGTATTTTTTAAAGCTCCTTTAGTGATTACAACACATAGCCAAGGTTGAGAACATTGACTGTTAATTCCCTAATTGTGAAGAAGCTGGGAAAAAAATGCTCTGGTACCAAAGAAAATGCAGACCACCTACAGAACTGGTCTGGGACAAAGTCATGAAGGATGTTGATAAAGGAGCTCTACTCTAAAATGACTCTAATCTGGGAGACATAAAAGAAAAGAATCTAAGATAAATCAATGAGAGAAGTGTTAGGCTGGCAGGCCCAGGGACGCCGAGAGCAGACAAGATGGCCACCAAGTTTCACAAGATGGTGGCTCGGGACTTTCCTGTCTCAGAGACTTTCCAGATCACCCCACAATGACGACGAACAATCTGACTGGTTGACCTTGCATTCCCTTTTTCTGTATAATGAGCTGACAATTGATCGGTGTATTTTGTATCCCTCATATACATAAACCGCAGCCAATCAGATACCCAGGAAACCCTCCACACGCTAAGGCCCCTAATCAAAAACCCCTCAGCCCTACCCCTGGGCTCGACTTCCTTGGCCCTGTCCTAACCCAGACCAAGGAACCTCGCCTGAGAGCGCTTCCATTAAAGCTTGCCTCGATTCTACTCGCCTGGCTCCTCTTTTTCACCGCCGATTCAAACCTGACAAGAAGTTTAGTATACTTCCTGTTTTACTATGAGGAGCTACGATACTCGTGCTTTGCTTAATAGGACTTTCCTATCACCTAAAATGCAGACACTGAAGTGGTATCTGGTTAAAACTTAGATCGAACCTTAGTGAATTCCAATCAGTTGTCAGGTTCTAAGCTCACAGGATATAGAGAAGTTGAAGAGGTTATTCCTGCCCCTCCCCCCCCCAGTAGCTCCCAATCTAGTTGAAATCCCAGTACACACAGAGCTAAATGAAATACATTTCACACTATGATACATCCGTGGTACAGGAGAGATAACATTCAAAGTACTTTTAGGGGTGTAGGTTTCTAGCTTAGGGTCTGAAAGTCTTCACAAAGGAAAAGCTTTTAAGCTGAGTTCTATAAGGACAAGAAGGGTGAAGAAGGTGGGGAAGTGAGGAAGGGGAGGATATTCTAGACAAAGAGAACATATTCTAGGGAGAATAAATAGAACATTAGGGGAAATTTGGGAAGTTCAGAGTAAAAGCATAGTTTCTAGAATAAAGGCAGAAAGAAGATGCCATCACCCTCCCCTGTGAGTGAAATGAGTCAAATTTGTGAAGTCAAAGATAACTTAAAACCAGTTCCTGCTGATTTATAATGAATCGCACCTCACTTAGTAGATCCTTAGCAAAAGTTTAACAAAGGTCTGTTGTAGTAGGGAACATCTAAAGAGACAGCATACACAGAATCAGAGATGTCTGACCATGTGAATCTAATCTGAAGAACGGAACCTCACCGAAGTCACACATTGCATTTTAGCATAAAACTGTGGAGAGTGATCTTTACACATGGGCTGTGATCCTTCCCTTGTTATTCATTAGCACAGGCAAAATCTCTGGGTGGACTGGGAGGCTTAAAGATCAGACACTTGGCCAAATGTGTTTTGGAGACCTCCCGTGGTCAGTGAACGTGAGTCTGAGGCCTGTGGCTCCCGTTTACTACAAACCACAAACCGTAAAGTCCTGTGATTTCTCCAACCCTCAGTCCCCTCCTCCGTGAAATGGGCATATTAAGGCCTGCCCACTCTGCTGTCTCCTGGGATTCTCAGGAAAGAACAAATGACCTACTTTGTGTGGAAAAGCCTTGTAAGGTTTAGAGTCTGATTGTGATACAAGGGGTTATTATTACTAACAATAAACAAGAAGAATGTGTGACAATGACCAGAACTTCCTGTTGAGACAACAACTCCATGAAACCATTAAGAGAAGTAGGATGTTTGTCGATTCCACAATGAGAGTTATGCGCTGGTATTGTTTCAAGGTCTCCGGGGAATAAAGGGTTTGACAGCAATAAAGAAGGAGCCACTTAGTCCTAGAGTCTTTTTCTCTTTAGAATCATTTCAATAGCTTTCTATGCCTCCCCCAGGCATTTCCTGCCTATTCTGTCACAACTGATGAGAATTGAGCATTATTCAGTTAATTTTTTCCTTAAAAGAATTTGTCTCTCCTTGTGCTAATACTCCCATAATTGAAGTCTGTGAATACGCCCCCTCCCCCAGGCAGCCCTCAGGCGCAATGCTGGGGCCCTACAGAACGTGATTTCCTCAGTGACCTCACAAATTTCTCCTACTTATCCAGAAGAAGGAAATGCCTGCCTGACACTAAACCAGTTTTCCAGAACCCCTTCATCCCCTTTTATCAGCTCAGGATGAGAGGCTTTCCTGTGGATACCAGTTGGCATTTTTAATTTGTTAAAGAAAGGAGTGTGGGCAAAGCCTTCTGGGGATGTTAGGACCTGTTTAGCCTAAGTGATTCCATCTTGTCTAAGCAGCCATTTTGTTGTGAACACAAGCTGACCTTGCCCTAAGGGAACAAAGTCAGCCTGGAGGAACTTACTTAGATAAGTCCAGGACACCAATGGAATGTGGTCTGCTGGCTCCTGATGACAGTTCCCCAGAAGAACAAGGTCCAGTCAGGCCAGGTGAAGACGTCCAATCAGTAAAGGACACATATGCCACCTCCCTCAACCCCACTGCTCCTGAAGTCAGGTCAGGTGGAGACGTCCAACCAGTAAAGAACACATATGTAACCCCCCACTGCTTCTGACCACTGCTTCTGACCAATAAGGACAAGCTTACAGTCGGTTTGCGTTTTGCCCTATAAAAGATGGCCTGTAAGACTAGGTGGGGTCGCTCTCTGCATAGAGACAACCCTGACCGGCCAGTATGATTCTCGATGCTTGGCGAGAAATAAAGCTCTGCTTGGCCTTCGCTTTCTATCAGTCTCGTTCCTTTGATCACGGACCCTAACAGGGATACACACTGCCCTTCAGAAATGCAACAGAAGGATTCTTTCTTGCTGTTCTAACGATGCCTGGTGGTGATTTTGATGACCTTTGGGATGTCGTTTTTCATGTCCTGGCTTCATACACAGCAGCCGATTGCCCCCCCCCCCCCATAACCCGTCACAAAGAGCCTGTGGGTTCTGGTCTCACTTGGTTGACATGGAAAACAAAGGCAGAAGGAAATGTAGATACAATTAAATATCCTTATAACCTGCAGCCCATTGACAAATCCTTGAGGCAGGCAGAGTATAAAGTTCGTCCAGGAAGCTCCCAACTATCTTCATGTTAATGGCTTGCTAGAGGAAAACCACCTTGGTTTGATAATAGCAGGGCCTCTGGTAGCCTGTGAGTCTTCTTTAGCAGATGAAAATCCTTTTGAAACTTCTCTTATCTTTACTGGCCCAACCCCAAAGTATATAATCAGTTGCCCCTCATAATCCGGGGCAGCAGCCCCTTCTGCACGTGGATCTTGTCCCAGGGCTTTGATAAAACCACCTTTTTGCACCGAAGACATCTCAAGAATTCTTTCTTGGCCATCGGCTCCAGACCTCACCCCACCAACACCAACATTCAAAATCTACATTATGGTAATCCAAAGCCTTTTCTAGAACTTCTTCCAAATGACACTAAAATAATCAAACTCCTATAATAGTGGGGAGAGTCTGTATCACCACCAAAACCTGGAAAGCATTTCTCCTGGCTAGAATTTTACAGCACTTCTCAAATTTTAGTGGGTCTGCAGGTCATCTGGGTATCTTGTTAAAATGCAGATTCTGGGCACCTGGGTGGCTTAGTCAGTTACTTAATCAGACACTCAGTCAGACACAGTAAGTGTTGGCCTTCAGCTCAGGTTAAGATCTCTCAGGGTCCTGAGATCAAGACCCACGTCGGGCTCCCTGCTCAGTGGGGAGTCTACTTCTTCCTCTCCTGTGTTCTCTCTCTCAATATATAAAATCTTTTTTTAAAAAAAATACAGATTCTGATTCAGTAGGCCCGGGATGGGGCCAAAGAATTTGCATTTCTAACAATCTCCGGGGTGATGTTCATACTGCGGAGCCCTAGAACATGCTTTGAAGAGCCAGAAATCAGAAGACAAACTCTAAGCAGCTCTCTCAGAACTCAAAGGAAGTGGTTAAAGAGATACACATGGTGAAAGGAAAGTTGAAAAGAGAGCCAAGAGCTACATACAGAAAAGAACAGAGGAGGAAGCATGTATGTTTCCACTGCTTATAAGAGAAGCGTATTTGCCTAATTCAGCATATTACTCGAGCAAAGCAGAAATGTCACACAGTTATTTTGATAGATGACCAAAATCTTTTGAGAATATTCAACCCTCCCTCCTCCGCCTCCTCCTCCTTCTCATCATCATCACTGCCATCAGGTGAGAGGAGACTACTTTCTTATAGTAACAAATGACAAATGTACTCTAGGTAAAATCAAGTCCAGCGGGATGCTCACTGGTGAGATCCTAGAGGTGGTCTTATTCCCAACAGTAACCAAAGAGATGTCCATGCCCATCAGTGTGATTACCACTGTTCTGCAGGGCAGCCTGGGTGGCTCGGTGGGTTAAACCCTCTGCTTTCAGCTCAGCTCATGAGCCCAGGGTCCTGGGATCAAGCCCCACATCGGGCTCCCTGCTCAGCAGGGAAGCCTGCTTCCCCCCCTCTCCTCCTGCCTGCCTCTCTGCCTACTTGTGATCTCTCTCTCTGTCAAATAAGTAAATAAAATCTTAAAAATAAAAAAAATAAAAAGCCTAAAA
Organism: Nasua narica; assembly: GCA_028533885.1. Taxonomy (NCBI): domain Eukaryota; kingdom Metazoa; phylum Chordata; class Mammalia; order Carnivora; family Procyonidae; genus Nasua; species Nasua narica. The sequence continues at coordinate 52,295,697 of CM052813.1, read as the reverse complement.
AAAAAACCACACTGTCCTGCAAATCCTACTCCAGACCGCCAAATACAAAACTGAACTTAGGAGTGATATTAAGTGGGGGTTAGGTTCTGTTTCATGTCATGGCTGGAACAAAATGGCAGCGTCTTCCACTCTTGCCTAAATTGGAGGGACTGGAGCAGGCTGGCATAGCTGCAATCCCGTGACTCCAGAGACCCACGCCTTTCCAGTTGTCTGTTCCGTCTTCGCAGAAGGGGCTCTCTCCCGTGGCTGGTGGGCACACGGTATTTGCTATCTCAGACCTCATGAATATTTAGTGCTTCCTTGGTCCTCCCAGCTCACAGATGCTCTGCTTGCTTATCTGGAATGTCTCACACAGCTACTTGCTTCTATTGTTCTCTAAGGCAGAACATAAATTTTTAATTACTGTGGCAATACACGTGACATGAAATCTGTTACCTTAACCAAAAAAAGCTAAACAAAAATAACAAACATAGGAGAATAACTAGGCATTTTTGAATGAGTGACAATATCAACTTAGCCTAACAAATATGAAATTGTATCATAAACGGGCAAGAAAGTTAAGAGTGTGCTAGCAGCTGGAAAAAAGACAGCTCCACGCAGAAAAGAAAGGTCAGAAATAGTCCTATGACAGAAAGTAGTAGATGCTAAGCCTATTGTTTCCAAATCAATAAGAAAAAGATGTGTTGTGATACAATTTGCTAACTACATGGAAAAAAAAATTAGGTGCCTACCTCACACCATTTATGGATTCCAGATGAATGAAAGCTCAAATGTAAAAATGAAACCATGAAAATATGACAGGAAAAGCTATATGTCTTTAAATAATCTTGGGTTGGAAAATGACTTTTAAATCTGCCAGCAAAGATGGAAGAAAAAATGAAAATGCCAATCGATTTGATTCTTAATTTTCTTTAAGATTTTATTTTTAAGTAATCTCCATACCCATTGTGGGGCTTGAACTCATAACCCAGAGATCAAGAGTCACGTGCTCCACCAACTGAGCCAGCCAGGTGCCCTAATTCTATTTTTTTTTTAACGATTTTATTTATATATTTGAGACAGAGAGAGAGAGCATGAGCAGGAGGAGTGGCAGAGGGACAAAGAAAAACGGACTCCCTGCTGAGCAGGGAGCCCTGTAAGGAGCTGGATCCCAGGACCCTGACACCCATGACCTGAGCTGAAGGCAGACACCTAACCAACTGCACCACCCAGGTGCCCCAATTCTTAATATTAAAGGTCTGTATGATTCTTGTAAAAGGCCAAAATTGAAGTGGAGTAGTGAAGTAAGAAGGATCTGGGACAGGCCTAGCTAAACGAGCCTATTTCTTCATCAGGTCCACGAAGAAGGGGCACCTGGGTGGCTCAGTGGGTTAAAGCCTCTGCCTTCGGCTCAGGTCATGATCTGAGGGTCCTGGGATCGAGCCCCGCATCGGGCTCTCTGCTCAGCAGGGAGCCTGCTTCCCCCTCTCTCTCTGCCAGCTTTTCTGCCTACTTGTGATCTCTCTCCTCTCTGTCAAATAAAAAAAGTCCACGAAGAAGCACTGGTAGGTCATACTGAATGGACACATAGGTTTGTGGATGCTAGCTAAAAGTTGATACACGAATATAATTTTTAATTGTTCAAAAAGTATGTGCTCAACATGGGTGAATCTTGAAAACAGTATGCTAAATGAAAGTCAGACCTGGTAGGCCACATGTCATGGGATTCTTTTTTTAATGAAAATTCTGGAATAAACAAAACCATAGAGGCAAAGAGCAGATTAGTGGTTGCTGAACATGAGGAGAGTGAGGGGATGGGGTGACGCTGATGTCTATGGGGCATCTTTTGGGGATGATGAAAATGTTCTGGAGTTACTGGTGATGATTACATAACTTTGTGAATATACTAAAAACCTGAGGGTTTTTTTACCCTTTAAAAATGGACCTAAGAATTAGATCTCAATAAAAAAGTGTACGCTACAATTCACTACCAAGAGTGGATTCAGTTCTTCTCAACTGATCCTATTGCCTCTCTAAGGCAGTGAGTTAAAAGAACTCCCTTGGGTTCATTAAGACTTGGTGCCTGAGCAAGGCTCACTGAAGGGGTCTTTCCGGCCTGATGGCCAAGGTGGGCTAGCTGGGGACATGCCTCCTCACTCTATGATGGGGGCCTCAAGCAGGATGAGCCAATGCATAAACCCACTACCAGGTTAGATCTAGCCGTGCATCCTCTAAACAACTCAAAAAACTCTGCTTTAGTTGACAAATTAGAGTAAGTACGTCTGAACTTCCAGTGGGTGGATTCAGCCATCTGTGGTCTCAGAGCATTTCTGGGCTTTTGGTTCCAAAACCATGGCCTTGAACTCATGAGGACTGGGATCCCCTCCCAGAACTCCATCCACATCACTTTCCAGCAACTCTGTGTCAGTGGGCCTTTTGTCCATCGGATATCGTGTAAGTTACAGACATGGCTTATCAGAGCCGGAAGGAAACTCAGACATAATCAGTCTGACTACCCTAACTCCCGTCTCCTACAATCACATTTAATGGATGAGGTCCAGAAAGGAGAAGGAGCCATCCACAGTTTACCCCCACAGATAAGTGAGGAAACTAGAATTAAGTTAAATTTCTATGTCCCAGTCCCCAAAGCCCATGTGGTTGTATATCCAATTATTTCTGTTGCAATACTGGCCTTAGTAACTCCAGTTGCAATTAAATAGTCTCCCACACAGTAAAAAGCAACGGAATGGCACAAGCCCAGCACCAGGACAAGGGTTTTAACCCTTTCAGCATGATCCTGCCAATATAACAATTTGAAAGCCCAGGCTCAGGGCAGGCCCCTTAGGCAGACACTGAGAACACATACCTTCTCCAAGTTTTCTAGGCCTCAGTAACATTATCCTGGTTCATAGCTACAGATGGAATGAATAGGAGGGACCCAAACACCTGCAAAGCAAATCTGATAAGTCTCGTAAACTCCTACCGCAGAAAGGAAGCAGCTTTCCTCCTCATCTCCCCTGTCGATGAAGCAGTTTCTCCTACTTCACCAGATACCATTCATCCATCCATTCCACTAACACTTTCTAAACATTGACAGTGTGCCTGGCCCTGTGGTGGACACTGAGACATGGAAATGAATCAAGCACAAACCTGTCTTCAAGGAGCTCCCCAATCTATTGGGAGATGCTCCTCATAGGACCAGCTCTGACAGAAGGGAAAGGTGAGGATCAGAGAGTCTACGCAAAGCACCATGGAGAGACAGGAGAGATCATGATTCTGGCTTGCGGGTTAGGAAGGCTTCCCAATGTTGATGACTTTTAAGCTGCATTTGGAAAGTCTTCGAATGGCAGAGTTGGGGAAAGTTCTTCTGGCACAGAGAACAGATGAGCAAAGGCACAAAGCATGAGGAACACGGTGTGTTCAGGAAAGGGAAGTAGACCGGGGTCCCTGGAGCTGTGTTATGTTGACCTGCTCCCCGTGTGTCTCCGCCACTACAATTCGGGTTTCTTGGGGTCAGTAGGGACTGTGCATGATCCCCTTCTAAATCTCCATCACCTGGCACAGTGTGCAGCATCTAGTCAGAATCCAGCAAACTCTTTCCAAGTGAACGAATAGGAGAAAAGAAGAATTAACACACGTTAGGCACTAACTCCATAGCAGGCATTGTAGCGAGTGCCTTACATACATGAAGTAAACCTTATGGGTTTGGTATTATTATTATTATTGTTCCTATTGTTATAACCACCCCATCCCACTTTAAGAGAAGAGATGATGAAGACACAGGGGCCTCCCACAACCAGCAAGAGGACTATCTGGTCTTCAGACCCAGGTCTCTGCCAGATGAATGTCCTCTCCTGCTTCAGGTCTGTCCCTCCACTACCCTAGTGACCAAGGCTATGTCTAGTCCCCAGACTTTGCTCTTTTAAATGCTGCTTTCTCACTGTAGTGGGGATGAATGGTGGGTGTAGGAAGCAGGGGCCAGGTTGTAAAGAGCCTTGGCCTCTAGGCGTGGGGTCCTGGCCTGGACCTTACAGATGATGGAAGGTTCAACACAAGCCAGTACATGTGACTAGTCCTTTTAGTACCTAGCCTGAGCCTTGCCATGGACTCTGAAGCCAGCACAGATTTCCTAGGAAGAGGGAAACGAAACCCTAAATTCCTTTGTTCTGCGTCAAGGCAGTACAACCAGATATCTGAGAAGTGGTGAGTAGGACAAAAGCCCCCATGGACTAAGGCTTTCTCCCTGCGATAGTCACACAAACATCTGGCTGTTTCCTATGCTCTAAATTTAGAACAACTAGATACCGACTTCCTCCTAATCAAGATAAGCCCAGGGCGGAGAATCCAGACAATTGTGCTAGGTCATTTAATTGCCTTCCTTTTGGAAACCTTGAGCCAGCCATAGGGAAATTCTCCGGCCAAAGCAAAGAATAAAGGTCAACACCATGTCGTATCCTGATGCCTTTTACAGACCCCAGGAGCCACAGGAGACATCAATTCCAGTCAAACAAGTTGTGAATTTATTTTTTGAGTGGAGCCAATATTTTAAGATTCTCCAAGTCATGGAAAAATATACACTAAGAGCATGAAAACAATACTCAGTGTCTCCAACAGCACAAACTTACTTCTCATTGTTGTCTAAATAAAACCAGGCCAACTCCATCAGGGGGGTGGTGTTCCATAACCCACCATAAAATGATGTTATGAAATATTAATGGAAAAAAATAGTCTTACAAGTTATTCCTACTTTTCCTGGCTGTCCACGATTTTGTTATTAACCACGCTTTCTTTCTTATTTTGTTGTTGTTTTTCGGACTATGAAAGTATGAGATACTTATTGTTGAAATTCTAGAAAAGAGAAAAACAAAGAAATAAAAATCACTGCAATCCACTATTAACAAGTGATTTTTTAAACAAAAATTGAGGTTACCCTGTATATAAAACCTGAAGTTCCTTTTTCATTAATTACTAATAAGTAGCATAATCCTATACACCCAGGCTTCTTTAAATATGTCATTTTTATCAGTTATAGGAGATTGCTCAGTGTGGAAGTACCATAAATAATTTAACTAATTACCAGCCAAGGGACACTTGGGTGGCTTCCAGTCTTTTGACTTTAGAAATGAATGTGTGAACGTCCTTATCCAACTGTCTTTGTCCTTCTCTCTAAGGGTTTCTTTAGGAAGTAGAATTACTAAACCAAGGGGTATGAAAAACCTAAGATCCTTGATAGATATTGCCAAGTTGCCTTCCATTTGCTCACGGAAATAAACAAATAAAATGGGTGTCTACATGCCAAGTGTGGTTCCCGGGGGGGTAGACAAAGCTGCTTCATGAGAGAATGATGGCATGCCGAGGGTCCCTCTTAGGACTGAGAGCATGAGTCTTGGGGACAATTCCTGAGGAGCAGAGGCTGAGATGGGGAGATATGCAGGGAGCACCCTTTGGGGAAAACCTACAGAGTGAGGGAAGCAGAAAGGGAAGCAGTGGCAAGAGAACGTGTTCTCCTGTGAAGTTTCTCTTGGTCCTGACCTCTGCCGGCTCCACAGCATAACCTGCACGGCAGAGATTCTCTCCGTGAGGCGAGGATGGGTGGTCTCTCGTGACCCCAGCCACCAAGGCAGACACTGGCCATGAGATGCCTCTGAAGGGTGGGGAACGCGGCCTCCCAGGGAGGTGGCTGCCCAGAAGAGGCAGCTGTGAATGTCGGCAGTCAAGGCTGCTGCAGCAGAAGGTGAGAGCGGGAGCCCTGGGGAGGGGGATCTGGGGGGGGAGACCTCTACGTTCCGCATGCATCAGAGAGGTTGAAAGGCTGGGGTGGCAGGAGGGTTTTAAGGGGGGCGATGGAGACCAGCGCTGCAGTTTGCAGAGATCAGTGAGGCTTCCGTGTGGTGAACAGGCAACAGGCGGGGAGAGAGGGCAGAGAAAGGCTGCAGGGTGCAGTGAGTCTGGAGTGTACACAATCCCCAATCCCCTCCCCGCCGCCCGCCTCCGCTGGAGTCACTGGGCCCATGATCAGCATGCCAAAGCCTCTGAAAAACCCACAATATGGAAACTTGGTTAACGTTGCCCAAACCCACAATTCTCAAGAAATCAGAGAACGGAAAGGACGGCACAATGATACAAACGGTCCACCCCAATATAAGCAGAGACCAGAGCTTGGACTACAGGAGTCCAGAACTCGCAGTGGGTGTGGTGGCAGCATATCTAGGAATTAAAGACACAGGACTTCACTGAAGACTGGATATGGAACGAGAGGGAGGGGAATGCAAGGACGACTCCTATGTTTCTAATTTGAGTGTCTGGGTGGTGACATATCACTCTTGGGGAAGGATGGGGTCTGAAATCAAGTGGTGGGGGAGAGGACCATGCATTTGTAGTTAGAGGTTACCCTTAATATTTTGAGTTAGTAAATGCCAGCACAATGGGACACATGGGCAGAGTCCTGGAGGACTCTGTTTTCCAACCACCTCTACCAACAAGCGACTCTATAACCATGAGCAGGTCCCTTCACCCGACTGAGCCTCGGTTTCCCCACCTAAAAACAGAGATACGTCCTATTCTAACTACCTCATCCTGCTGTCATTTTGGCCAAATGAAATAACAGAAATAAAAATACGCCCAAAATTATAGAATGCAATTCTACAGAGGGGCGTTACTATAACTACTAGCCGTCTTTAGGGGGCACCCCAGCCATAACACCGCAAGAAATTAAGTCAGAGCAAGCCATGAGCTCAACAGACAAAAATCCAGGAGGTGGCTATGTTATAAAGCTAATTACACAGACTGACTTAGAATCATCCCAACATTTTTTTTTCAGGCAGGAAAAGTTTTCTTCTGTCATGAATGTCTCTCCCTCTCTCAGTCTCAGTCAACCAGGCCTTTCAAGCAGGGTCAACCCCACCTCATCAAAACCTGCTCTCAACGATCACCCCCTCACTGGCATTGCCAGTAAACCCTGAAGCCTGTTTTTCCCCGGGGACGCTTGCCCCTCCTCAGCAGAAAAGCAAATTCTCTGACGCAGGTGGGATTCTGAATGGCAGCAGGGGTCGCCAGGCAGCACACTAGGAGGTACTGAGAGTTCTGGAAGTCGGTCACAAAGGACAAGCGCTGGAGGAGTCCCCTTCTATAACATGCCTGGAGCAGTCTTATTTGCAGAGACAGAAAGTCAAAGGCAGGCTGTCTGGGACAGGGAGTGGGAAGAATGGAGGGTCGGTGTTTTATGGGGAGAGGGTTCTGGACCAGATGGAGGTGATGGTCGCACAAGAATGCAAATGTCCTTCCTAACGCTGAGCTGTGCACTTAAAAACGGTCAGGATGGTAAATTTTGTGTGTATTTTACCATAATAATAATGTACTGAGGGGATTCGGGGTCATGTCATTATAAATTTGTCAAACCCACAGAATGTGCAACAAGCAAGAGAGAAGCCTCACGTAAACTATGGACTTTAGGTGACGATACCCCACGGAGGTCTCTCAGTCATAACAAGTATCACCCTGCGGGGCAGGACAGAGGGGCGGGCTGTGCAGCTGTGGCGGCAGGAAGTTTATGGGAAATCTCTGCTCAACTTGGCTCTGAAACTCTAAAAAATAAGTATTTTAATAACAACAACAACAACAACAATAATAATAATAATAATAAAAGCGGTCTGTCCTGGTACTCAAGCTATCATTAGGCAGAGGGAGCCCGCTACCACGCACGCATGCACACACGCAGGTCACGCACACGCACGCCACGCACACGTACGTCACGCACACACACATAGCCCTGCCCCGGCTTCTCCCTGAGTGAGGCATGGGGAGCTGGACGCAGTCCTTTGGACTCGTTTGGGGTTTACTCTGGAGCTTTTAATATTCAAAGGAATCTTTGTTCTCGCCGTGGAGCCATTTCTCATCCCATTTAGCACTTACATAAGACATGCTTTGGATCTGAGATATGGGGGGAAAACATTACCCATTTCACTCATTGTGAATAAACTAAAAGTAACGATCCTCCCCATTCCCTGGAGCCAGTAAAGACTGCTTGGAAAGAACAGAGGAAAGAAAGACATGAGTATGAAAACCTGAGCCTGGGCACACAAAGCTGGGTTCAAAACCCGGCTCCGCCCCCATCTGTTGTGTGACTCAGGCACCGCCCAGTCCCTCTCCCGGCCTCAGGCACCTCATCTACCCAATGAGGGGGCTGTGCTAGAACCTCTGCCCTCTGAGATTCCTTCGGTTCTGACACCCTCTTTTCTGTGAAAAGGAAGACGGGGAGTTGAGGCATCTTATTTTGTTAGCCAACCAGTAAATGAATCATTTTTATTATTCACAAACTTTTCCAAATTAATTTTGACGTGATCCTGTGTGGTATGAAACAGCTAATGTCATCTATCCTCCCATTCCTGTTCTAGTGTCTAGAAATAGTCATTAATACTCACAGTCTCCACTTCCTCGACTCCTGCTACCCGCCCCGCAGTCCAGCTTCTGGCTCCCCAGTCCTTTGAAACCGTTCTTGTCAAGGTCACCATAACCTCCCATGGTGGAATCAACAGGCATGTGCCCCAGTCCTTCGCTTCCTCCCTCGACTTCTGAGAAACATTTCACCATGAGGGACCATTGTCTCTTTCTTGAGACACTCTCCACCCTGGGGCTGAGGGGGAACGTGACTTTGCCCTCCCAGAGCCCTAAGTGCCACCACCAGGGTTTGTATCCATGATGTTAGTGCCAATGCCTGGGCCTTCATGGGGTAGGTACCACATCACCATTTGGAGGGATCTGCTTTCCCACTGGGATCATTTTACCACCAGATTCTAGATTCTCTAGGTCATTCATTCATTCATTCATTCATCAGTTATTTGTCAAGAGACAACTCTTTACCAGGCGCTTTGCGATGCGATGCAGGTAGATCAAGAGAGGCACGACCCCCGCCCTCAAAGCATTTATAATGTAGTGGAAGACTCAGGCATTCAACAGCTAAGTACAAGAGACATGTATAATTCCTGGAGGAAAATGCCAGGTGCTGTGAGAGATGGGAACAAGGGGGACCAACAGGATGTGGGCAAGTGCTACTGGGAGAGAGTGACAATGACAGGAGAAGAAGCTGGCAGAAAGAGTAGAGAAGGTGGGAGGACTCCAGACGGAGGAAACAGCACAGCCCCCCCCACTGGGGTCTGGTTGGGGGTGGCCTCTTGAAAGGGGGACCCAGTGGACTTGGACTTATCATGTCCCAACAGCCTCCTGCTTTTACTTAGAGGGAGGTTTTTGGAGTGGCTTGGGGAAACAGATGAAGACTCTGGAGGAGTCCTCCCCATCCCCACCTCCCACCCACCCCGTGGCACCGCGGCTGGGGCCACGGCCGAAGAAGGCTGCAGCTGGACCATTTCAGGGCCTACAAGGGGCCAGAGTGACTGAAAAGGCAGAGCAATGGGCAGTAGGTCAGGCAGGGATCTTGTGGATCCCACAAGACTCGGAGGATACCCTGAGGAGGCCTCCAGTTTGTGCTCCAGAACAAATACCCTGCTGATCTGTGAAGACTCGGTTGGTGGAGGGAGTTGGGCACAGGGCGGGTGGGGGTGGGGCAGAAGGGTAACTTGTGGACCAAGGGAGGCCACTTCTTCTATGCAGATCCTGCTTATTTCCAACAGGTATAGAATCAGAACTATTTTGCCACAGAGGAAGGAATAAAACCCTTTTCCTCAGCTTCCTTATGGAGGGCAAGCACTCATATCTTTAAGAAGCCCACAGGGCCCTTGGAAGTGACCTGGTCCCTCTCCTCAGTGCACAGATAAGGCAACTGAGGCTAGCCAGCTGCAGGGATGCCCAGGCAGGGTCATACCACCAGCAAGCAGCATGGGTAGAATTGAAGCGTTGTGTGCCTGTCCCCAAAGTCCTCACCTCGTCCATGCATCACCTTTGGACGCCACCCAGACCAGCCGGCTTTGTCTTACCGACTAGGAAGTGGACACTCGAGGGCTAGAAACCGATCCCTAGAAGCCTGCCCCTGCTTCTTTGCGTGCTCCAAGCAGACTCCTTCTGGGTGGCAGAAGAGAAAGTGTCCCCCAGATAAAGGCCATAACCACACGGCCGTGAATAAAGCAGTGTCCAAATCAGCGGCCCTGCGGCGGGGAGCAGCCGGAGGCCCATGCGAGGAAAACTGCCTTCCCCAGCAGCTGGAGCCACTGCCTGCCGCCCCCTCTCCCAGGAAGAGGAAACTCGGGAACGCGCACTGGGCAGGAGCCCATGGGAACCATCCTGGGCTCCCCTCCCCAGAGGCAGCCGCTGATTAAGCTCCCACAGAATTCTGGCCCAACCTCAGTGGCAACGGCAAGCAGGAAGGGGGGCACCTCAGCCTGCCACCAGGCCGTGAGTCCCCCAGGTCTGAGGCGGCCACCTCTATCCCCGCAGGGACCACGTCTCCCCCGGGTCCCCATCCCGACCCTGGAAATCTGGAGCGTGTTAGGGGAACTTGGCCAGATGCAGCTCTCTCCAGTTTCCTGTGGAAATTCAGTGAGCCCAGGAGGCATCTCACTCGGGGGAGGAGATGAGCTATGTGAGGAAAACGAAGGAAATAAATACAGGAGGTGTTTGTTTGCAAAATGCTTGTCCCTCCCCTGCTTGGGGCTCCTCGGAAAGAAGGTCAGCTCTAGAGGGTGCTCGGCAGCAAGCCCCTGGCCAGCCCCAGCTTCCAGCCCCGCACCCGAGGGAGCCCAGAGCGGGGAGCCCGGCTGTGTACACGACGTCCTGGCCCACTCTGAGCCTTTCCAGAGGTTGCTCCTCTGTTTGCAGTGCCCTTCCTTTACCTTCTCTCTCTCTGGAGAACCTACTCGACCCTCAGGGACCAGCCTGGGCTCCCTGCCTCCCACTTTGCCAGGCCCCAGGGGCGCCCCTCCTCTTTCACCCTTCACCCTGGAACCATCTCCACAGCGGCCGGCTTGTTATGCCATCTGGGCTTGGAAGGCGATTAGTTATTACATCTGCCTCCCCCAGGAGCCTTCAGCAGGTGCCCTACCTCAACCCTCTCGTGTCCGCAGGGCCAAGCAGAGGCCCTGGTGCGGAAGAACCGTGGAGGGTGGATGCGGGGAGAGAGAAATGCAAGGGCAGAAGGCAAGACCTAGGAAGGAGAAAGGGGGAAATATGGATTTCTTCAGGATATTTGCAAACCCTTAACGCTTCCTGATCGACTTGAGCCAACACCTGCCTCTCAGAATGAACAGGCCTCCAGAAATCCCTCCATTTGGCTGGACTAAGGCTGAGCTGAGCACCACAAACCCTAGTGGCTTAAAGGAGACAGGAGATCGTGCCTCACTCACGTGGAAGACGTGCTGAACGGCGAGGCTGCTCCTCGAAGTCGTCCCGGGCCCGAGCCGCTGTGGGGTTGCTCTGCTGTTCCTGGGACGTTGTCCTCGTTGTCCTCGTAGTCCTCGTAGTCCTCGTACTGCTGGTTCGAGATGGTGCACCACCACGTCTACAGCCGCGGGAGGGGCGGGGGGCAAGGGAAGGCGCGCCTGGTCAGCGCCTGGCCGCTGCGCCTCCTGGGGCCACGCCCAGCGCAAGGCACGCCGGGGTTTGTGGTCCTGCGCCGAGCCTCCCGAGCCTCCGAGGGCCAAGGTCTAAGTTCTCTTTCGGTGTAAGAGAGGGCAAGTGGATTTTGGAAACAACCAGAAATCTTTTCCAAAACAAGTAATGACGGAAAGCTTTTTTTACACATTTCAAAAAATGCCCCAGCATGTTCATTATGTTTTCGTCGATGCCGACACACCTGGGAAGAAACTGAAGCTCAAGGGTGGAAAGGCCTTTAGGCGAGGGCACTACGAGCAGTGAAGGAATGGGACGGGTTATGTGGTCTAATTTGGCATTTTGGTTTCAAACCGCCCAAATAGTAGGAAGAAGAAAAGGAAGTTACGGCTGGGCAGCTGTTTATAAGGAGAAGATCTGGGGGTCTGAGGTGAACCCCAATTCGGTGTATCTGCTGGTAAAGGTCTGTCCCCTGGGTTACCTTAATTGGGACTAATATCCAGAACAAATGGGTGAGTGGTCACCCTTCCCTGAGCCGGTCGAACTGTACCTGGAATGCTGTGTTCTCCCAGCCCTTAATGGGAACACGGAGTAACGGAAATATGTCCGAGGACTAGACGGGCTGGGAAGGATCTGGACACCCTGTCCTGTGAAAAAAGAATCACAGCTGAACACCATGGAGAAGGGCAAAATCTGGAGGAAGTAATTCCTTATCTTCTCCTCTCTGTCACAGTGAGGACCAAGTGGTCTCTTCTGGGTGGCCCTGAGGAGCAGGACAAGGACCAGTGGGAGTAAGTCACTGGCAGGCAGAGCCGATGTAAAGAAAAGGAGGTAAAAAGAGTGGAACAATGATCCAGGTGTGGCAGGTG
>CM052813.1:52178402-52282853 GCA_028533885.1 Nasua narica | reverse complement strand
TTGCTGGGAGGTGGGGGGGTGGATAGGAATATGGACACTGGGGAGGGTATGTGCTATGGCAAATGCTGTGAAATGTGTAAGCCTGATGATTCACAGACATGTACCCTGGGGTAAATAATACATTATATATTAATAAAAAATTTAAAAAATTTTAAAAAAAAAAGAAGGTCCAAGATGACTCACAGAGGAATCATGACACAGCAGATGGGACAACACTCTCCGTCCCACGGGTCTGAAACTCTCTGAAGGCAGATCAGTGCTGGACGGAGCCATTGCAGTTGGCCCGGCCACGGACTGCGGGCCTCCCTGCTCTGCAGCGAGAATCTCAAGGGAGAAGCTGCGGAGATACTCCCAAACCCTGCCTTCCCATTCCTGCCCCATCTGGAGGAGAGAGAGGGCAGGCTGTGGGTGTGGGCAAGAGGGTATGGAGGAGCAGGTCGGAACCCTCGGCCACTCTGCGCTTGGGGCCCTGGCCCCGGTTCTGCTCCTGGGAGTGGCGCTTTCGAAAGAAATCAGCTTACCCGGAGACAGCCATCCACAGTGCCCTCCTGTGCCCTCCCAGCGGGACGGACTCAGTCATCCTCAGGCCATAAATGGCAGTGTGGCGTAACTGGATCAAGAGTGAAGGGGCGCAGTGGGCAGCAGATACAGGCCGCAGGCTTGGGCTGGTCGTCCCCCGCCCTCCGGGAGGCAGAGGCGTGGAGCCCTTAGCACTGAGCTCCAGCCTAAGACCGCCTGCGTTCAGGTCTCAGCACCGCCATCCACTAGCTGTGTGACCTTAGACAAGTTCCTCCCCTCTATGAGGCTCTGTGTGCACCCACCCTCCCCCTCTGAGGAGGCCAGGGTGGAGGGTCGGGACGGAAGGACTAACATATTCCTCACAGGGTCTTTTGAGAATTAAATCAGATCATTTACATGACTGCCTAGAGCACTGCCCACCTCATGGAACAATCATAATAATAATAATTATTATTATTTGCAGCAGCAGAGAGGAGATAGCAACGCTCATCCGGTTGACTTCAGGATCAAACACAATAAAACCCTAAAGACAAAACGTGAAAGTTGTGTAGAAGTGTGAGACATTTAGTGTGTAGTGGACTAACCCTCACAGACATCAGGAGACTGAGGAGGCCAGCATTCCCAACCCCACTTGCTAAATAAATATTGCGACTCTCGTACAACGAGTCACGTGGCAAGGTCTTTAGAACTTTCTATCAAGATTGGTAACTCATTTTATTTTATAATTTAACAGAATATGGCAGAGCTGGTGTTTGAAGATACGATGTTTTTTAAAAACAGTACTGGTTGAGCACCTTAAGGAAAACACACCCAGACCAAATTTAGAATATGGGTGACCAGATAGAATGACAGGGATTGACAAAGAAAATGCTGTCCCTAACTTGCTGTGTGATCTCGGGCAAACCCCTTCCCTCCCTGGCCTCAGGTCCCCCGTCAGCTATGTTGGGCACGGGGCGATCTCTGGGTGCCTTCCAGCTCAGCCTCTCGTGGACCCAGGATTTGGAGGATTGTTTAGACCAAGAGAGTTGGCCTCAGCCAAAGCCCTGTTATGTTTCCTGAGCTGACAACACCACCTGGCGTGTGTGTGAGGGTAAGACACCGGTGGCTACCCAGCCTGGAGCTTTCTGCTCTCCCTTTTCTCACTTGGCTATCTGGCTACTCAAAATACGGCCAACAGACCAGCAGTATTGGCATCATCTGGGGACTCGGAGAAATGCAGACTCGCAAGGCCCATCCCAGACCTACTAAACATGCATCAGCCCCTTAACAAGATGCCAGGTGATCCTGTGCATGTTCAAGTGTGAGAAGCGCTGCCTTCAAAGGAGGGGAAGAAGGAAGCTAGTCAGTGCAAGTAATTTAAGTTTAACACATACTCAACCTGTAAAGAAATTTAAAATTGACTCCTATAAATAAAACAAGTCCTTCCCAGCTGCTATCTTAAGGAGCTCTTCATGCAATGAGGGTTTCATTTCTGGGGAATTTTTACAAGTTTTCAAAAAGGAACCTACTATTTATTTATTTATTTATTTGAGATAGAGCAAGAGTATAAGCTGGGGGAGGGGCAGAGGAAGAGGGAGAAGCAGGCTCCACGCTGACCAGCGAGCCCGATGTGGGGCTCGATCCCATGACCCTGGGATCACACCTGAGCCAAAGGCAGACACTTAACTGACTGAGTCACGCAGGTGCCCCACAAAGGAGCCTTCTTGAATGGTAAGTAGGCCTCTGATCACAAGAATGGCATGCCTGAATTTGACTTTCAGATGCACCTGCACTGTCTACATTGTCGTTGGGGTACCAATCACAGAGGAGCTCAACATGAACTCTGTCCCTCGGAGCTCCCAGAGGCCTTCCTCAGTCCTGGCACCCTGGCCCCATCCCAACATGGAGGCTAACTTCTTCAGAGGCCGCTGGAGAATCTCTCAGCAGACGACCTCTAGGGCTGAGGATCTCAGTCCCGTAATCACAAAGACCCAGATTCTGCCCATAAAGCGTGGGCTTAGAAGAAGACCCCAGGCCTCGGAAGAGACAGCAACCCCCACAGACGAGCTCAGAGCAGAGAACCCAGCCGAGTGATGCCCAGGCTAATGACCCTCAGGTAAATGAGGGCTATCGTAACCCACTAAATGTGTGGCGATCTGTTACACAGCGATAGGAAACTAATGCCGATTTTGGTACGTGGAAGTGAGATGCTGTTGTAACAAATACCCAGCCTGGGGGAGTGGCTTTGGCAACGAACAGCGGGAGAAAGCTGGAGGAATTTTGCACAACATGATAGGAAAGGCTAAACTTCCTTGAACAGACTGTAGAAATACGGATGTTGAGGACACTGTTGGTGAAGCATTCGAAGGATTGATTAGAAGAGAGTGAGGACTGCATTATTGGAAACAGGAGCGAGGGGACCCTTGTTATATGTGGCAGAAAGCTTAGCAAAACTGCCCGCAGTTATGCAGAATTGCTAAGAGATGAACCTGTTTCATAGCGAAGATTTCCAGGCAGTGCGGAAGGTGCTGCCTGCTCTCTTCCCACTGCTCAGAGTAGAACCCAAGAGGAGACAGAGAAACAGAGTTACCCAAAAATGAAGTAGAACTGAATGATTTAGAAAATTGTCAGCCTTTCCTGATGGCAAAAGATGCTAAAACCCAGAAGGACTGCTGAATGTGTGGCCCAGAAAGGCCGAGGGTATGACTGAACTACCTTTTGTTAGAACCTCAAAGCGATCGAAAGGTCAGGACGTTCAGCCCCACCAGCGACCCTTTCAAGAGATTATGGGTGTGGGCACCTCAAAGGTCTTCTCAACTGAGCCAGGGGTGCCTGGGAAGCTTGCAGAGAAAAAGAGAGATCTGTGGATGTGGCCTCTGTCAGTGGAGTGAAAAGCAGTGAACTCATACAAGATGCTCAAAGTTCTTGAGAAAATTTTTCAGCAGAAATCCTGCCAGCTTGGACTAAAAAGGGACAGCGAGAGTACAAAATGAGACTCTTGGACCCCCCCAAAATTCCACAGGAGGAAGCAGTTTGGTAAAACTACTCTGTTGCAAACCCTGTTACCTTCCATAAAAAAGGGAGGAGGGCAAGAGCTGGGGAGCTGTGCGCCCAGAGGCAAGAATTCCAGAGGATTCTTCCCAGGTCTTGAAACTGAATCCAGAGAAGCGAAACATCTACCTGGCTCAATCTTAAAAGTGTTATGGACCCATGGCTCCTTCCAACATTCATTTCCCCCTGTCTGGGATGGAATGTCTGTAACCACTATCCGTGCCTTCCCACTGTTGGGTGCTGGCCGGGGCAGGGCTGAGAACCTGTCCCCTCAGCTTTCCAGGCCCACTGCTAGAGGGGAACTGTGTCGTGGCCACCGCACCTGCTGGGGGACACCCAGAAGCCTCATCTGGACCCGGGCCTGACTTAGGTTTTGGGCTTTCAGCTGATGAGATTTAGATTCAGATGTCTGGACTCTGAACTCATACTGTAGTGAGATGAAGACTCAGGAATCCAGGGAGGGAATGAATGCATTTTTCTCGTGGAAAGGGTGTAAACTACTTGGGGGCCAGAGGGCGGGCTGTGGTAGAATTTTAGACGAGCTCCGAGTTTCCTGCCTCCTGGCGAACCTGCTCTGGGTAGTCTCCTCCCTATTCCCGGAGTGGGGGCAGGACCTGGGAAGGTGATGGGATACCGCTGCCCTGGAGAAATTGTGTGGAGGTAATTCATGTCTTGAATCAGATGACTTTTGAGTTAGGAGATTATCCTGGGTCAACCTGACCTAATCAAGCGAGCCCTAACAAGAGCCAAGAATCAGCAATAGGCACTCTTCCACTGGCCTTCGAGAAGCCAACTGTCACGTTGTGGAGAGGGCCAGATGGCAGGGAGCAGAAAGGGACCTTTTAGAGCTGAGGTCCTCCGTTCCATGGCCCCAGGGAATTGGATTCCACCAACAACCAGGGGGCTTGGAGGAGGACCCCGAGTCTCAGATGAGATCACAGCCAAGGTGGACCCCTCAACTGCAGCCTTGGGAGCCCTGAGCAGAGACTCTAGTGAAGCTGTGCCCCAGATCGGACCTACAGAAACTGTAAGATAATGTCTTTAATGTTTTAAGCTGCTACAGTCCAAAGGCTTCAAAGCAGTTATTATGAATATATTCTAAGAATTTTGAAAAACTATATTCAAAGAACTAAAGGAAAATGTGCTTGTAACAATGAGTCAAATTTCAAACACAGAAACGGGTACTACGAAAAACAACCAAATGGATATTCAGAGGTAAGAAGTCTAATAAGCGAAATAAAATGACTATACGCTCAGGAGCAGGTTTGAGATGGCAGAAGAAGCCAGATGAACTTAAAGAAGACAGACTTTATCCAGTTTGAAGGACAGAGGGACAGAAAAACTAAGGAAGAAATAATGGCTGTAGACCTTCCCAAACTGATTTTAAAAACATTAACATTCCCCAAAGCTCAACAAACCCTAAGTATGATAAACACAGACCACATCTAGACATATGTTAAACTGCTGAAAGCCAAAGACAGATTGAAGAGAAAGGGAATTTAAGGTCTAAGAGAAAAGTCTCAAAAGCAGCAAGAGAAAAACCGCTCATCACATATAGGCAACCAGGTGATTACTGGATGAGCTCGCGCTCAAACAAAGGCGACACTAAGGTGCTGTGATCTCAAATTCACAGAGCTGAAGGGGGGTGGGTCCCTGTCAACTAGCATTCTCTATCCAACCAGACTATCTTCCAAAAAACCGAAGGTAGAATAGAAACCTTCCCAAATAAATAAAAACTGAGATTGTGTTGCTAACAGATCCGTCTTAGATGAAACACCAAAAAGTCTTTATGCTGAAAGAAAATGACACCAGAGGGGACACTGAGTCACAGGAAGTAAGGAATAGCATGGAAATGATGCAGACGTGGGCGAATAGACCATGTGTGTCACACACACACATATGTACACACCTATATGTTTTTTCTCTTCTCTTTCTCTTTAAATAACTAAAATTTAAAATAATCATTATACCAATCGATTGCATTTATAACACACACATATATCCACAATCGCCAAGAGGATGGGATAGGAAAGAAAGAGCTACGCTAATTGCCAAATTTTACTGAAATTCACTCGCTACTCCGCTGAAGAAGACGGTGATAAATTCAGGAAGCTTACCGTAATCCTTAGGGTAACCAAAAAATGCGGCTAAGAAGCCAACATTCTGAAGGACATTCTCATTCCCGTGACATAGATGCGGAAATGAGTCCTGGAAGGTGGGATGACGTACAGAGCTTAGCTAAGGCTGGCCGCCGGGCTCCTGGCTCTGCACCCCGGGCGGGACTGGGGGTCCGCTCACCCCTTCCTGTGGCCCAGGTGGAGACACCCAGGCTCAGGCGCCCCAACCATCGGGGAAGGGAGTGGTCCTCAAAATGCAAATTGCCTCCCAGTCTGTAACAGTATTTCCCTTGACACTCTAAAAAATATCTCATTGGTTTTCGACCCTACAAACGGCCATGTGTCAGTTGACAGCAGCGTACGAGGGAAGACTCCGAAGCCAGACAGGTTCGTGGTGGGGCCGAGTGAATGCGCACACAAATGCACGCGAGTCTCCTTGCGCTCCCTCTGGACTTGGTCGGCATCCCTTTACACCTGCCTGAACCGTCTCCCATGCCTGCGGGGGGAGGGGCAGATACCCCTTCATCCAGCTCAGATGGACACACAGAAAGGGTAAAAAATGCAGCACATAAAAGTTCTCACTTGAACCATTTACGAGAAACCTGAGCTGCGCTCATAATAGTCCCGCCTGCCTTTATGGGCTATTTCATCCCATAAAGATAAAATAACTAGATGACGTAATATTTGTTTTTGAATGAACACCCACTGATGTTCCTTGTGCTTCACATATTATAACACGCTATTTATGAAACTAGAAATTTAATGAGCCCATACCCATGCCAGGGACTGAACTAAGCCCGCATCTGCTATTTCATTCTCGCGACCCCCTCCATGCTTGGTTTCATTATTCTCATTCTACAGAAGAAGAAACCGAAGTTCCGAGTGGCATCAGACGGATGCTAGCCGGGTCAGCTGGAGTCATTCTGGGTGATTATCAACACAATCTTCCTAGCGTTCATCTGTCTACACTGAGAAAAACTAACCCAATGTTTGCGGTGTTGACAGTTTATGTAGAGCACGCTGCACGAGCCTAATTTCCACCCATGCAAACATCTTAGTGCCTGGTAATCCTTGCAAACATCAAAACCAGAATCTTCACCTTTTTGCTAGGGATTGTAGTAGAAAGGCCTGATAGTAGAACACACACCTTGATAGAAAAATACTTAAAGGTTTTAATTCTCTGAATACCAAGAGTTAACAATTTATGACTACCCTTTGAAAATAGGGTATATGGGAGCAATTTTGAAGTTTTCAAAATCAGTACAAAGCTTATTAAGTCCAACATCACCTGCACAGGTTGTAAAGTGACTTCCTTATCAAAGGACAGCAGCCAGTTTGGGGGCGGGTCTGTCACTGGAGTCAGACGCCAGGGCTTTCCTGCTCCTCCCGCGAGCTCCTCCTACAGCGACACTTTATCCCATGTGTTCCTTGAAGAGCCATTTCTGATGTTCTGAGTCGGTGCAGTCCCGCAAGAGGGGTACGAAACTGTCACTGAACGCCTTCCTCTCGGCCTGAACGCACTTATTGGACTGTACGTGAAATAAAGAACCATCCTACAAGAGATGATAAAGTATGGATATTTAAGAGAAACCCAAGTAATTCCCCAGAAAGTATCTTTTTCCTTACAATGTGTTCTTGAGCTCAGGGGATTTTTATCA
Organism: Nasua narica; assembly: GCA_028533885.1. Taxonomy (NCBI): domain Eukaryota; kingdom Metazoa; phylum Chordata; class Mammalia; order Carnivora; family Procyonidae; genus Nasua; species Nasua narica. The sequence continues at coordinate 52,275,529 of CM052813.1, read as the reverse complement.
TTTCAGAAGCACTTACTGAGCGCTGTCTGTCCTGTGCTAAGGTGGGGGTTGGGGGGGACTGTGCGCACATAGGGAGGGCCAGGTGTGGACAGGTGTGGCAGGCTCCCCTGTCTCCGGAAGCTTGGCACTAGGGTCCCCAATTCCATTGTTAGGGCTGGTGGTGCCACCTGCTGGCCTCTCTGGGGATCTGTCAGACCCCTGTCTCCTCCCTACTGCTGTTCTTTTCCTTCAGGGAAATCAGGATCCAAGATCCCTTATGAACCTCATTCACTTCCCTCGGGTCAACTAATTCCATCCCTGGTGATCTCTTTCTCTTAGGTTTTTAAATGCAGACTCAGGAAACTTGGCTGTAATCCCAGCTCAGCCAGAGAACAGCTGGGTGAGGGGGTAAGTCACCTGTGAGGACATCTGTTCTACAGGACCATGCCCAATTCCCCAACCCCAAAGATCACAGTCCTCTTTAATGCCTCCCCCCTCTCTCTTTTTCCCAACTGTTGCTGAGTTAACTCAGCAAAGCCTCTCCCCTGGTCCTGGAGTTTCGTCCCCCCCCCCCGCCCACCGCCTCTCTCAGTCATAAGCTGCACACCCCCAGGGAACTTCATCGTGGCCGAACCTGGCATACCTGTCCGAGGGACAGAGAAACCTTGGAAACAGAATTATATGGAGAAGAATCCCCCAAAATAGTAATCTTTAAAACCTTTAAGAGAGCTCCCAAGTTGCCCTCAGAGTACCCGGAAAGGAAATGATTAAATACAGCCGCCTTTCTCCCACCCTTCCAAGGAAACTTATGTTTTCCTTAAATGGTCACTGCAATTTACGATAAAATTTTAATGACATTTCAAACCAATTTTATGATTTTTCGCTTGCATGACTCTTCCTCTAGGGCTTACAAACAGGTTCCAGTTAGAAGAAAGAAGAGGAGGAGATGGGGGGGGGGGGCGGGCGCTGCAGAGAACCGCAGACCGGGAGTGTCTTCCCTCTTATTTTTTATATCAGATGGAGAGCACCACGGTGCGAGGCTTGTCCAGGGAGCCTGCGGATTTCACCGCTAGTCGTAATATCGTCTACAGGAAAATGGACTCCACCTTCTAAACATTAACCCATTTATAAGCAACAGAGACCAACCTTTCCATTCCTGGGGCCCCGCTGGGAATGAAAGCTTCCCGTGGAGATAAAAGAGAACTGATTTTTTTTCTTTTAAATTATTTTCTTTGGATTTATTTCCTCAAGGGCTTTCTCGTGAGTCAAAGGATTTGACAGGTTCACGGGTCTCACTGCGTCTGTGTGGTGGGGCTGGTGCCTTTCAGGCCTGAAATAACACCCAGGTCGCCGTCCAAGGTAACTATTCTGATGGAGAGCCAACTCCCTCCGAGGGGTGTTTTCTTGGCGTTTTCTTATCCTGTGTTTCTTGATGTTTTCTTATCCTGCAGATAACAACTGATCTCTGGAGAGCTTCACGGTTTCCAAGGACTATTTCTGCCACACAGCTAGTCTGCTGTTATTGTTCCCATTCTACAGCTGGGAAAAACGAGGCTTAAAGACACGGAGTAGCTTCTACCTGGGTCTAACCTAACCTCACATCCTTACACTTTGGCTATTTGTTCCATTCATTGAAAACCCCATTTCATCTTCGACTGTGTTCGCGATAGCTACTCTTTCCATGGCTGTGCCCCAGGTCAAAGGAGGGTAGGACGACTGGAGGGGAGCCACAAGGTACCGATGCTGGATGCCGGACCCCGACCACACCGCCAGCAGCGTGGGGGAAGCCCCCGGTCTCTTGTACGCGGCTGTACCCTTGAGACTGTGAGGACTAGGCCGGGGAGCTCTCCTTCTACCCCGCCTTTGGCAACCCGCAGACCGACAGCAAGGAAGGCAGGAGATAGCTCGCTTACCTCCTGCAAGATGAACTTCTGATTCTCCGGGGCAGTGTCCCGGCAGAGATGCATGGTGAGAACATCGGTTCCTGCCTCCACGGCGATGCAGCCTTCTGGCTGGTGAGTGTTGTAGCGTATTTCCTTCTGGGACGTGTACTCGAAAAACTAAAAACGGAGCCACCAACGTGCACCAGTTACCGTTTGAGGTGGAAAGGGGGAAATGGCTAGACGAGAACCAGGGGGAGACTCCAGGTTGGAAAAAACTCTAATCCCACCCCTTCGTCTCCAGGTGTCTGACACCTATGTCCTCCATCCTCCATGGGCTGGTGTATCAGCCTGCTTGCGCTGGGATCCTGGGGCAGGCCGCACACCTTCCTGCCTCCACCTGCCCAGCCCGAAGCTCAGAAGGTCACCAGGACAGCCCTGCCCAGGCCCCCGGCAACCGCCCTAAACACTCCTTGGTGTGGCACCATGTGCATCAGAATGTGTAATTCTGGTTAAGCATTAATTCTAAGGAAGTCATCCAAAATGCAGATCTGCTTCTTTTTCTTTTTTTTTTTTTTTTCCTTTTTTTTCTGACAAGAAGTTAGTGGCAAGGTCACTTAGAATCGCAAAGACAGGCAGGCAGGGACTCAGTTATAACTAAATAATAAAATACCCGCATGAAGGATTATCAAGAGGCCCTTGGGAATGACATTTTCCAAGGATGTCTAATAACACAAGAAAAGTATGATGAAGTGGAAATAATGGAACAGAAAACCTACAGACATGATGATGATAACTATTTCAAACAATAATCCAAAGGCCTTGCATACAAAAAGATGGGAAGTAAATATGTCTTCATTCTAATGGCAGCTGCTGGGGCCTGTCATTCACTTACTGCTCCTGCTCCTGTGTTTTTTTTCCCAATGTTCTGCAATAAGCACATATTACTTGGATCATGCAAAAAATGTCAAATGTTTAACTTTTTATTTTTATTTTTTTACTCTGATCTTTATTATCAAAGGTTTAATTCCTTTTTTTTTAAAGATTTTATTTATTTATTTGACAGACAGGAGAGAGATCACAGTAGGCAGAGAGGCAGGCAGAGAGAGAGGGGGAAGCAGGCTCCCTGCTGAGCAGAGAGCCCGATGCGGGGCTCAATCCTAGGAGCCTGAGATCATGACCCGAGCCAAAGGCAGAGGCTTTAACCCACTGAGCCACCCAGGTGCCCCAAATGTTTAATTTTTTAAAAACAGAGATTCATACCAACAGTCCCTTGAGCACAGCGCCGCCTGCCGTTTGCGGCCCCCTGGCCCTGAAAGATCAGGCTAGAGAGGAGCAGCACCCACCTGGTTCTGGCCCAATCCATGACAGCGATATAGAAGGACCTGGTGTCCCACGAGTTGGCTTTCACTGGGAGGGTTATAGTCAAAGCAGTAATCTTTCAGTCCTTTGTTCTGCAGCTAAACAAAACATAAAGGTGGCATTTTAGTCCAGATTTATATGCAACGCCAGACCCGACCCAAGGCTGTGAGGGTAATGACTCCATTAGAAAGGAGTGTCTGCCTCAAACACTGGGCTCAACGGTAAGAGCCCCTTACATTTCGAGTTCTGAAAGTGCTTTCCCATTCGATACCATAGGCAAGAAGCATAACCCCCGTTTCAAGATGATAAATCTGAGTTGCTGACAGTTTAACTCTTTACAGTCTGAAAGCTCCTATCTCTCCAGTTCTCATTAGTGCAGCCTTATTGCTGCACTAGTCCAAGCATGGCTGGGGTGTTGCCTCACACATGTACTAAGGACTCCTGTGAGTATGCATCTGCAAAAAGATATGCCGATTGAGAGACTCACCAGTCCCCGGATTAGAAGTCCACCATTCTAGACTACAAGAACATCATAATACAGAGGCAATGACTTGCCCAAGTTCACGCAAGTGGAGACACCTGAGTCTGAATCCAGGACTTCAGCTCCAAGTCCAGTGCTCTCTCCATCACTCAATGCTGTCTACCTAATGTCATCTCTAAGGTACCTCTTAGATCTAAAACCCTTCAAACATTCTAAGAGCAAAAAACCATGCTCCCTCTTCCCTTTTAGGAGCCTCTAGGGAAAGACACACACCTTTCCAAATCCCTTTCTGGAGAGTTCAAAGACCCCTCAATGAACTCCTTATGGAGCCCACTCCCGCCCTGGCCCTTGTTCACCCTTGACTAGGCTGTTTCTGAACACAGGACTCAGCCATATAGAAAGAAGTTTCCATAATCCACAAGTTCATAAGGCACAGACTTCCATATTCTTGGAGTCTCTTTGCCATGTGAAGGAATCTGGGAACAGGAGATGTTTAGATAATCAGAGCATCTTAGGCTTGGAAGGGTTCAAATGTCATCTAGCCATGTCTTGACCACCAAAGGACCTTGACCTCAAATGAACTCCCTACGTTCGGAAAGATTTGAAAGAAACTACAAAAACACTAAAGGAGAGGTAGAAACCTCTAATGATTAAAAATGAGATCAACTAAGCTAGCTGTATCAAGTCGGTGAGACACAGAAAAAATGATATTAAATGACTTTAGAACATTCCATGTCTTTTCTATAGAATATCCCATATTTGATTATATTTCCTTAGTGAACTATATTCTATAAACAAATAGATCTGCAAAGAAATCTTAAACCTCATTCAGCATCACACTGTCAGTGGTAAGAAGTAGGGAATTATTAGCTGGTCCAGCCGCGGAAGACTGAAGCGAGTAACACTGGACATGGAAGCCCTGAGTGAGCCTCAGTCTCCTCATCTATAAAATGGGAGGCTTATACTCATCACTTTGGAGGTGGCTTCTAGTTCTGACATTCTGGACCCGAGGCGCAGGTGTGGGGAGAAGGAAAGACCGTGCATGAGTGCAGGAGGGGAGGGAGTGAGAGCAAGGCCAGCAGTCCCCACAAAGGGGCCTTTCTCCACCAGGATTTGTTGATCAGGAAGCCCCCTGCCCACCGCAGGCCCGCCTTGCTCACCATCCCGAAGAAGCCAGGCCGGTCTTCAGGCACGTGCAGTTCGGGGTACACGTTCTCCAAGAACCACCTGAAGTCCTTACACTGGAGCTTCGCACGAAGCTGCCTCCTCTCCGTCACATCCCCAAAGGGTTCCTGAGAAAACAGCAAAAACAGTGAGCCCCTGCGGCCCCCTCTCCACGGACGCCCCCTTCCTCAACAGCACTGCTTGAGCACCTCCTGTGTCCCGGGCCCGCGCAGACTCAGAGGCTCAGACCGGCCTCCGATGCAGCTACCGCCCTCCACCCCCCCCACCCCCCACCCCCCGGCAGCAGAGGCTGTCACACGATGACTGCCTTCTCGGGGGCTCTCGCTACAGGGAGCCGCAGCCAGCTGGTTCTGGCCCAAGAGAAGGACCCAAAGCACTGGGGGATGAAGTCGGGGAGCCGCCGGGTCCTGGGGCCGCACCGGGTCCCAGGTCCCACGTCGGTGAGCGTGGGATCCCAGAGCAGCGCACGTCCATAGAGCACACACACCATGACCTTCTGAGTTACTGTCAATACATGAGTGCACACTTTCAAACACAGGTCAAGTGTCCTCGATGTGATGGCACTCATAACCTTGCGTGCTCAACGTACTCAGAGTGGCGAGCACAAAGCACCGCGACGATAAATCCTGGCAGAGGGTAAGTTTTCTGGACCAGGCCGATGACTGAGAACTTCCACGTGACAGAATAAAAGCAAGCGTCTCTTTAGGACGTCCAGAGGCACAAAGTCGAGTGCTGACATGTTACTGTCCCTCCCCCACGGTGCTAAAGGATTAAAATGTGACAAGCTAGACAGTTTGCACAATGGTAATACAGGAAAATGGCTGAGTAGAATTCCAGATTTTTACTTATTTCCCGGCGGTTCTTTCTTTGGTGAGTCACCGTGTCCTCCCCTTCAACCAGATACCCATTTTAACGCGGGGCCCCGGGCATCCAGACCAAAGGCGTACGCCGTGACCGCAGAGCACGTTACTCTTTGGGAAATCCTTTCGAAGAGGAAACTGGGTCTTCCAGACTGGGTAATGGGAAGGAGCGGAGGTTCGCAACCTGCAGCCGTGGGCAGGACAGAGGAAGCCACGAACCAGAGCCCAGAGGTGGAGAGGGGCCAAGGGGGTAGGTCGGGGCAGGTCCATGGGGGCAGAGAGACGGGTCCGTGGGAGGGCACATGCCCCAGGCCCAGCTCTGCCTCCATCGCCGACAATGCCTTGGGCAAGCTCTCTGAGCTTCCCTTCTGTCATCGAAAAAATGAGAATTTCATAGCTATCCTGAAGGGCTCGCTAAGGATTCGGAAGAAGAGATTGTTGTCCAGCAGCCGGAATCGAGAGTGCTTAGAGAACATCTCACCTTGCCAAGCCCTCTGAGTGATGCCGATGTGGGGGGGCACCACGTCCTGGGCCCGTAGAGAGCCGGCCCGTGCACAGGCAGTGGACCTACCTGTGGAAGTTTCTCTGTAACCCTAATATCAGTGCTTGCGGTTACCCACACCTTGGCCATCACTTGTAGACACATGCAGAGCGGCCGAAAACCGCAGTCACCCCACGGGACGCTCCTAGCTGAGGTCGCATCTCAGTTCCCGTACTGTCAGCAAACGTCCTGTTCGGGGGTCTGCCTACTGCCACATTTTCCAGGTTTTGCCGCTCTGCACTGGTGACCTCACTGTTCAAAAGCCCCCGGGGCACCGTGCTGAAGGGCTGGCTAGCGTTCCTAGGTGCGAGAAGGCCACGCTGGGCCTGACAGAGAAAATACGTGGGTGGGACGGGCTTCATTCGGGCACATGTTACAGTGCGGTTGGCCGTGAGTCCGGCGTAAGGAATCGGCACTATGCACTTCATAATGTCTTTCAACAGAAATACACATGAAACCAAGTTAGGCGTTGATCAGTTGGCAAAAAAGTCAGCCTACGGAGGCATGCGGGCACCTAGCCCCGCAATCCCCCAGGAGCAGTGTGGTTCGGTAGTCTGCAAATCAGGGCTGGTGACAACTGCACAGACCATCATCCTGGGACTAATGAGAAGCAACTGTCTGTATTACTGTAAGTGGAGGAATAAAGGGTTCCCATGCTTGTGGCATGGGGGCTCGAATTATTCTCTGGAAACAGGTTTGCTAGGGAGGGGAGGCCGGAATCGGCTGCTCTGGTTTGGAGATGGCCAGCCGGGCGGTGCAGGCGGGCCGGGGAACTCACCAAGCGGGCGTGCGGGTTGCGATGGTAGTAGAGCTCTTTAAATTCATCCATCCACACTTCAGCGGCCCGGACGCTGTTGGCCAGAGCCTTGTTGCGGGAGTAGGGAGCTTGCTTGGGGAAAACGTGGCCCACGTGCGAGCAGGGGTGTGTCTCCAGGGTGCCACCGCACTGCCAGATCTGTGCACAGAGCAGGGAGGAGGCCGGTGGGTGAGCGGGAGGGTGGGCTGTAGGTCCACAATGCCCGCAGCCAGGAGGCCGGGCGCACAGACGTTCTGATGAATGCTGCCAGGGCCTTGCCCTCCAGGGCACAGGAGGCCACCTCCCCAGCACACGCAGAGCACAAAGAGCAAGAACACAGCCCCGAAAACGAATAAGCCGTCGGAAGCGAGACCCTGAAGTCCATGCACTGAAGCTCATGCACCTGACCCAAGGAGCGCCCACAGCTGGCCTCACCGGGAACCCATTTACTCATCATATAAAACACAGGCTCTTTACCTGGTCTCCTAGCCACAGAAGATAGGAAAGCGGCAAGTAAGAAGAGAGGTTTGGAAGGGGGAAAGGAAGAGCTCCTAGAGGTAGGCAGAGCAGCCTGACACCTAGGGAAGAGGCAGAAAGACCATTAAAAGCACACCCGACACCTCGCCAGGCTGACTTGCCTGGGCGCGTTTCATGCCGGGGCAGGTGGCTGGGGACACCCCACTGTCCCCAGGATGTATGACCAAGGATAGGATCTGGTGCTTAGAATGGGGGGTGTGAGTCTTCGGGGGAGCGCCAATTCTTATAAACTCTTTCGAAGCAGGAAACATTATTGAAACTTAAAATTTTCTATTAAAAAGTGTAGACACTGACACAAATTCTTGATACTTTAAAACGCAGGATTTGATCAACTGGAAACTCCACCGAAATGCCAGCGATCTCTCCAAGGGGCATCTGGGGGTCCCACACAGCAGAATCAGTAGGTGGGCTTGTTCCAAAAAGCACATTCCTGGTCCCAACTGAAAATCCATCAAACCTGACTTTCTGGAGACTGTATTTCTAAATCTGCCTTTTTAAGCAAATCTCCCTGACGATTCTTATATGTGGCAAAGCTGGAAAGCCATTGAACCAAATAGGGTACTTTAACTAAGCAAATTGAGGCTCCCAAAGATGGGATTGGGAGGCAGGGGCCTGGCTTTGAGCCCAGTGTCTGCCACTCCCTGTTTGGGTGACCCTGACCCCGTCACCTCCCCTGTCCGGGCCCCAGCTCCTCCCTCTTGTAGTGAGAGAAAAGAACCGGGTGACTTGGAAGAGGCTTCCTTGCCCCGAATCTGTGAAATGTACATTTTTTTTCAAGGCTCAAACAAGAAGACAAGAGTGTTTATAGAATGTGTGTGCCACGACTATCATATTTCAGGACTGTTAGATAAAATTTGCCAACATGAAAGAAAAGTCCACCAGGATCTCCTAGTAAATCCCATCATTCCCCGAGAGAGAGAGAGAGAGAGAGAGAGAACAGGTTAAGGAGTCCGAAGAGAAAATTGGAATACTCACCCTAAAGGAGAATTCGAGGTTTTCTCCGCCCCAAACTTCCATTCCTGTATCATAAGATCCCAGATATTCAAAATATTTCTTACTCACAGCAAACAGCCCTCCGGCCATCGTTGGAGACCTGGAAGAGTGGGAGAACCGTGTTGCGATGCGAGTGGCAGGAAGCCCGCACAGTTGAATTCCTGCCCGCCCCAAGCCCTCCGGCCTGCCCGTCCATCTCTAAGCACATCCTGAGTTCATGCTCTGCGCCAGGCGCTAAGCTGAGCCTGGAGGCAGAGATGTGCCCCACCGTCCCTGCCCTGGGGAAGCTCACGGACACCTCAGCCAGAACTTTCATGAGAGCACTCCGGTCAAGCCAGAGCCCTGGGGGCACGCAGAGGGAGGCCTGGGGCAGGCGGGGAGGGCTCAGCCTGAAGAACACAGCAGCTGGCAGAGAAGAGGCATGCGATGGTTCTCCAAGAAGACACCAGCATGAGCAAAGGCCTAAGGGTGAGAGAAAACCTCATCCTTCTAGAAGCACAGACAACAAGGAGAGTCAAGGAGAGAGGAGCTCCCCAAGAGGATGGCCAGTGCCTGGTTGCGGTGACCTTGGCCACACGGTCACAGGGCAGGCAAGCATGGATGCCGTTAGGGCTATCGAAGACCATGGAAGGCAATGCCATCATCTTAAAGCTCCCCCGGGGCCCGTTCCTCTCCTGCATGAGTGGCCTCCCCTCCAGGACCCAGATGGCCAGAGTTGGCCCTTCTTCACCCAGCCCGATGTTCCAGGAAGAGCTCAAGGCTTCCATCCAACCACAGCAGAAAGCTGTAGGGTCAACACACTGGGAGACATACATACAAAACAATGCATTCAGAAATGGAGAACTAAACTTCATTAAGAGCCTGTCTACAAATGTTAAGGTCTTCCAGCAACCCTGACAAAGTACTGGCTTTCCCTGTGCTCTAAGCACTGGGCCAACGAGAAAGGGGCAGCGAGATTCCTTGTGGAAGGGAAGGCTCTAGACTATAACGCACTTCAATGTGTGTTCATCCTAAAAGTCTGAGAAGAAGGCAGGATGGATATGCTGGTACCTATTTCACAGGTGAGGAAACTGAGGCCCAGGGATATTTCAGGAAGGGAAGGGGAGTTGGCCATGCCATCCCTGAGTCCATGTGTATATAATGGGGGGGGAGAGCGTGTGGGGATTCAGGTCAGCATCCCAAGCTGGATATGTGACTCTAGATAGGATCCTTCCTACTCTGAGCCTCAGTTTACAAATCTGTTCAGTGAAAGTTTGTAGGACTCCTACAAACTCCTACAGACTCCTACAAGTTCAGTGTAGGACTCCTACAGAAGCCTGGGCATCACCCGATCTCTCCCTTCCCCGTTCTCCTTCGGTCTCTCACAAGTCTTCCACGGCAACATCTCCGGAGGTCTCCACTTCCCTCCCTCTTCTGCTGCACCATCCCTCCTGACTGGAATGGAAGTCTGTGACGCCTCCTAATGATGTCCCTGCCCCATCCCCTGCAGGCCCCTCACCACGTGGCATCCAGCAACCGTTAAAGAATTCAACAGGCAGTGGTCATTTCCAGTTCGAATCCCTTCATTGGCTTCTACCGACTCAGGGTAAACTCCAAAGCCCTGTTCTTGGCCTTCCAGGCTGGACATGACTTGGCCATGTTTATCTCTCTTCCCCCATCTCGCAACACTGTCCCCACAGGTGTTTCCCTCTGGCCAGCAGCGAGTCATTTCAGGGTCAGAGTTCAGGTGCAAGACCCGGAAGCCCCCCGCCAAACATGGGCGCCGATCTAAGACACCATTTCCAGCTCAGTTCACCAGCAATAAAGCTGATGTTCAACCTCCATCTGCCTCATTCCTGTATCTGCCTCCCATCTGGTCCTGAATTTGGAAGGGGAGGAAGAAGCCATGCTCTTACTTCAAGACCTCAAAGAATGAGAGCAACTGAGCCCCCTTTAAGCCCACTCTACTCAGACCCAGGCTCACTCCCTGGTCAAAGGTGGCCCATTCTGCCCCAGGTCCACCTAGCCCCCGGTTGAAAAAGGGCCTGACAGCATGTCCTCAAAATGTTAAGCTTGAAATTACCACATGACCCGCCAATCGCGCTCCTAGGTATACACTCAAAAAACTGGTAACAGGGACTCAAGCAGATAACAGTATCCCAATATTCACAGCAGCACTGCTTATGATAACCAAAGGGTAGAAACAACCCAAGCGTCCATCAGCAGGTGGATGGAGAAACAAACATGAGTGTATATACGGTGGAATACTATTCAGCCGTAAAAAAAGAAATGGGCCTCCAGAAGAACCATGAAAACATTATGTTAAGTAAAGGAAGCCAGACACGAAAGGACAAGAGTTGTATAATCCCCCTTATATGAGCAATCTAGATCAGGGAAATCCATAGAGACAAAAAGGAGAATAGTAGTTACCAGGGGTTGGAGAAGGAGAGAAAGGGGAGTCATCGCTTGATGGGTAAAGAGTTTCTGGACTGGACGATGGAAATGTTCTGGAAGTATGTAGAGGTGATGGTGATACAATATTGTGAACGTGCTTGATGCCGCTGAACTGAACACTTAAAAATGGTGAAAGTGGGAGATTTTATGTTGTGCACATTTTACCACAGTTTTTAAAATAAGGAAATCAATAAAATATACCAATATAAAATTCATGTGTTCAGCAAAGCTTTTTTTTTTTTAAGATTAATTATTTATTTGAGAGGGAGTGAGAGAGAGAGCATGAAAAGGGAGAAGGTCAGAGAGAGAAGCAGACTCCCTGCCGGGCCGGGAGCCCGATGCAGGACTCGATCCCAGGACTCTGGGACCGTGACCCGAGCCGAAAGCAGTTGCTTAACTGACTGAGCCACCCAGGTGCCCTGCAGCAAACCTTTTTCATAAAAGTAAACAAATGCTCTGGAGCAAATGAGGGAGCAAGAACCAACCAGCCCTCCCAGGAGTCCTCCCTGGACTCCTACGACAGCCAAATGCAGGAGGCCGGCTCCAAGACTGAGGCCCGGAAGTCACCCCTCACCTGATGACATCGATGGGGGACTGCATCCGCACCCTCTCCCTCTCGGGGACCACGTGCCACGTGAACACCAGCCTCCAGTCGAAGCCGCCGATCTGAGGCTCCCCGGGGTTGCCCAGGTACTCGAACGTGTTCCAGTCAATCACGTCGATCACGGGGCACACCACCGCTGACTCCTCTTCGCCGATCCTGTGAACACCAAGACGCCCCGTGGGCCTCTCCGCGCAGACAGGTGGCCAGGGGACGACGAGAAGGGAACTTGGGTATAAGCTCTCCTCCTCCTTCCACGAGGAAAGGGGGAGCGCCTGTGTGAGAAAGGCCTGCGGCAGCGTTACACCCTGGGAAGTGATCATTGGAGGGAATGCTCGGGGGAAGCTGGCGGGGGAAGCTGAGGAAGGAAGGATTCTGGCCTCAAGATGGAAGGTCCAACTGCTTTCATGTTCTGATTCCATCTATGGCTATGCTGCATAAACTTGAGTCCCTCCATGAAAGTCGAGACATGTGAAAATCAAAGGTCACTTTTAGAACAGAAAACACATTTTCAGTGTCTAAGGACGGCAAGAGGTTTCTTCATGGAATCGCAATGCGATTCCATCTTTGCGTCAAGAAATAATTACCCCCCTTCAAAACAGAGATGCGCCCAGACCAGGGGATCAGCTTTGGAGTTAGAATAAAAATTCGAATCCTGTGCCCTTATTTCCTGTGTGACATTAGCCAAGTGCCCTAACCTCTCTGAGCCTATTGCCTGTGGGTAACACAGGCGCATCGCTACCTACTCGGAGGGCTCATGGGAGGACTCCCTGAGGGAACATTTGTAAGAGATGACTGACAGAGCGTCTGGAACTATTGCTATTCTTTAAATTCTTGTTATTGTCAAATGTTATACGGTATTATAGCAAAACACGCTGACTTCCCGCTGCAGACACGAGCCCATGGGTCTGCTTCAGCTGCTCTCCCATCATGACTGCAGCGCCCGGCGTCCTTCAGCACGCTGCCATATCGTGCCGGTATTCTGCATTTGACGCCACATCAGGAAAGAGGAACTGAGACTGGACTGTGTGCGAACACTGGATTTCTCTGGGTTCCATTTCGGGGGCTTTTCTCTGGAGTTTGAGACCTAAAAATCCTAAGTCCCACAGGGCAATGGTGTGAAGAAACAGAGATCAAGCAGACTTGAGCTGCAAGAGTCCTTAGAATAAACCAGGAAGTCGGTCGTGTGAATACCACTCTTCGGTAAGAATTACACTATTAGGTGAAATTGCACTGTTTGGGAGAGAAGGTATGAATAAAACCTGGGAATCCTCTAATGTGAGGAAGGCACAGACCGGGAGCCTACCAACACCCAATTCTTTAAATAAACTGAGGGTGCTCTTAAAAGATTTGAGGGGACCAACGGCAGACCCGCTGGGCAGGTTCAGAGAAGCTGCTTAGCCCCTGGCACAGACAAGAACTTGTGACTTGCAGTCTAGCTGGTCAGAACCATGGGGAGCCTAATTTTTACAAAAATAAGAAAACAGGGAGGAGGCAGCATTGCCATAAAAGCCCCTGAGGCAGAGACTCATAATGAGCAGGCCCAGTAGCAGTGTGCCCCACAGTGGGGGGTGGGGGGCAGGGAGAGGACGGGGGCAGCTGTGGCACCCACAGGGGACAGAACCGAGGACAGCCTGGTCTTGCACAGGAAGGGAGGCCAGTGGGTCCCCAGTTCTTGCAGACAGACTCTGGTACCAAAGCACTAGAGGCCACGGGAAAGCACTCTGACAACTGCGGTGACCCTGGTCCTCTGACCCTTCCCTGCTCCACAGGGAGCGACCAGATGCGACTTCCCACCTTGGCACTTCCTCCCTGACCTGGCGGAGCTCCAGTCAGCCAGCCCAGCTCCTGACTGCGATGATGCACAATCGGGAGAACAGGGAGAAAAAGAGGGATGAGAACAAAGTGGGGGCCCAGTGACAGTAGTTTTGGAGGACAGGCAGATTAGGAGGGTCAAGGGAAGACGCCAGGAGACAGCAGGAGACATGGCCTTGAAGACAGGGCTGTATTATGACTTTTCATGGCTCCATAAAAAATGTATATATTAAAAACCTTATTTTACGACCATGTCGGTAAAAGCACAAACACCGTCCAGGCTAAATTCATTACTATACAGTCATTATTAATATTCATTTTTTTCCTTCTGATTGAAAAAAATTAATGTAAAAACATTTTGGGGGTCTGTTAAAGGTTCATGGGTCCTAAGCATTGTAGGACTGGGTCTAATGAATAAGATAGCCTTGCTTGAAGGAAATATGCAAAAATGTATATTCTTTAGCACTGTGAATCTATATGATTGATATTTTTTTTCTTCCACAGTAAACATGTAAAATAAGTAGAAATAAAAGCAAACACTAATGGGGTCTTCTACATGCTAGCATGTTCTAAGGACTGTATATGTAGTAATTCATTGACTCCGCAGCCCTGTGGGGCAAGGGCTGTTACCATGCCCAGTGACAGAGGACTGCACAAGGGGCATCTGAACCCAGGTGCCCGGCAGCCCCTTATGCCCAGGTAAGAAGTTTCTGCTTCTGCACACTCACCTCTGCAGCAGCGGCTCAAGCCACCCCTCGTGGCACTCACAGTGGCAGTCCAGGAAGGTCAGCACTTCGCCCTTGGCCGCGGAAGCACCCAGAAGCCGGGCTCGCACCAGGCCCTCCCTCTTGTTGGCACGGATCAGACGCACCTTGGGCAGCCCGGACAGCTCATTGGCCAAGCGCTCCTTCAGGTGCTCTGGGGAGACAAGCCACAGAAGCAGGGTCACTCCCACACGTCCCGAGTCATGTCCTTTGGGGCCCCGCTCACCCAAAAAAGAAAACCGAACAGTTCAGACAGAAGCCTTCTTGGCTCTGCACCTGGGATGTCCTCACGTAACCCAAAACCGAGGCTGGACGCACAGCGAGACCGTGGAGGCTGGGGCGGAGGAATTCCAGAACCCCCCCTAGTGCTCCCCTTCAACACAGATGCACACTGAGTTGTATGCTTGGAACAGGTGCATGTGGTATGTGAGTGTGTCTCAGCAAGGCTGTTACCCCCTCAATGACCCATCACACCCTGACTTGTGAACATTTAAAATTAAGAACACAAAAATTGCCCAACCATGATTTTTCAGAAACACTGGCTTAATATAAATGTGGTTTCCTTATGTTAATTATGTAATATGTTATAAAACTTTATATGGAATTATGTTAACTAATTTTATTTATATTTCTGTTAGCGTACATTTTCTTGGGAGCGCATTTCACTGGACACAGTAATAGGAATCATAATGGCAGCTCACCCCAGACGGCCTCCTGTGCTAACTACTATCTAGGGGATGTCTCTCTAAGTCACGTGAGTCTTCTAACTTTCCCATGAGGTAGGTACTACAATGAGCCCCATTTATAGATGAGAACACTGAGGCCAGAGAGGCTAAGTAACGTGTCAAGGTCCCAGAACGAGTGAGCCAGGGAGCCCGATTTTAACCTGGTGGCCCTGGCTTGAATCCACAGGCTTAACACTGCCTCCCAGAGCTTTCTTGTATAATTGCTCGTCCTTAGGAAACAAATCCAAAATTTGTCAGGAGGACATGTTCATCGCATTTTGTAGAACAGGAAGTGAGGCTTTAGAAGTTGAAAGGTCGTGGGGCGCCTGGGTGGCTCAGTTGGTTAAGCATCCACCTCCGGCTTAGGTCATGATCCCGGGGACCTGCTCAGCAGGGAACCTGCCTCTCCCCCTCCCTCTGCCTATGGCTTCCACTGCTTGTGCACATTCTCTCTGTCTCTGTCAAATAAATAAATAAAATTTTTTTAAAAAATTAAAAGTCGAAAGGTCATGCCCACAGCGAAGGCTGGCCCCAGGGCTTGTGACCCCACACACGTAAGGGGACTAGAGGCCCTGCTTCACGCCCCTCCATGGGTTAAGTGGAGGTGGGTGGGGACCCATCGGGCAAAATAAAAATAAGAGAGTCTCCCCACGTCAATGTGGGCTTTGTCTGAAAGTTCTCAAAAATCAGCAAAAAGGGAAAATTTTATGAACCATTCTAGGTTGCTTCAGAGTTCATAAAAATGCTTCTCTAAATATTCCTGACACTCAAAATACATAAACAAATAAAGCATTCAATGGTTGATTTTTTCTTCAATCCTAAATATAACTGAAAATAAACTGACAGCACAAATAACGGAGGTGACGTCCCAAGCGAAGCTAATCAGTGGCAGTGCCCAGTAAACATACACGAATTTGCAGGTGCAGAAAAAAAAAAAAGGAAAGAAAGAAAGAAAGAAAAAATGCATGTGTAGCCTCCTTGCATTCTCTATGGATTGGGTCAGCATCAATTTTTTGTCTGCCTGAACTGTCTTCCCACACCCTGGGGGGCTGATACCCCTTCATCCAGCTGAGACAGAAATGCAGAGAGGGCGGCGGGGAGGAGGGGTGGGGCAGAGCTCCTATTTCATTACAGGCTGGGCGGGCAGGTCGCCCACTGTACAAGTTACCAGGTTGGGGAGGGAAGCCTCAGCCCCTGGCACCTTACGCTGGCCTCTGCTAGAGAACGGAGCCACTGGGGGAGGGCTTCATCCCGTGGCCAGGCCCGCTAAGGATCGGTTCCACACCATGAGGATAAAATAAATAATCGGATCTTTGCTTCTGAACGATTACCTTTCTGAAATGTTTTCGGCACCATACAGTTTTTTAATATTTCATAAAAGGACCAGTCACCATTTAACAAACACTAACAATATGCCAGGCGCTGACCTAGCACGTGACTCGCCCTTATCTCAATCCTCGCAATGACCTGACGAGGAGGTCGCTTGATGGGGGCTGAGGCCAAGGTCAACACTGGACTTGCTCAAGGCTACGAAGCTGCAAGGTGTTGGAGCTGGATGCCCGTGCGGTGCGATCCAGACCTAGTGCCAATGCAGATTTAAAACAGCCCTGGGAGGAAAGGACCAGAGGAAGCGGAGATGCGTACCTACTATGTGCTGGCCGACATGGGATTCTGTCCTATGCACGATCTCATTTATTCCTCACCGCTCTCTGATGTAAGTGTGGAGAAACCCATTCACAGACGAGAAACCGAGGCTCGGAGAAGACAAGTGACTCGTCCCAGGAGCCAAGACAGGTTCCTGGTAAAGCTCACCTCAGACCCAGGTGCCCTGACCCCGAACTCCATGCCCAGTGGGCATCACTCAGCACGAAGCCCCAGCCTGGCCTGCGTGCTATCACTGAGAAGGCTGAGGCCTGACCCACGCTGTCCCCGTGGGTGCACACGGCCCCCATCATAGAGGCTACCGTTCCCAGCCTCCCTTGCAGCTAGGTGTGGCCACGTGACCCCGTTCTGCACCGTGGGATATGAGGACAGCTTCCCGTCTTGCTCCCCAGCCCCTCGAACCCCTGCTGCCAGTGAGAGCGAGCAGAAGGCGAAGAGCCAGCCTGGGGCGTGCAGACGAGGCAACACGACATCCCGGAGAACATGGAGCTCCAGGGCGGAAGCGGCTGGGGCCCCGACCCTGCGAAGCCCGCCACACCAGCCCTAGGTGTGTGATGTGCCAGGCATCAATTTTCATCCCGCATCAATCACTGTTATTTTGAGTCTCTGTGCAAACTGTCAAACACACCCACCAATCAGGGCGCATACTCCAGGCTTTGAAGTCAGACAGCCCCGGCCTGGAGCCCGAGGCAGCCGCTGCCCAGGAAAGCAGGAGCTGCTACCCTTCTGTGAGGCCCAGGGATGGTAATTTGGCCTGCAATGGGCTACGACCTTGAGAGTTCCCCGCAGCTGAGTTTAGCTGCCCTCACTCAGCTTATCACGCGGCACGTGGCATGACCGCAGCCGCTCTGCCCCACCTACCCCTCGGCGATGGCCCACAGGGCAGCACGGTGAGCCCAAGACCCAGCGACCTTCCTGTTCCCCCAGCAGCCCTCAGACGGCTCCCATCAGCCTCATAGTTAAGCCTAAACCCCTTATGGTGGCCTCCGGGGCCCTATTGGCCTGGCCTCGCCCACCCTTGCACCCGAATCTGCCATGTCGCCTCCCCACTGGCCGATGGTGAGCCCGAGCAATGCCTGCCCAGCCCAGCTCCTGCCTGCACCTGCGGCTTCTGGGCTGCCTCCTTCTCTACCTCCCAGCTCTTGGCTTAAGACCACTGCTCTGGGAGGCTTCCTACCCTCCACCAGCTGGAGGAGGACCTGTGCCCAAGCTCCACATCCTCTCCTGCTCCCACTTTTGTTTCACAGCACTTTCTACCTTGCCGTGTTACATTGGCTATACTATTATGTTATGCTATGCTACTTCACATTGTGTTGTGTTGTCTTATGTTATTCTTTACACATTCACGGACCATCTCCGCCCACCAGAATGTGAGTTTTATGAGAGCAGGGACTTGTGTTTCCCACAGAATCCCTGGTGCCCAGAACAGTGTCTGGCACACAGTAGAAACTCAAAAAGTGTTTACTGAATAAATATGGCCAGCCCTGAACTGTATGTGAATTACTGGACCCCAGGTCACTGGCCAGGCCTGGAGGGACGCTGACCAGCCTCTCAAAGAGATATTTCTCCCTGGATTCAGTTCTTCTCCTGTCTAGACTGCCCCCACTAGATTTATTTATTTATTTATTTATTTATTTAAGATTTATTTATTTATTATATTTATTTATTTGAGAGAGAGAAAGGGAGAGAGGCACGTGGGGGAGAGGGGGAGAGAGAATCCCAAGCAGAGTCTCTGCTGTGTGCAGAGCCTAATGCCAGGCTTGATCTCAGGACCCTGAGATCATGACCTGAGCTGAAACCAAGAGTCAGACACCCAACCGACTGAGCCACCTGAGCACCCCGGGGCTGACCCTTTTTGCTCTCATCTCACACTCAATATATCCAAAGCCAAACTCCCCCCTCCTCTCCCAGACCCATCGCTCCTGCCCTGGGTGGCTTTCCCAGCTCTGGGACACCACCACCACTCACCCAGAGACCCAAGCCAGAAGCCTGCCGACGCCATGTTCCAAATGTCCCTCCTGCCCCTCCCCTCTACTCCCACCTGACTCCCAGCCTCCATCTCTCACCTGCGCCACCCCCATAGCCCCCGGCCTCACGGAGCTCGCCTGCACACCGTCCTCCGCCCACAGGTATCTCGGGCCTAGAGGGATCCCTCAAAGGGCAAAACCACTCTCCTGCTTCAAATACCCCCTTTGCTCTCCCTGCTCTCAGGACAAAGTCCCACTCTGACCTCAGGTCTCATCCTCATCCTTCCCCACATCTCAGGTCCCCCCTCTGCCCGCTCCGCACGAAGCAGCTGCTCCTCCAGCCTTCCTGACCTAGTGGCAGTTGCTACACGACCCAGGCGACATGTGCTTCCGAGCCTTTCCACCTTCTGCGCCCCCACTCAGAACCCCTTCCTTCCCCCTTGGCTGCCTACAAACTACTCGCCCTTCAAGGCGTAAGGTCGGCCCTCTTCCCGAGGGCCCCGTCTCCTGCAGCACCCTGTGGCAGAGCTGTCACCACCCCTGCAGCCCCAGCAGGCTCTGAGCCCCCTGAGGGCAGGGCCCCGGCCCAGGGGGACACAGGAAGCCCGTCCTGCCCGGACCCCATCCTCCCCTCCCAAGTCACGCTTTGGCCTCCCAGGCGCCACCACAGAACGCCAGGCCCCTCCAAGAGCCCGTGGCGGGGGCTCACCTCTATCACTGTAGTCATCTACGAGGATGACTTCCTCCAGCAGCATGTCCGGGGACGTCTCGAGGACGCTGTAGACCGTCCGGAGGAGGGTCGACCAGGCTTCGTTATAAAATGCTATGATGACAGATGTCGTGGGCAGGTTATCATAATCATATTTCTTCTCTTTGCACCTGCAGATACGAGACAGCTTCAGGAACTGAGAACACGCAGCGGAATGTGTGTACCGGTGGTGCTGGGGAGGGAGGCGCCCAGGGGACATGGGTCACGGTCTCGAGGCCTCCTCCCAGGAAGGGAAAATCATCTGCTGGCATCTCCCAGAGCCCCCGTGTTCCACTAGGAGCCTTAACAGATTCTGAGAAAGGCTCTAACATGACACCTTATAAGCTTGAACTGTGGGATGCTGTTTTGAAGTTTTAGCGCAAGTTTCAGATCTGAGTGACAGACAAGAGCAGTGGACCAGAAGGGAGGGAGAACGCCACTTCTCCCTCTTCAACCACTCTCTCGCCTGTCTGCGCCCTTCCGCCCCCACGGCCAGCCGCCAGCCTGTGCTCAGTCCATGCCCTCTGCCCGGAGCATCCCTTCCTCGTTTCTCTACCTGGCAAACCCTCTGTCCTCCTTCTGTCCCTGGGCCCGGGAGTGCAGGCAGCTGCTAGCTGCAGGAGGGGCCCCCAGCCAGCCGTCCCTTTCAGCAGGTGTCACCGTGCTCTGGCCGCTGGCTGGGGTCTCGCTGCCCTCCCCAGCAGCCCTCCCCCTCCCCCCGGCCGCGCCTCTGCTTCCAAAGGCCGCATGCGGAACGCAGAAACTGGAGCCGCTGCTAGAATGCTAAAACAGTCTGGAAGGGCTCCGGAGAGGCCCCTGACTACCCCCCATCCACTACCCACGCCACCCGTCGATCCACTCGGTGGCGGCCTCGAGGGTGGGAGTGAGGGGATGTGCCCTGACTGGCAGTGATAAGAACCATTAAGCTTCCTTCGCCTTTCTTTAGTAGGGTTTCCTGTTACTTTACAGGGAAGTTTCCCTACTTGACAGAGAATTTTTCCTCAGAGTCAGCCCCGGGACTGGGCCGTGCCTGGAACTCACCAGCAAGAAATGCCCAGAGAGGGGGAGGAACAGAAGCCCAAGAGGGGCACGCGCAGGACTGCGGGGCTGGGAGGGTGGGCTGGCAATGCAAGAAGGGCATGCGGGCTGAAGACCAGCCAGGTGGCCGGGGCAGAAAGGGAAGGCCTCAAAGAGACGCAGGACCTAGCAGGGTGAGGAGTGAAGCTAGCTCTGTGGACTACCCCCAGGGACCAGGCGATATACCAGTGGGCCCTTACCAGTCAGTCGCCAAATACTTCCTGGTCGCCTACTATGTGCTGGATTTAAAACAACGACGACGACAACTCCCCTGCTCCCACAGAGCTTACGTGCAAGGGGACGATAATCAAGTAAGCAACCCTATCAGTAATTTCAGTAGGCGATGGTGCTAGGAAGAAAAGCAGGATGCGAAACAGAGTAACTGTTGAGGGGAAGGGGAAGGGCGAAGGGGAGTAACCACCAAAGAGGTAATCAGGGAGGGCCTCTTAGAGGAGGTGACATCGAGGATGGGACCTGAATAATGAGGGACCCGGTCCTGCAAAAAGCACAGAAAAAGCCCTTTAGGTATGAACTTTATTTCTTTGTGGTTTTTCTCCTTTTATTTCATTATGAACATTTTCGAACATACCAACAGTGGAGAGAGTACTGTAAGAAACTCCTGGAACCTTTTGCCTGTCATCAACATTCTCAACGCATGGTCAATCTTGCTTCATCTAAGCCCTCCCCCGTTCCCTCCATTCTAAACTAGTGTTAAGCAAAACCCAGCATAGCTCAGCATCCATAAATATTTCAACAGACCTAAGGGATAAGGACTCTTTTTTTTTATAATAAAACACAATAAAACTAAAACCCCTTAAAAAACTAGCAATTCCGTAGCACTACTATATCTCCAATCTACAATATTTCATAAAAATTAAGACGCCGACGGTGGGAAGACACAGCATTCTTTTAAGAATCTCTAAGAAGGACACATGTCGCCTACCTGTAGGAAGTATTGATTGTAAGATGTCTCCAAGTCTCAGAAATGTTTAAATATGAAAAAAAATGACTTAAAATCAATGACATGTAATACTTGAACTCAAAGACACTTGCTGTGTTGGCATTTATTGAGACTAGGCTCAGCGAGGTGAATAACGTGGGCAGTTCACGGCACGCCTGAGAGTGTGCACCTGGCTGAGGTCCTCGGGCCCAGAGCCCTCGTCCTAGGACCGTGGCTTGCTCCCACCCCCCAGGACGCTCAGGTGAAGATCCCAACAGCATCCCTCCCTGCCGAGCCCTCCCTCCGACAAGCCATGGGCCATTTCTCCTGTGCTTCCTCTCCGGGTCCCGCTGCAGGCCCTCTTCCTACACGTCAGGGCGGCTTCTGCAGAGAGCGCTGCTGTCACCCTCGCACAGGCTTCTCAGGGAGACTCCGTCGGGGGCTGGCTCTGCTCAACCTGCTTTACATTCTTATTCCTGCTGCGTTTGCAGGCCCGGCTTTGGACACTTGAGGAAAAGTCAGCCGAGGCTGGAAGCATGGCAGCTCTGGTGGCGTTCAGCGAGAGGGCATCCCCAGCAGCCCTAGCAGCAGGACTTGAGTCCTTAGACACTGCGGGCGGGCTTCCAGCCCAGTGCAGAGAAACCGTCACTTAGCACAGCGCCCCCCAGAGGGGAGTCAAGCCCACACCCCAGGGGAGGAGAAGGAGGCTCCATCCTTTGAAGGCGAGGATAGCAAAGACTTTGTGGATACATTTAAACCCACCGTGAAGGGTCAGAATGCGGCAGAAGTGAGAGTATGAGTCTTCCAAGGTCAGGTCCTAAGACGCTGAGGTTTCCTTTTTGTTCCCACCCACAGACCACCCGTTTTGGGGGAAGCCAGCTCCATGCAGCGAAGCGAGGAGACTCGAGCATCCTATGGGGAGGTCTCAGCGGCGAGGGCCTCCGGCCAACAGCCAGTCCCAACTGTCCATCCCCGCTGGGATGAGCCCTCTTGAAAGCACATCCTCCAGCCCCAGTTAAGCCTTGAGATGATGAAAGGCCCGGGCAGCATATTTTCGACTGTGATCTCATGAGAGATCGGGAGCCAGAACCACCCAGCTAAGCCACTCCCAAATTCTCGACCCACAGAGATTATGTGAAATCACAAATGTTTATTGTTGCTTTAAGTCACTGAGTTTATGGTACTGCATACGCCAAAATAAATCACAAGGAATCTCCCAGCTAAGCCCAAACTGAGCGATGTTTTATAAACCAATAGGCCTATACTCTTAAAAAAAAATGCCAGTGTCCTAAGAGACAGAGACAGACCTAAAGAGATACAAGAACTAAACATCACCCTTGATTCTTGATTAGATACGGGGCCAGAAAGAAAAACATGCTCCAAAAATTGGCACAGTTGAAAAAAATGCAGTATTGTATAAACTTCCTCAATTCGATAACTACGTAATGGTATCATGAGAGAATGTTCCTGTCTCTAGAAAATGCGTGCAGAAGTGACAAAAGATAAAGGGTGTTTACCGCTGAAATTTACACTCAAATATATATAATATTATAGCAGAGAGAGAGAGAGAAATTAAATAAATGGAGCAAAATAATGAATGGGTCTCAGTGAAGAACGAACAGGAGTTTCTTCTGCTATTCTTAAATTTTCTTTGGCTTTGAATTTTTTCAAAATCAAACACGTAATACAATAAGAAGGAAAAAATGTTAATGTTGCCAAGGGTATGTCCAAACACCAAGCCGATTCTGATTCTAAAAATATGTATCTCAAGCTTAGTGGCCCTGACTAAGGCCCTCTCCCATGTCACTCTTTCCCACTTCCTCCAAAATCACTGCCCTCCTCCACATACACGTTACAACAAATGGAAAACATATATGCGTATAAACATATTAATAAGTGTAGCTGCATTTTAAGGGCCCCTGACTCATAGCCAGGGTGCATGGAGAAGCTATGTAGTGCTCAGCCAGAGCCCACTAGAAGCTTTGGAAAGAATTAATTGCTTATACTCCATGAAAAAAAAAAATGTGTTTCTGTGCAACCTAAAAAGAAAGACTTTTTTATTTAAGAAAAAAAAAAAAAAGCAAAAATTCAGTTCCAAATATACACAGGTCCAAGGAGGAATGAATGAATGGAAATAAGGACAGTAAACTGAGGGTTTCAAAAATGAAGTTTTATTCAATTTCAACAATTGCCCTTTCACGTGAAATCACTTCCTTATTGTTCGGTATTAAAATGTATTTCTTCTAGAAGGAGAATAAGTAGGAGGTCAGGAAAAGCTCTGCCTGACCAAATAACACCGGGACCCAATGTCTGTCTGTCCCTCCTCGGTATTTTTGTTTATGTGTTTTCACTCCTCTGCAAAACCCCAAACCTCAAGGGCACTGGTCTAGAATGTCTAGGTACTTTCTCTATGTGTGTCCCTTTAAATCACAAGAGTGCTGGGTACCAGCTGGCAAAACACATACAGAACTTCAAAGCCTTCCTCTCCTCTTTAATCTCATTTCAATATATTGAAGAACTTCTCACCTAAGGGAATCATCAGAGATTCCCCAAAAGAAGCCCGTGGCAACAATTTTTCTTTGTAACATTATTTGTAACAGCAAAAAGCTATAAACCATTCCAATGGTCCAACAAGGAAATGTGAAACACGGGGCAGCTGGGTGAAGAAAGGCTATGGGACCATCCAGAACCACGTTTTCAGACACTAACAGTAAAGGAGAATAACCTCACTGTAACGGTAAATCAAAAAAGCAGGGTACAAATCTATAAATAGCAGCGGGCGTGCGCGAACACGCTCCCACACAAATAATACATAGTAGGAAGAAATATGCCAAAAATGTTAACAATGGAGATCTCTGAGCAGTGGGATTCTTGCAGATTCTTGATCCCTTTGCAGTTTTCTGCATTCTAAGATTGTTCTACGCTAAACATGCATCATTTTTATAATCACAAAGAAAGATTATTTTTAAAAGGCTGGATCCCATTCCTTTAATTTCCCGTAGCAAATGTCCTCATTGAGCGATAATGTTACACTCTGAGCACCCCTTTTCTCTTGGCCTGATAAGAGTTTCTCCTTCTTTCTGTAAACATACCTTAAAGGCATTTTCTTTCATGAAGTACAGTATATCCTTCTGGAATGTCTAAGTTTGTTTCCAGGAAAAATACTTTCCCTTTTCCCTTTTTTTTTTTTTAAACAAGTTCCCAAAAGTTCAGATTGCAAAACAAATGCCGCTGAAAAAAACATAGGCGATTTAATTTCATTGCATGATCCAAACAAGTTCAAAGACTTTTTACAAATGTACACGTCTAACCTTCTAGAATTGTGAGTTAACCGTGTTTGATTCAGTTACCCAACTTTTCAGTCTGAATCAATTAACTGAAAAAATTATTAACAAAAGCCTATGTGCCTATCCCTATCCTAGGCGCTATGATGGAATATAAAAGAATTATATGGCACTGCTCATTCTCGCTCTCCTGACTGATAAAAAGCACTGCAGCCTCTAATTAGACAAGAATAGCTATGCATGCATCATCACTCAGGGGTCCACTTTTGCCTAGGGGACAGAAGGGAGCTCAGAGCCAAACACACTGCTAAATCATAGTGAGTCGTCCTCTTTTTAACTTTCTGGTATAATTCACATGCTTTGTAGGGGCAGCGGCTGAATTCTGGTTTTTGCTGTATTTTCTGTACCTGGCAATAATAACATGTATTGCGTGCTGACCACATCCTGGGCAGTGTGCTAAGCATTTTACAAGCATTACTCCACTCTCCCTCCCAAGCCTGGTGGGTGGGGATCATAATCTCCACCAGCACAACACATGTCTAGGCATTACGAGAATGTGGATGAATGTGATATCATGCAGATGAATGCCTCCTCATCTTTTCTGTTTATATTCACCTTATCACACAAACGTCCTTTAAAAAAAGGAAAAACCATATCCTTTGTAGAACAGGCCAGCGAGGTCATACCGTACGTTGGTGTGTCTGCCTGCCCCAAATCCTTTCTCCTTTCTCCACGTTACTGCATTTTGATTTCTCTTTCTGGAATCATGTCCCCTGGGCTCTCAGTGTGCATGGACTGTGCAAGGCTACACACACACACACACCCCTCTAAGAAAGCCACATGCTCCCCATGTCTGACCAATGAACATTTTCCTGATGACATCAGGTGAATCACTGAATCCAGGGCCCAGAATAATCTGAACCTAGTTCTCACCCTAGACTTTTCTGTGATAGAAGTCAATATATTTTCTTGTATATGCATCAAGTCAGTTTGTATGGGGTTTTGAGTCACTTTCAACCAAAAGCAGTATGACTAATAGAGAAATAAGTTGTTTTTTTTTTTAAGTGAATGTAGGACCTCCGCTTCTGGCAATATGGAATATTACAACACCTGGGGAAACCCTGTTGGAAAAAAAATTCTTGATAAAAATACTTTTAGAAAAACCTTTTAAATGCATGGCTCAACTTACAGGAAAGGAAAAAAAAAGTCCTCAGAGTCTAGGAACAATAAGAAAATACAACTCTAGATATTAGAGTAATGAGACACAGAGCATAAGTATGCTTAAGATGCTTAAATAAAAGACGCCCTTGAATGAATGACAAAAAAAAAACCAAGAATGACAGGCAAATCTCATTCAGGATTGATATCTCACAGCCATAGTACAAGTCAGGGGACAACAGCCTATTATCTTCAAATGCCAAACTACCAATTTAGAATTACATACCAAATAAAATTCAAGAACAAGAGCAAAATAAGAACATTCTTGGATAAGTAGAACTGAATTCACAAAACTGACTTTCTCTACAGTAATGAATATATGACGTGCTTCAAGAAGGAAAAGAACCCCAGAAAGTTCTCTGAGATCCAAAGACCACCCAGCGTTCAGGAATGATTGAAGGGCAGAGAAAAATGATAACTTTGTGGGTAAAAGTACACAAACAAACAAACAAACAAACAAAAAATACCACATTTTTTCAACGTTTTAATGTGTTCGTTCAAAAAGAAAGACAGAATTAAAACCCTGGAGTAAAATGGCACAGACATCCGGAAGGAAGCCGACCAATGTTAAAGCATCATCCGAAAGCCCATAGCTAGTGATTAACTTTCAATCCTGCTGACTTGAATATCTACTTTCAAACTGACCGCTAAAGATAGGCATAAACAATAGAACTGCCAAATTAGCACAGAAGAAAAAGTAGAAAAAGGGGAGAGAAAAACTTCTATCAATTCAGAATCAGTGTTAGAAAAAAAAGGGGGGGAAAGGCAAAAACCATTAGAAAGTATAAAATAAGATGACATAGTCAAAATAATCAAACCCCAAGTGTCTTGTAAGCTACGAGAAAAAAAAAATATGTATATGGACCTACTAGTTAAAAGTCAAAGATTGTTAGCCTGGATGTTTTCTTTAACGACCACACGAAATCAAGCAACATGCTATGTAAAGATATGCCTACAACATAAGGACACAGAATGAATGAGAGTAAAAGGAGGGAAAAAGGTATCATGAAAACACGAACTAAACCTGAACATGTTCTGCAGACTGAAAGCACTGATTCAAAGAAAGGATGCTACTCCGACAAGCACAGATGGATCTGGTAAAAATTAATAAAATAACCTGCGGTTTACAACCTCGTTGGGGAAGCCAAGAGACCTCAGTCTCATTTCCGTACCAGGTGTGAGGTTGTTCCAAAGATACGGCTGTCGTGAGAACACTTAAGCAGGCCGCCTCTCTACAAGGAGGGAAATCCTAACCGACTCCCTCCCTCCTGCCAACCCCAGCACGACACGCTTTCTTTTGCTGAATTACCTATTTAGAGCTATTTTGAAACTCTTCGCCATCCCAGCCCCACATCCTGATCCCTGAACTCAGATACACATCTGCAATTATGGCATTAATGAGGCTAATACCTTGAGGCAAGCGTCCAAGGAATAGCTATGTATCGTCGGCACACGTTCCTAAACAGCTGTTCAAAATCCCTCTGCTACAGCCGATGGTCCCACATGCCATCTCCATCCACGTGCCTGCAAAAATGCACAGCCCCAAGGGCACGGTCACTCTGCAGTGTTTTTCTCACCGGCTATGTAGGCCAGAATGCAAACAAGAATGACGTTAGTGTGATTATCTCAAGTCTTCTCGGACCTATAAAAACTGGAGTTCTTTGCCAACATTGGGACAACATGAGAACCTTCTACTCGGGACACACCTTACAAGTGGCTGTGATGTCATCGCTAGTTTCACCCACAGGCGATCTGTTTTGAATCCCTGCTCTAATTCTGGTATTCTCCCACTTGCTCAAAAGCCCCCACCCTTAATCTTCTGAGTAATTTAAACCCCACAGACCCTAAGACAGTAGATTTCAACCCTCATTGCATATCAGCCTCAGCCTAGGCCCTACCTACAGAAATTCTATTTAATTGTTCTGGGGAGAGTCCTTGGCGTCAATACGTCTCAAAGTTCCCCTAGGCCACAAATCCAGCTTTCCGGCCCCCCACTTTGGCCTACTGCCGTCTCAGAGTGAAAGTTCCATCTCCTCGCCCAGCTCAAAGGGATGGTGTTTATGAGTTCTGCAACAGAAATAAAGATAAATAACAGAAACAGAAATAACAGAAATAAAGCTGTGCTCTAATCCACCGGCATGGGAATTATCAGACTCCCAGAAGAGCCAGGGTCTACACCAAGTTTCAAGGAATTACAGCCAACTTTGAAGCATCTCTACGGGTCTGGCCTGTCCAGGAGCGTGGACGCAGTCTCCAGGCTTGCAGACGCCAAGAAGAAGCCAGACTCCCTTGGTACTTCCCACCTCCTTGCCTGTGGTAATAACAGGTTCATCCACTGTAGTGTGAAGACCAGCTAAATACGTGTGTGAAGTACGTACATACTCATATTTGAATATGTTCTCACTTACATTCCCGTAGGTATATTTTTCAAAATCTATTTCCATACCTGGAAAAGTCTAAAAGGATACACAGAAAAAAATGTTAACAGTGGTTCTCCTGGGGCAGTGGGTTTACAGAAGATTTTTATTTATTTATTTTGCTTCTCTGTATATGCTACGGTTTCTAGAGTGAACATGTATTGCTTTTATAATTAAAATAAATAGATAAATAATTGTCTGCATCCCAAAAGGGAAGAGGGAATAAAAGATCTGGGTTTTAGATCAGCTCTGCCTCGGATCTGCATGTAACTTTGGGGGCATGGCTTTACCTCTCTGGTTATACTGAACAGCCCTCAGGGCCTTTTCCTTTGTGACATTCAAGGATCTTAACCATCCCTCTTCTTATCAGTTAAAGTCCCAAGAGACATCCCCCCCACACACCGCCACTCCAATTATATTTATATTCTGACTTTGCAGACCCTGATTAGGTGCTCACCTTTGTATGAACCATAATAAAAGTGAGTCTCCATAAAAGGCCCCGACCTTACGGGTCATGCTGGAGTTACCCCTCACGGCCTGGCCTGGACCTTGACCCAGATCAAGCTCACCTTTCTCTCCAGCTAGGCAACAATAATCCATCAGGCCTTGCTGCGGGAATTAAAAGCAGGAGGCATTCATACTTCTTATCACGCTGAGTTTGGATTAATTTCCCAGAGTCAATGCAACAGCAGGATCTATAAGCAAATCCTGATAGGACACAGGGCAACTGTGTCACCATGGAGACGGGATACCATAAGCCCCACAGGTTATCCACGGTGTTTGAGATTTCTCAACCTGGGACAATAAAGGAAGCTGGAACCCGGAAAAGAAAAACTTGACAACCAATCCCTGGGTGAGTACCCAGTTGGCAACAGGGAAGGGGGGGAAACTAGTAAGAATTGAGTGCATGGGGTGTTCAATGTTCTATTAATTCCTAGGCTGTGTTATTTCTTCTCATTCCTTATTCTGCAGATAGGGAAAGTGGAGAGGACTGCTACCAACACTAACAAAGTGCTACTCAAAATGATTAATAGAGAAAATGCCTCAGGCAAAAGCATGAGCTAGACACGAACGGATACTGGAAAATAGGGAGGACCCTGAAGCCCAAGTCATTCCCCGCTCTGCCAAAGCGGGGTGGGGAGCACCTCCTGGAGCAGGTACTCACGCTTTCTCTAGCCAAGGATTCACGGATCCCCAAATCCTGAAATCAGCACAATGCCAAGGGGGCCAGAAGGGTCCCATCCCCCACAGCCAGTTCCACCACTTTCTAGCTGTGGGGCCTTAGGTGTGTCGCCTGTCCTCCCTGAGACCTTTGCCACACCTCTAAAGCAAGCACGCCAGGGAAC
This sequence comes from Nasua narica, assembly GCA_028533885.1. Lineage (NCBI taxonomy): Eukaryota > Metazoa > Chordata > Mammalia > Carnivora > Procyonidae > Nasua > Nasua narica. Next base: position 52,245,918 of record CM052813.1, on the reverse strand, counting down.
AGGAAGGAGCAGCAGGTGCACGGTGCACAGAGGAGGCCATCCCACTGGCTACGACCAAGAAATCCCTCTATGAGTCCTCTCTTCCTCAAAGTCTTTAAGAATGGGGCTCAAGTGGGGACCTGGAAGATCCCCACCGATGGAGGGAAGGAGAAAGAAGGCCAGGAGGTCTGTCCTTTTACAAGCCTGCTCCCTTCTCACTCACGAGCTGAGCACAACCACCCAGCCAGCAGCTCCCATAGGAATTAGGCCTCTGACCACAGAGGCTCAGGGCCTGAACCACCCACTAGAGTGAGCTGAGCTGGGCCTCTGCCAGAGGGAGCCTTTCCCGCCACCTCTCTCCTGCCTTCCTCTGCCTAATAATGCTCAGGAATCCAGCTCCCAGTGAGGGGGAAGCCTCGGACTTGGCCTTCCAGTGACCTTTTACCTCTCCCGCTGGCGCGTCCCCCCCTCCTGGTTCATTCAAGGGCCTGGCACACACAGATAACTGAAAGTGGAGCCTATCTCAAACTCTAAAAGTCCTTAGTTTCACCAAGGTAGGTCCATACTGACAGAGGTGGACTGGGGGTGCTGTGAAACCAGGAAGAGCACCCAAAGGGAGTCTCATTTTAACACCTGTCTGCTTAGCCCCGACCCTCCCGCCGCCACTTTTTCAGAGCCGATGACAGACCTTCTCAAGAGGGACGGAGACAAGAGACCACCCAGTAAAAGATTCGTCGATTTCTGAGATTTTTTTTTCTCTTTTCATTTTTTTTAAACTTTCTTGCGTCCCCCCCGCCCCCATCCCACATGACCCCCGGCCACTGCCCACTTCCGAGAAAGACTCAGTAAGACGAGCTATCCCCAGGTATTTCGAGACCCAGGTTCCATCCCGCCACTTCACAGATGCAGAAACTGAGTTCCGGGGACCCCACGGGCAGTGATCCCCCCGCCACCTGCGGACTCACAGCGGGTTCCAGCGCTCGGGTAGGCGGCGGTGCAGCGAGATGCGGTCGCTAAGGTAAGTGTTGATCTGGTGCAGCCGCACGCTCTCCTCTTGCAGCCGCAGCTCCTCGTCCTGCAGCTGCAACCGCACCGCCTCGCCCCGCGCGCCCAGAGCGTCGCCGGGCACCGGTGGCCGCGGCAGGACCGGGTCGCGCCGCCCCGGGCGCGGGGTGCGCGGGGTGCGCGGGGGTCCCGGCTCGGCCGCCCTGGCCCCGCGCCGCTCCCGCAGCACGGAGCCCAGCCCGGCCAGCGCCAGCAGCGCCAGCAGCGCCAGCAGCGCCTCCCGGCCCCGTCGCAGCCCCCGCGGGCAGCGCCTCCAGGCCGCGCGCCCCCACATGCGCCCGCCAGCTGGGGCCAGGGCTCGGCTCGCCCGGAGGCGGCGGCGCACACCCGGACCCGGATCCCGGAACCTCAGCGCCGCGCCGCCCCGCCCCCGGCCCGCCCCCGGCCCGCCCCACCTGCGCACCGCCCCCTTCCCGCCCACCCCGCCCGCAGGAGCGCGGCCCCCACGCCGCGGAGGGGGGCTTGTCTTTACTGGGTACCCGCGAGGGCTTGCTGAGACTCGCACCTTCCTGGGTGGGCTGGGTGCATTGGGGAACGAGGTAACGGCCATAAAGCCTCAGCTCAGCGCCTGGCAGATCGTCAGCGCTCAGTAAATACTGGCTGAGTGCGCCCTGCAAGGGTGGCTGTGAATTTTACTCCTTTATCTCATCCGACCCTTAAGCAGTCCAATAACAGGGGGAGTAGGCTTATCAACTTATCATTTTGCAGATGAGGAGACTGAGGCACAGTGAGGCTGCGTCACTGAGGCCTGCAGGCCTACCAGACACGAGACCTGATACTGCTTAGATCCCTTGAATAACAAACCTTCCCCTGGCTCCCTGTTAGTCAATCTCCGCGTTTCTTAGTCCTCACTTTGCAAAGGCCTCCAGGAAACTGATCAAAGGAATGAGCCCCTCAGAGAAACACACGCATAGGCACCCCTACTATGATCGCAGGCACCCCAGGCCATCCATTCCCCTGACCTTGGCCAGAGGCTTCCTTTGAGGGGACTGAAGAAAGGAAGAAGCCATGGGGGTGCTGGAAATATTTAATAGGGTCAAGACTAGAGGGAGGCATGAGGCTGTCTCCAAGGCAGAAAATTATAGGGCTGGGCAAAACAAAACAAAATCAGTAATCAAAAATAAACAATACTTTTAAAAATCAAAACGAAAACAAAAAAATCCCTGAACAAAACACCAAAATTTTAAAGAAAGGCAGGATCTGACCCTGTGCTTGCACGGCTCGGCTCGATCACTGGCCTCACTCCCTCTAACCCCAGCCTCGCTTCCATGTCTCCATCTCAGTGGGGATTACATGGATATAGAAGTAAAAAATCGTCACGTTCTTTAAGAATATGCCCTTGACTTACGAAAGTTATACCTCAATACAAAACAAAAAATAAAAGAACTAAGGAAAAAAATAAAAGAAAAGAACTAAGAGAAAGTGAGAGAGAGAGAGAGAGAGAGAGAGAGACGCTCTGGCCTCCAGCACCAATGCTCAAGTCCTCAACTTGACAGGAAGGGGTCCTCAGAATGTGACTCCAAACTCTGCAAGGCCTACCCCCACGCCACTGGGGCAGAGGAGAGCAGGGTCTCACATTCCAAACCTTCGCATATGCTGTTCTCCCTGCTTGCAATGCCCTGCCCCACCTGGCAAACCCCTCTCTACCCTCCAAGGCCCTGCCAAAAGCCACCTCTTCCGTGAAGCCTTGAGCAACTCCACAGCCTTTTAGGCAAATGCATTTCAAGATGGCATTATCCTTTCGTGTATTAGTCAGGGCTCCACCAGAGAAACAGAACCAGGAGATATATTAAGAGATTTACGGCAAGGAATTGATCTACACAACAGCAGGGGCTGGTTAAGTGAGTCCAAAACCCTCACGGCAGGCCATCAGGGAGGGAAGGCTGAAACTCTTGGCATGAGCTGAAGCTACAGTCCACAGGCAGAATTTCTTCCTTTTTAAGGCAACCTCAGTTCTGCTCTTAAAGACTATGAACAGATTGAATCAGGCCAACCTGAATAATCTCCATTAGTTAAAGGCAACTGATTATAGACTTTAGTTATAGCTACAAAATAACGTCATGGCAACATCTAAGTTAGTGTTTGATTGAATACACTGGTGATTAAAACCTAGCTAAACTGACACATCAAACTGACCATCTCTATTAGTTTCCTGGGGTCGCCATACCAAAGAACTACAATCTGGGTGGCTGAAAGCAACAGCAATGTATTCCCTCCCAGTTCTGGAGGCTAGAAATCCAGAATCAATTAGCCCTATCAGCAAGGTCCTGCTTTCTCGGAAGGCTTTAGCAGGGAGAATCCATTCCATACTTTTCTCTTAGTTCCTGGCGTTGCTTGAAATCCTTGTCATTGCTAGGCTTATGCATGTGTCCCTCCAATCTCTGCCCCCATTGTCATTCTTCTGATGTGCGTCTGTCTGTGTCTCTTCTACTCTTCTTCTAAAGACACCAGTTGAATTGGATTGGGGACCATTCTAATGACCTCATTTTAACTGCCTTATGTCTGTGAAGACCCTATTTCCCAAATAAGGAAATTCACATTCATAGGTACCAAGGATTAGGACTTCAACATGTCTTGTTGCAGGGGCTCAATTCACTCCACAACACCATCGAACTTTGTTAAAACACTTGGTGCATTGGATCACGTTTTATTGAACCCTAGCCCTGTAACAACAAATGTAACAACAACAAATGTAAGGGACTTAGAGTATGAGCTGTGGTCACTTCATGATCACATAGCTAGTAGAGTGTCAGACACACAGAAAGTGCTCAGTTAACATCTGGCTTTGTTTCTCATGCTGCCTTCTGTTGGCATCTGTTTGAACTCACTGGGAAGGTATGTGATGGAAGGCACAACCTGGTTAAGGGCAGGGAGGAGCTGCTCCCAAAATGCAACGAACGTGAATTCTTGAGGTCTTGTTGCTAGAAAGCCCTCGTGGTAACTCAATATGGGAGTTTTCAAAGATCTGCTCCCAGAAACCTGAGGGGACCACCCAAGAATGTAAAAAGAGGCTGGCTGGGTGGGACCCACTTCCCTCCCTAAAATCAGAGCATTGATGCTTTGATCTGCTTAATACTTTGAGATTCCATCTCAGATTACAGCACCCTCCTCCCTAATGGCCAGAGGAACTGGTAACACCAACCAGAGAGAATGTGTTGTGTAAGCCCACAGAAGGTCAGTGACAGAACAGGAAATAAAATGGAGTAAAAAAGAGGCTGACACCAGTGGATGTCTGCCAACATCCATCCTCCTCTCCTTGCTTAAGAGTAGAACGCTGAGGGATGCCTGGGTGGTGGCTCAGTGGGTTGGGCCTCTGTCTTTGGCTCGGGTCATGATCCCGGGGTCCTGGGATCGAGTCCCGCGTCGGGCTCCTTGCTCAGTGGAGAGCCTGCTTCTCACTCTGCCTGCTTGTGCTTTCTCTCTCTTTCTCTGACAAATAAATAAAATCTTGAAAAAAAAAAACTTAAAAAAAAAAAACAAAAACCTTTAAAAAAAAAGAGTAGAACGCTGAATTTTTGCTTGTTTGTTTCTCTGGGCCTATGGTCTAAAGGCCAGACATTCTAAATCCTAGCATTCCCAGCCTCCTTCGCAGGTAGGCATGGCCATGTGACTGAGTGTGCAGCCAATGGGTTCTCAGTGCAGTTGTCAGACAGCACTTCTAAGGAATGTCCTTAAAGGAAGCTTCCTTACCCTTCCTTCCTCTTGCTGACTGAACTGTGGATATGAAGACTGGAGCTCAAGCAGCCACCTCGGGCATGAGGTCAAAGGCATGCACGGAGGGTGGTGAAACCACAGGGCAGCAGGAAACAGGTCCCAGATGTTGTAGACATGGTACCAATCCCGATGGACTCCCTCCAGGCTTTGCTTACATGAGGGAGAAATAAGCTTCTGTCTTGTTTGCGCCACTGTTCCTCCGGGTCATCTGTCCTATGCAGCCCAATCTAATCCTAAGTGATATGCAGGATAAAGTGCACAAGAATTCCTCTCAAATCTGGCTCTGATTGTGTGGTCACAATTTTAAAACGAGACTGCAAATTATCAGATACTCCCTTGCCTTGAATCGGGGCAGATCTGTAACTGCTTCAACCATTAGGTGATGGGAGAAGTGAAGGTCTGTGACTTCACTGGCTGGGAATAAGGAGAAATTCCCATAAGGAATAAGGGAACAAGCTTCCAACTTGTTTACAGGATCCCTGTTCTTGCAGCCTCGAGCTGCCAGGGAAGAAATCCAACTATCTCGGTATCATTGTGCTGGAGAAGTCCCAGGTAGGCTATCTTGCCCACAGTGCCAGCTACGCCCACTGCTCTGTCGGCCCCGCCAGCCCAGGCATCAGACAGGTGCGTGAGGAAGCCATCTTAGAAGTGGCCCCACGCTGGCCATTCAAGTCACCCCAGCCATCCAGGTCACGTCATCCGTGGCCCCAGACATCGTGGAATGGAGAAAAGAGGTACCCTTTTCAAATTATTGACCCACAGAATCCGTGAGTATGATAAGGTGAGTGGCGTTTTATACCATGAAGTTTTGGGATGGTCCATCACTCAGCAATAGATAAATAGAACTAATGGATGATTTTAGTCAACAGTTTTTTTTAAATTCAGGAAATATTCATTGAGCATCTACTATGTGCCAGGCTCCATGCTAGGGTCTAGGCATGCTATAATGACCAAGTGACAAAGAAAAACAAAACGAGATGCCAGTTGAAGTGGTAAGGACAGATCTTAATGTACTAATGCCCCAGGGAAGAGGGTCCAGCATGAACGGATCCAACTTTGATTTGCACAGGATGACTGGGCATTTTAAATAGAGTCAGGGAGTGAAAAATTACAAAGGCGTGATCAGTGCAAGTGCTGACCATGCCAGCTGTGTCTGTGGTTGGCGAGGATCAGCGTGAGGATTCTATTCTCCCAGAGGCTTGGGAGGCAGAGGCCCTGTCCTTCCTGATGATGACATTGCAAAGGAATGGCTTTTAGTACTTACGAAAGACACTCACGATTTGTACGAGATACACATACATCTCAAAGGGACAGAGAAAGGACTTGTAATTATAAGCCCTTCTTAGTAAACTCTCTAAGAAAGGGGGGTTCGGGGCCAACACTTAGATGTTAGCTATGATAAACAGTAAATTCTTCGAATAGCCGTTTGCTTCCTCCAGCAGATACTTAAGGGGGGCTGGGAACATCCTAGTGCAGCCTTGAGCTGTTAAAAACTGTCAGTGTTTACATCTTTAATGTGAAGGGAAGTAGGTGTCTAAAATCATCTGTGTTCAGGCTCTGTCCTCTTTACAGGTCAAGGCTGAGGCCGAGTTGCGAAGGAGGCTCAGAGAAGCCTGCCTAGGGTTTGATCAAGGAGAGAGTCTTTGTGGCAAGAAATGTTTTGACATCATGGTGCTTACAGACCATGTGGTTAGCATGTTGAAGGAGAGTTACAGGGTGCCTTAGTTGAGGGGTTTAGGAAGGCTTCTCTGAGCATGTAACGTTTACATGGATATCTGAATGTTCAAGTAATACCAGAGATTTGAAATCATCTTTTAGGTTAACGGAACTCCCTCTGCTGGTTCCCAGCTCAGGGCAAGGAATAGTTCCCAGCTCAGGGCAAGGCATCTCTCAAAGAAGGATAGAGTAAATAAGCTGTATTTTTTTTTTCTTTTAACTTTTTACATCCTGGGAAGCTACTCAAAAGTTTTTTTTTTTTTTTTTTTTTTATCAATTATTCTCTATTCTCAAGGGGACCACGGCCAAAAAGGTTAAGAGACATACATCTGGCCTGATTCTCTCATTTTATGGACGGGACGCCTGAGACACAGAGTAGGGAAAGGACCTTCGAACAAGCTGGTGTCTCAGTTTTGGTAGGACCCACCCACCGCCCTTGTAGACTCACAGCTGCCCTGAAGGAAAGAGTCCTGGTCTGGGCCCCTCCCCACGGGCTCCAGGAGACGATGGGCTTGGGGTGAACCTGCAAAGCAGCTCCCACACAGGTCGACCTTCTGCGGAGACCGGACTTGTGGGCAGTGACTCCACCCACGGAACATAGTCTGCGCGGGCTGGTACTAGAAAGCAGGTGTGAGAGGAAGGGCCTGGAGCTGTGCCTTCTGGCCTCCGTCCAGACGCTCAACACAATTAAGATCTGCGGTCAGATTAGAGAACAGACAGGCATTACTACTCATAACGTCTTGGATCAGCTTACCACACTAGAAAGCTTCCTGATACAGGCTCAGGAGCAGAGAAGGGAGCGTGGGCCCGACACAACACGGATTCAAATCCCGGCTAATGGTAAGCGCTGTCGTTTACTGAGCATCCACGGGTGCCGTAAACCGCCAGACTTTATTCTTCATGTCCCATTCTCATTTCACTCTGCTGACAACATTGCAAGACAGACAGAGGAGGAAAGTTCGGCCCAGAGAAGGGAGGTGATTTATTCAGCCAGGGTCGAAGGACATGGCCGTGGCAGAGCAATGGTCTGCGTCCAGGTCTCTTGACTCCGAATTCAGGGTTTTCAGGCAGACTGCCGTTAGGGCAAAAGGCAACTTAGCTTCACGTAGGAGCACGACCTCGGAGCCCAACTGCTTGATGTCACAGATTGCTCTGTGGCCCTAGGCAATTTGCTTATCTGTAAAATGGTGGTGATAATAACGGTACCTTCCGGGTAGGGTTTTTGGGAGGACTGAGTGAGGCAGTCCACATAGCCAGCCTCCCCAGACCCAAAGCAGGGTAGGAAGAGTTCCTACGAGGGCAAACGGACGGTGTATTGCTACTCCCAGCGTGGTCCTTAGACCGGCGGCATTGGGACCACCTGGGAGCGATTGGAAATACGACAGCTCATTGGCAGAGGAAAAGCCCAAGGAATGGCTATTAACAATGGCAAGCTGGCACCCACAGAAGGCAAATTCAGCTGGGACCTTAATTCTTTTTGTACCGCTTCCCAAGTACCTTGTCCTTCCCTTGGTTTGTTGTTCGTTTGGGGAGCTTCTTTGTTCTTTGACCACACCATTCTCATTTCCTCAGCTGTTCAACCACCAGATTTCTCTAGAAGGCACTCTCGATTTGTCATATTAGCTCCTTTCACAGGGATCATTCCATCCCTTTTAGAATTTAACATGCTATATGGTAGATGCGGTATTTCAAACATCAGTGGGGAAAAGATGGCTGATTTCCATCAATGATTAGAGCAACATAATAGTCATTTGGCTATCCTCACATCTTACACCAAAATAAGTTCTAAATGACCTAAAGATGTAAAAGTAAAATAATAATAATAATAATAATAATAATAATAATAAAAATAAAATCCAACAATAAAAGTATTGGATGAAGAAAACCCAGAGACCATTATAGAAAAGATTTATAAAGTTGACTACATAAAAATTTTAGTATTCTATAAGGCCCAAAATAATATGAAGACAAAGGACAAATCAGAAAGAGATCTTTGCAGATGACATTTACCCAGTACATAAATCAATGGGGAACAAAAAAGAACAGAAATAAAAATGGCTGAAAGATCTGGATAGACAGTTCCCCCAATAAAGAAATACAAATGCTCTAGAAACGTATCAAGATGTGTTCGGTTTCTCTATGTAAAATGCAGGCAAATTAAACTTACTCTGGGATATTTTTTCATCTATCAGATTGGCAAAGATTTAAAAGCTTATTCATTCCAGCGTTGGCAAGGATGTGAATAAACAGGCTGCTTATTCCTACCCACTGTTGGTAGGAAGGCAAACTGGTATAACCTTTGGAAAGCAATTAGGCAACATTTATTAGACATGTTAATGTTCATGTCCTTTTGGTTCTGCGATGCCACATCCACAGAAATAAATTCACAAGTGCTCAAGAGATGAGCTTACAGGAAGTTTATTGCAGTATCGCGTATAAAAGCAAAAAGTTGTTAATAACCTAAGTGCCCATTAATGGGAGATTATAAGATAAAGGATGGCACATTCATACACTACTACACCACAGTTTTGTTAACAAGGATGACACTAATTCTAGCTGTTTAACATACATGCTTAAGATGCATTATTAAGAAAAGCAAGCTAGTGGAACTGTATGGATGGTACAATCCTGTTTTGGTAAAATATGTTAATATATATACAAAGGAAAAATCTCTAAAGAAATATTCACCAAACTATTAACTATTATATTTATTTCTGGTGCATGAGATTCTGTTCTGAGATTCCTTTCCTTTTCATTCAATTTATTCATTTTTTTCAACAAATATTTATTGATTACCTACCACCTTTCCATCATTGATCTCCAGGTCCTCGCATTCTATATTTGCACAACTTTGGATTTCTTTTCAACAAACATTATCATCATATTAGGGAAAAGAGGTTAGACATTGAAAAGTAAATAAATACTCTTTGGAGATGATTTTACTTCCAGGCCCTCCCTACCTCCTCCCTAAGCCACTGCATGGGTCACTGGAATCCAGTCCCCCTGCTCCCTCTTTCCAACCTGTTTCCTCACTTTTCCTACCATTACCCAAATCTCCCCCAGTTTTTCTGCTCAACCTGTGGCCAAGCTCTCCCATGAAGCTGTCAGTGATACCCCCAAACCATGATGCCTTCCTCTGAATTGACAGTGAAAACTCATAGACCACCCTCCCTGCAATCATGGGGGATTCCCTGGGAGCTGGGGGCCATCCCTATCATCCATAATATGCCATCACGCACACAATGCCTGGGACACAGAAGGCACTCAATAAAGGTTGGTTGGATGAGGATTTTGTTGGTGATGGAGGTATACTGCTCAGATCACCCTTCAAGAGAACCCACTGGGGGGAGTACAGTTGGCCGACAGCCTCCAGCTTCTATGCCTTCTAATCCTCTGTGAAGTTCTTGCTGAGGCTGCGTTTCCCCGGGTTTCACCCAGTCAGTGACTAAGCATGGCGGATACAAGAACGCAGATCCTTCGGCCTGATGCGGACACCCTGGCAGGCCACCTTTGCCTGGGGACTCCCCATAGGCTTGGCCGAGACATTTCCAGAACTGCAGAGCACTCTGGAGCCTCCCTACCCCAGCCTCCTCCCGCCCACTCTCTTTTCCCAGCTGTAGCATCTGCATTAGGGTCTGAAGGCCCTTCTTCCCTTTTCCTCCTCCTTCCTCTTTTATCCGAGCATTTCTCCTAGTGGGGGGAAAAACACCTTGGCCTTTGGTTCTCAGAGGATCCAAAACAACACAGGGATCGATGAAAAGATATTGGAAGAGAGTTCATACATAATAAGACTATGGATATACTTGCCTAAGAGATTTGTATACAAAGATGTGCCGGATTCATGCTTCAAACACTATGTGCATGTGAACCACCTGAGGGTCATGTTGAAAAGGCAATTCTGGTTCAGTAGGTCTGGGGTGGATGCAAGACGCTGTGTTTCTAAGAAGCTCTTGGGTGGTACCGAGGACCCCATTTTGAGCAGCAAGGTGCTGGAATGTTTATATGCACCACTGAGTCTCTCTCCTCCCTGCTCTGAACCCTGAGAGGATGACTGGGGAGACCTTAGCAGCAGGCTCAAATCTCTGGCTAACAGCTGGGTTTGGCCAAGAAGGAGCACTAGAGGGCAGGAGGAGGAGGAGGAGGTCAGAGGATTTTCTTCCTCTGGGGGGTCATTCCCTACTAGGTTACGATAGGTTGACTGTGTCCCTCAATCAAAGGCCCTAACTCCTATCAGTGGATCTCCATTTTTCTGTCTTGTAGAATTCCAGTAACTGCTCTCTCCTTTCCCCCTTCAGGCCTGGGGTGGCAATGGCTCCCTACTGTTAGCAACAATGGAGTACTGCACCAGCTCTTGTTCCTGCAGCTCTTAGTAAATTCTGCCCACTGTTCTGTAATTAGTCCTTTAGTAAATGCTCCTCATTTCTTCAGCCAAGTGTACCATCTGTCCTGCCGGGACCCTGACCTATAAGCACTGTCAGGGCAAGATTTTTTTTTTCTATATTAGCAGAACACCGGAAACGAGCTAACTGTGCATCATTAACAAATGATCAAATAAATCAGGGTACATCTGCTTCATGGTGTTACATGCTACCACTGGAAAGGATATAGCAGATCTATATTCACCTACAAGGAAAGATGCCCGAGGCATTTGTTAAATTTTTTGAAAAGCAAGTTTCCGAACAGCCTGCAGAGTATGAATGCATTCATTCACAAAGTAAAATATGCATTTGTGAAGGCTGGGATTGCAGGGGATAACAACCCCGCTCAAACCAAAGCTACCGAAAAGAACAGGGGTCCGGGGAGGAGGCGAGGGGAGCTGCGAGGATTTTCTGACGCCACCTCTTTCCATCACTTAGCTTCACTCCCAGGCAGACTGTCTTCAAGGGGCGGCAGAGCAAGCACCGTGTGGGTTACAGCATCCCGACAGCCTGATAGGTGACAACCTCGGCACACAGGCCCTGCTTCTCGCTTGCTTTAGCAAAAACGCCTGGGCTGAACCAGTCAGGATGGGCTTGGACATATTCTAACCACTGAACCATACAGACTGAGAGCGGGGAAGGGAGGCTCCCTAAAAGAGAGGAGGCATTTCTGCCCGGATCGGAGAAGAAGGGCAGGTGTAAGCAACAGATATTCACTCTTGAGGGACTATTTGTAGCAGACACTTGTTATCCTTTTTGGCTGCCCGGTATCTGAATCCGCTCCCTATTCTGGAGAGTCTCCTCCCTTCTAGGGAACTCTTCTAGGAAACCTATCCTGGAGCCTACCTCCTGCTATACATGCTGCAAATGCCAGAATGCACTTTCTCAATCTCCCTTTCTGCCAGACAGGATACGTGACCCAGGCTGAGCCATTTACTGGCTCTCATCTCAGGCTCTCACTCTGGAGCTGGGAATTCCAGAAAGGGCCCGTGCGGACTCCATCCTGGCAGAGGGTATCGCCGTGCGGTGATATGGTGCATCGTTCTTGGTTGTGGGCCTTCCAACACTGGTTCTCTGGCCCTCGTGGGATCTGTGAGCTACAAAAAAGATCCTTGTACTAAATCCTCTTTCTACTGAAATTATTCAGAGGGTTTATTTCTACAGCATGCAATCAAGAAAATGGATCAATGCCTATATGTACGTATGCATGTTTGTATACGTGTGAAACATCCTTGGAAAGACAAAACAAACGTGAATATTGCTTACCTACAGGGAGTAGGACCAGGAAAGTGGGAGAAGAGGGAAAAGGGCTTTTACTTTTGCCTTATGTTCTTCCATATGGTCGGAATTTATTTTTTTACCACACATATAACTTTTATAATGAAACAGCTAGTTAGTAAAAAGATAGCCAAATAAATAGAATTTAAAAAGGATGCAATTTTTCAGGATTTTCACAGAAACAAATGCCGTCGTTAGACCTTCAAAAGGAAGTTGTCCTCTCCTCTGTTGTGAATGGGGCCGATTCTGGAACGGAGTGAGAGCGTATCACCTCACACACTGGGCCTATGTGATTAGTCTAGCCCTATAACTTGCCGCTCACTTTCCATGGCTTCCCATTACTCACAGAATAAATCCCATGCAATTCATCCTGGCATTCACTGGCCCTTGGCAATCTGAGCCCTGTGTACTTTCGAGGCATCTCCTCATCTTTACACTTTGCTTAGAACACTTTTTCTTCCAGCCCTGCTGGCCGGAGTCCTAGGGGTATTACCATCTTCTCTGATCTGCCAATACCATGCTCCTTATTCCTTCTTCGGGCCTTCATCAAGTGCTGATCTGTGTTATAATCCTATGTATACAAGAGCTAGCTATTTACACATCATGTACAGAGCACCTACTATATCTAGCCTTCTGTGAGGCATTCGGACCACAGCTCAGAGTCTATGGAAGCCAATTACCCCATATTAGACTGTTAATGTTATCACAAGGAGCACACAGTGTAAGCAGTTTGCAAACAGGGCTGTCCTTGTTAGAAGCTTTTTTTCCCCCTCTGCCTGGATGACACTCTCCCCAAATGTCAGCATGGCTCCATTGTCTCTGTGTGAGTGTCACACTCTCAGTGACACCTTCTCTACCCATCCTATTATAAAATAACATCCCATCCTTTATCCTTTGTATTTAGATTTACCTTATGCTCTAATTATTGTTCCAATGGCACTCATCGCTAACACCCAAACAAGTTACTTACTCTTTTTCCACTGTCAACTCCAGGAAGGCAGGGATTTTATTTTGCTCCTGCTGCTTCTCCAGTCTCGAGAACAGTGTATGGTTGGCATTCCCCTAAATATTTGTTGAGACCAGAGCACAGAAGACTGGTTCCGGTTACAGCGCTCCCTTAAACTTCATGTGTCTCCTCTGTAAATTGGGGGTGGTCACCAGGATGCTGCGAGGATCAAACAGGGGTCTCAAACTTCAGTATGCACCAGAATCACCCGGAGGGCTTGTTAAAATACAGATGGCAGGCCCACACACGCCAATTTCTGACCCGGTAGGTCTGGAGTGGGGTCAGGAAAGTTGCATTTGTAACAATGTCCCAGATGGTGCCAATTCAAGAATCACTGATGAAAAGAGAGGAGGTACAGGAGGCGCTTGCAACCTTAATCCCCAGTTAAGGACAGGCTCAGAAGGCTCGGCAGGACGTCCCGGGGGCGGGGTACCGAGTGGACCCATCGGGGCCTCGCTTCAGCCGACGATTATTTGGGAAGCTTTGGTTAAGCGCGCGGCGCCGGCGGGGTAGGGGGCAGCAGCGCGCCACAGGCTGGGCCCGAGCGGCGCGGGACCTAGACCCGGTGGTTCCGAGTTCGCCGCATGAGTGGGCCGGAGCAGGCGCTCCGACCTCCGCGCGGGGCAGGAAGTCCCCGGAGCCGCCAGGGAGGGCCGCCACTGGGCGCCGCACCGGCAGAGGCGGGCCGGCTAGCTCCGGCGCTGCAGCCGCTCAGAACTTCCCGGAACTCGCCGTCCCTCCAGGAGCGGCGAGGACGCGCGGCCCCGACCTCCGGCGCGCGCCCGGAACACAGTAGGCGCGCGGCCCCGACCCCCGGCACGCGCCCGGCACACAGTAGGCGTGCGGCTCCGCCCCCCTCCCGGCGCGCGCCCGGCACACAGTAGGCTCGCGGGCTGCGGGCGGAAGGGGGCGCTGGCGCGCGGTATCCGGGGGCGGAGCCGGCGCGACGGACCAGACGGACGGGCGCGGGCCGCCGGGACGCGATGGGCGAGGGCGGGCTCCCCCCGGCCTTCCAGCTGCTGCTGCGCGCCTGCGACCAGGGCGACACGGAGACGGCGCGGCGGCTGCTCGAGGCGGGGGCGGCGGAGCCGGCGGAGCGCAGCGCGGAGCCGGAGGTGGGCGCGGAGCCGGCGGGGGCCGAGGCGGCCGGGTCCGGGGCGGCGGCGGCGGCCGGAGCGCCAGTGCCCGTGGACTGCTCGGACGAGGCGGGCAACACGGCGCTGCAGTTCGCCGCGGCCGGGGGCCACGAGCCGCTGGTGCGCTTCTTGCTGCGCCGCGGCGCCTCGGTCAACAGCCGCAACCACTACGGTTGGAGCGCGCTCATGCAGGCAGCCAGGTGAGGGGCCCGGGATCCCCAGGGGTGGTGTCCGCCCGTCCCCGGGGCCAGGCGGACTCAGGTGGCCGGCCCTGCCTGGCGCCCCTGCAGACAGACGGCCCGGGAGGTAAAGAGTCAAGGACTCGTTCGAGAGAGCCAGAATGGTAAACTTTGAGTAGCTTGGGATACTACAAGAAGTGGGAGCGCTTTTTAACAATAAAATCAGAATCTTAGAAACAGCGGGCCTTTCGAAACAATTTGAAGACAGCATTGAATAGAATCTTAGGACACATCATCTTAGAGGCGTTCATTCATTCCTTCTTGCAACATGAGTTTCCTAAGAACCTACCTACCCATCCTAGCCTGGGAGAGGGGGACACTGGAGGCCAGGCACAACCCCACTGGGAGCAGCTCATGCGCCAGTGGGATGGCCAGACGAGATGATGGGGAGAGGGCAGGGAGCTCTGGGATGGCAGACCCAGTTTGGGGAAGTGGAGGAAGGTTTTTGTTAAGAATGATGTGTTCCTAGGGGCGCCTGGGTGGCTCAGTGGGTTAAAGCCTCTGCCTTTGGCTCAGGTCATGATCTCAGGGTCCTGGGATTGAGCCCCGCTCCGGCTCTCTGCTCAGCAAGGAGCCTGCTTCCCCCTCTCTCTCTGCCTGCCTCTCTGCCTACTTGTGATCTCTCTCCCTTTGTCAAATAAATAAATAAAATCCTTAAAAAAAGAAAAGAATGATGTACATATTCAGGTGGAGACTCAGTAAGAATTAACCAGGACAGAAGAAGTGGGAGGTGGGGAGGGGGTGACAGGAGGCCCACGCAAAAGGTTTGAAAGCAAACATGAACATAAGGCATTGATAGGACTGCTAGAAGGATGTCAGTGCTAGGAGGGGGCTGAAGTAGTGGGAGAGGAGCCCCTGCTGGAGAGGAGGCAGATGCTGTGCGGCAGGGCTGAGAAAGATGAGCTATCCTAAGGGCACTGGGGAGGAATAGAAGTTTCTAGGCAGAGTGAGTGACAGAATCAGATTTATGTTTTGGGAAGATCACTTCCACTGCAGGGTGAGGACAGATTGGAGGGACGGGCTAGCATCGGAAAGCTGGGTTCGCAGATGACTGCAGCAGTCCAGGGAGAGGTGGTGGTAGCTTGGACCAGAGCAGAGACAGCAGTGGAGAGCAATGAGATGTTTGTGATGTACTCGGGAAGCAGGATGAACGGGACTTGAGGCGCTGGTGGAAGGGAACTCTGATAATACCATAAAGTCACTCACCCCTGTTGGCCATCATCTTAGGCCCCACTCCTCCCTCAGTTTGGTCTCTGGTGGGTGTTTTAGTATCAGAAGTGGCTACATTTGGGGCGCCTGGGTGGCTTAGTCGGTTGGGCGTCTGCCTTTGGCTTAGGTCATGATCCCAGCGTCCTGGGATCGAGCCCCGCATCTGGGCTTTGCTTGGCTTGGCTTGGCAAAAAGCCTGCTTCTCCGTCTCCCACTCCCCCTGCTTCTGTTCCTTCTCTCGCTGTCAAATAAATAAATAAAATCCTAAAAAAAATAGTTACATTCATATTTTATCCTATAATGGAAATGATAAGCTTTTTCCGAGCCCTTTTTGTGTCAAGCACAGTGTTCAGTACTTTGAGTAAAGTAACTCGATCCACAGAAACGTTAGGCTGAGTAAGTACTATTGTCATGCCCATTTTACAGATGAGGAATTGAGGCTCAGAGAGTTAACTTCCCAAGGCCACACAGCTGGTAAGTGGCAGAGCCACATTCACACCGTGGCGGGTGGTTCCAGAGCCTTCGCTCCCAGCCTCTGCTCTCGGCCACCAATCCTGTAACCTGACTGTTTCCTCTTAGTGTGGCCACAGGGAAGCTCCTGGCCAGATTGGACAAATGAGGGACAGGTTGCATGGTGTTTACTTTGGCCCTACCTTCACCCTTGGCCTCTTTACTTTCCTTCTCCTGCCCTTCATTTCTCTGCCTGCCGGTGTGGCCTCTCTGCCCAGTGCTTTGGGTGGTAGGACTTTGCGGCAGGTTTTTACACATAGGTATTAATTGCAGAAATTAATTGGTAGTCACAGCAGCTATTCGGAAGGCCCCCACGCTTCCCCGTCCTCAGTTATTACCTATTAGAAACTTAGCATCCACAAAATTATCTCAGCCTTCCTTGAATTCTTTTGTGTTTTTCAACCTAATTGAATGACCTCTTGGGCTACCCGTGGGTTCAGAAAGCATTGCACATGTCCGCATTTCTGTTCAAATGCTCTCCTTTTCTTTCTGTCTGATAATGTTTTGTACCAGAAGAGCTGGAGTTGGGGATTTTAGGGTCTGCCTTCAAGTTTTGACTCTATCACTTTCAAAAGGAGAGGCTCTGCTTTCCATTCAGATCTTCAGTTTCCTCATCTTTGAAATGGGCATTATCAGTTTATCTCAGGGTTTATATTAAGATCAAATGAGATAAAAATGTGGCAATACGTTTTAATCTGCCGTGAGGAATTATACTGGGTTTTATTTTACACTTGGTAGCTAAAGAGTGTGGTTTTTCAAACTTCTCTACTTCCACGGAGGATAAATGAGTTCTGTGGTCCTTTCCATGGCCATCTCGACCATCCTCTGCTTGGTTATGCCAGTCATTCCTTTGACAGGATCTGCTGAGCCCCACTGCCAGTCAGCCCCCCGTCCTGTCCTCGGAGAGCGCACAGCCTAACCTGCAGACATAATGGTAGAAAAGGCTCAAGTGCATCCGGGAGGGGAGGACCAGGGGATTTTGGGTGCCTAGGTGAAGGGCACCTGAACTCATCGTGGGGAGGGGGTCCTGGAGGCTGCTCAGAGGAGGTGAGCTCTGAGCTGAATCCTTAAGCAGGATGAAGGGTCTGCCTAGGACAGACGGGCAGGGGAGTACTCTGGGCAGAGAGGCGGGATGGCAGAGGTAAAGTCGTGCAGGAGTAGAACTGGTGAATACAGGCCAGCGTGGAGAGGATGACGGGGGGCTGGGCGGATGTGAACTTGACCCGCTCAAGGTGGACAGCCAGTGGGAAGCTGGGCCGTGGCCGTCAGCCTGGGGCAGCCCGGCCTCGGATCAGCGGCAGGAAGGAACAAGACTGGAGGCAGGGAGACAGGCTGGGGTCGCAGCTGTCTGCATTTGAGTTTGTCTTTTTGATTTGCTTCCTCTCTGCTTTCGGAGAAGAGGAGGGACGGGCCCAGTCCCCCTGGAGCTGGAGGAGCCAGTTCACAAGCGCTCCCTCCAGAGGCTGAGGTGACCTGGTGCCGTTAAGGGTCACGTCTCTGAAGGTATTTACAAGTTCCCATCAGAGTTGGGCCTTGGCTCTGCCTCCACAGGGAGAAGGGAGGCCCTAGGTTTATAGGAAGTAGGAAACTAGCTTCGGGAAAGGAGGGGAATGCGACAAGAGATTCAAACCGCTGCCTCGCAGATGCGGACGTTATGCGGGCGATACGGTCTGGTGCTCCCGTCTCCCGTCATTCTTGGCCGGTTAGTCCAAGGCTCCTTCCGGCTCAGGCACTCGCTGCTCTGCCCTGAGTGTGCCAGCCAAAATCCTGCAAAACAGATCTTTTCTGCCCTCTGGCGGCTAAAGAAGGCAGAGGTTTTGCTGGGAAGAGGCATCAGTTTTCCTGGTATTGGAGCTGGTTGGTGGTCGCATGTCTGTCTCCCTGGCCAGCTCAACTTCCTGGAGGAGGGCCCGGCCCAGGCCCAGTTCTTAGCCCCTGACAGCGGGCATTCCCGCCAGCAGGTGGCAGCAGGCCTCTGGTCAGCCCATCTCTGCGCAGGGCAGCCGGGCTACTCCTCTTGGCACGGGGTGCACTGGCTCATCTTGAAAGACCTTCTGTGTGCGTTTGGGGATGGGTAGACATGAGTCAGCCATGAGCCCTGCCCACGGGAGTCAGCACAGACAGAGAAGTAGATTGCAAGGCTACAAAGCAGAATAAAATGAACTCTCTGGGATGTGGGAAGCAGCATGGTGTAGGGGAAAGAGTGAGGGTATCGGGATTGAGACAGACCTGGGTTCTGACCCTGACACCGCCTCTTACGAGCTGGGTGACTTTGGGACTTAGTGTAACGTAAAAGGTCAAATGATCATTAAAACATCTAACACTAACACAGTGCTCCTTTGGCCAAGCACTCTTCTGAGTGCTGTATATGTTATATATTTATATATACTAACTCATTTAATCCTTAACAGCCCTTGAAGAAGACACAGTTATATCCCTGTTTTACAGGCGAGGCAATGAAGGCATGAAGAAGTTAAAGTTCTTTCTCAAGGTCGTGCAGCTAGTGATTTGCAGAGCTGGATTCGAACCTAGACAGAGCAGTTGTTCACCTTTTTGATGGTGGACCTGTGGGGCCAGCACAGTGCCTTTTACTCTAAGTAGCTATTATGACTTTAATAATTAATGACAAATGAGGATTGTATAAGCTGTCTCCGTGTCAGCGCTCCATGTTAGCGTCACTAATTCTCCGTCTTCCTGGCAGATTTGGGCACGTGAGCGTGGCACACCTCCTTTTGGACCATGGGGCTGATGTCAACGCCCAGAACCGGCTAGGCGCCAGTGTGCTCACTGTGGCCTCTCGGGGTGGCCACCTGGGCGTGGTGAAGCTGCTCCTGGAAGCTGGTGCCTTTGTGGACCATCACAGCCCCTCTGGCGAGCGGCCGGGGGCAGGGGACAGCAGGGACGAACTGTTGGACATCACAGCCCTGATGGCTGCCATCCAGCACGGGCACGAGGCCGTGGTGCGTCTGCTGATGGAGTGGGGTGCGGACCCCAACCGCGTGGCCCGAACTGTGGGCTGGAGCCCGCTGATGCTGTCGGCGCTCATGGGGAGGCTTGGTGTGGCCCAGCAGCTGGTGGAGAAGGGGGCCAACCCTGACCACCTCAGTGTGCTGGAGAAGACCGCCTTCGAGGTTGCACTTGACCGCAAGCACAGGGACCTTGCAGACTACCTGGACCCACTTACCACGGTCAGGCCCAAGACAGGTCAGGCTGCGCTACCACTGGCCCTTCCCTTCCCACTGTGGCTTCACAGAGGACCCTAAATTGTGTTTAAATGACAAAAGCTGAGGCTTGCCCAACCAGGGGGCATCCTCAAGTCAGAGTCTGGCCTCCGGAACCGTGGGTCTTAAGATATGCTGTGTGAGAATCGTTGGGCGTGCCTACTTGCAGGTCCTGGGCCACCCTCCAGAGTGATTTGGTATCCGCGGGAAGAACCTGGAACCCCCATAGCAAGGCCCCTCCTTTCCAACCAGACGATTCTGATGCAGGAGCTTCTGGGATATTTCGAGAACAGGGGTCAGCAGACTTTTTCCGGAAAGGATCAGATAGTAAATATTTTAGACTTTGAGGGCCAGCCTCTGTCAGAATCGCTCAATTTGGCTAGGGTGAAAGCAGCCATACGTTATATGTCAGTGAGTGGGTATGGCGTGTCCCTGGATAGCTCCAATTACCTGTACGGGCTGGGGGGCAGATTTGGCCCCGGACTGTAGTTTGCCAAGCCCTGCTCCAGAACGATATGCCCTCCGCCCGCAAAGACCTTGGCCTCTCTAGGGGAGACAGGCAAGAAGCAGGAAATAAACGTTACATACATAGCAGGGTAGGCGGGCAGTACCACGGTGGGGGCGGGGACGGGCAAGGCTGGGGTTTGGGAGTGGTGGCGATTGGGGCGATGCAGGCCGCCCCTGCTGGGTGGCCTCCTGGAGCAGGTGAGATTGCGGCTGGCTTGCAGGAGCTGAGGGAGTGCTCCACACCGGCGCCCCGGGAAGAGCCTCCGGGTAGGCCAGCAGCAAGGGCAAAAGTTGTGTTATTAATGATAGATTATTAAATAAATAACCATTAGCCCCTAGCTGTTTTTCTGAGATCCCAGGAAATTCGCCCGGAAGACCCCCAGTTCTCTTCCTTGCATTAGCTACAGGACAGGGGACCCCCCCCCCCGACCCCTCCTGTGGTTGTTCCTTGGGCCCAGGCAGGGTCCCCAGGCTGCTCTGCCACAGATGCCAGCACTGGCATCCGGAAGGAGGAGGGGACCATCAGTGGCACAGCTGCCCCAGCCTCCTGGGGTCAGGCTAGGGGGTCAGTGACTCTTGTGTATCATGCAGGCCAGGTGACACTTTTTCCTCAAAGGGTCTTGGTATGAGAAGGCTCCGCCCACAACAAATTAGACTCTTAGACACTTAAAGGAGTGTGACCTATTTAAAACGAAGATGCAGAATCCTTTCTTGATTGGCTTGCACAGGCAGAATTAGACACTTGGCTCCATGGTCCTATCCGTACGTCTCTATGAGAACCCTGGAGTTACCCTTTCCGGGGTGGGTACCAGTCACTGGTCAGGAGAACAAAAATTGCTGTTTGGATTTCTGGAGCATTTCCCACCTACATTCTTGATCTCTGCCACCACCACGTGGTCCCCATGTTAGCGTGTTCTCCCCCTGTTGTCAGTGAGGAGACCGATCGTTCCAGAAATATGCACGCATTTTCCAATATGTTCACTCCAGACTCGGTGACCCCTGCCTGAGGGGGCTGACCCAGGCCAGAGATTTAGCCCAGAGCCCCAGTTTCCCCTCACAGCCACTCTGTCTCTGGAGTTCTTGGAAGATTGCCGGAAGTCTTGCATTCGGCCACCTACGGGGCGGGGGGGGGGGGGGCGGTGCTGGTGCTGAGGATGTCTGCTTTCCAGCAGTAGCACGGTACCTACTAGCCCAGGCTCGGAGGAAGGTGACTGATGAGCAGATGGCGGGGGCGAGCATGGGGTAGGTACAGCAAGGCCTGGGGTTCGAGGTAGGTGTGGCCTCCTGTACCAGCTGGGCTGTAGGGACCAACGTAAAAACATCAGGTAGACAGTGATCTGCAGGGGGCCACGTCTGCAAGGCTGGGGCAGATTCAGAGTCATTCAGATTGCTTCTTATTTGGGAAGGGAAACAAAAATGAACATGGGTTCTTCTGGTGGCCACATCCATGACCTCCCTCTGGGCTCAGCTGCTCAGTGTCTCCATTATCTCTGCTTTGGATTTATCTTACTGTTGTACATTTAGTTTTTAGTAGAAAAGGATTGCTTTTTTTAAAAAAGCTTTTTTCATAGGAATCGAGGTTTTTCCAAGACCATACTTTTCTATTACATCTAAGACAGTACGTCCCGCAGTTTGGAATCCCCCAATTGCTTTAGGGGTGTAGAATCAGGAAATGTTCTGCTTCTTCATGATTTGTTGACCAGATGACTGCCCAGGTTCTATCTCTGGAGCATTTGCAGACACTCCGTAACTCTTCCAGAAGGGCTGCTGGGTTCATCCGTTACCTGGGTCTCTGATCAGATTGCTTGGGAAAGTTGATCACTTTTAAAGCTAGGCTGTATTGTTAACATGCATGTGACTTTTCTGTTCTATTAAATGTTTTGTGGTTAACTTTTAAAATCTTTGTTTACCTAGATGAGGAGAAAAGGCGGCCTGATATTTTCCATGCATTGAAAATGGGTAAGCGCTTTACAAAATCTTTTTGGAGATTTATGGATGTAGGGACACATTCTTCCAACCTAGTATTTGTAGTCCTTTTAAGGCCATCCAGGGTGTTTGAGAAAGAAACAGGCATTTTATTATTTCCTGACTCGGTGGTTTCACACAGGGAGGTTCAGCCCCTGGAGACTGGTAGTTATTATGATGCTTTATACACAAGTTCCAGACTACTTTCCCAGCCCCCCATTCCCACCCCCTAGCCAAACCCTGTGGTTATGTTCTGGCTTTTCCCTACCTCTGAAATGCCTCACTGCCTATGTATCCAGTCCACTCTCTTTGTGATGAAGCTGAAAATCTCTCCTGATGTAGACCCCTCCTCCAGGGAGCCCTCCCTGATCCTCACCTCCCAGGGAGATCTGAGCTTTCTGTGTACACATTGCCCTTCATGTGTTCTTCAACTCTTCGGATATCAATCATACTTCTCTCTTTTAGAAAAACTATTCGTGTGCTTGCCTCCTACCCTTACAGATTGAGAGATTTGAGGGTGGGGGCTCCCTCTTCCTCACTTTCATTGCCCATCTGATGCCCAGCAGTCTGGTGCAGAGGCAGGCTGAGCACCTGTTTGTTGCCGAAACCTGCTGAATAAGTCATCTGGCAGCGCCAGGCCTGCAGGTCGGCAGCTCTCCTGCTTCTGTTTGCAGGAAACTTCCAGCTGGTCAAAGAGATTGCCGACGAAGACCCTAACTATGTGAACCTGGTCAACGGGGATGGGGCCACCCCGCTGATGCTGGCAGCAGTCATGGGGCAGCTGCCTCTGGTGCAGCTGCTGGTGGAGAGGCACGCCGACATCGACAAGCAGGACAGCGTGCACGGCTGGACGGCCCTCATGCAGGCCACCTACCACGGGTCAGTGCCAGCTCCGCTCCCTCCGTGGCAGGCTGACAACGCCCTGAGCCTAGATAGGACTCTTGATGGGGTTTTCTGGTCCTAGGAAACTACAGGTGAACTCGAGGGCTGTTAAGACCTTGAGGCGCACACACACAAAAATCAAAGCACGGGTTCATTTTATCCTGCATTCCTGTTCTTCTGTGTCCCCATGCCCGTGATCTCAACACAGAATCCACCAGTGTCCATAAAAACCATGTAGCAGGAACATTTTATGCAGGCAGATAAGTTTCTCTAGTAGATTTCAGCGGAACAGTGATTGGTTTGTTTGGAGTGTTCACACCGATGTCCTTAAGTCTGTGTCCCATTGGAAATGAACATCGGCCATTCATACCATTGGCTTCTCAGCAATTGGCAGTGAGACTTGTCCTCACCCTGTCCTGAATAGGCACCGCCATTGGTGCTTCTGAATCCCTTCTCCTCCTGTCCTGCCTCTCCCAGATAGGCTGGCCCGGAGGCCACAGACCATCCTACAGCGGCTAGGTAGTCTGATTCCAAATGACTGGCCCTTTCCTTCCCTGTTTGAAGTGATCACAGCACTGTCCCATGTCATCTGGAAGCGGTTTGTTTTGCTCTTTGGTCAGCCTCGGGCTTCCGCATCAGACACCTTGGCCTGTGTGGGGCTTCCACAGCGTGGGGGTCCCGATTTGGGCAGGAGGATCGGGGACCCGTGTGTGGGCGTGGTGGCCACATGGTTTTCCTTTTGTTTGTGGAAGGAACACCCCGGCTTTGGTTTCCATCACGTTCGGGTCTGACCTGCCCATGGGGTAGGGAAGGGGTGTGAGACCGTCGGCAGCTTTCAGGCTCCAGGAGGGGGCGCTGTCGTTACTACCATCACTTTGCCCAGGAGCAAAGCCAGGTATTCGCTTTCAGTGCCTCTAATTCTGGCTTTTTCTTTCCTCCCCAGGAATAAGGAAATTGTCAAATATCTGCTAAACCAAGGGGCTGATGTCTCTCTTCGTGCAAAAAATGGGTACACGGCCTTTGACCTGGTGATGCTGCTGAGTGATCCTGGTGGGTTGTTTCTGGAAAAGGGTGGTAAACCTGCGCAGCCTTTCTCTGGCTGGGACTGGAGAGAATCCCCTTTGTGTTCAGCCCTTGCTGCCTCATGGGGGAGGTGACTCTTAACCCCCCAGGGGCTCACCATGGGTCCTCAGGCAAGTGGCTTCCTTCCCCAGTGAAGGCTGGGCTGGCACCAGGTAAACCCCGGGCTTCTCCAGCCCCGGCTTTCGGGGAGTCTTCTGGGAGGGAAGGCCAGCAAGACACGCATCTGGCTCAGCAGGCCCCACAAGCCCCAGAATGGAACCTGGGCTTCGGAGCCAGAAACCCTGACTCGGGAAACAGAAAGGCCCCTTTGACAAGCAGAAGCAGAGATGGAGCCGTGGCCCCTTCTGCTGAATTGTGTAGGTCGAGGCCGCCGGGTCAAGGGGACCCTGCTGGGGTGTCCCCGTCCCTAGTCTCACCTTTCTTGGTCCCCACGGGCATCTGCTTCTCCCCTTCGGCCCTCCCCCACTGTGACAGGCCCTCCTCCGGGACCTGAGACATCCAGTCAGGCAGCTCAGGAGTCAGAGTCTGTCTGTCCTGTCTCCTGTGGTCCTAGAGTCTCAGCCCAGGGAGAGGGCGAGGCTGGGAGGCCCTTCTGACTCACAGACTGCGAGCCCGGAGCCAGGTCCCAACCGGCTGACCTTGGGAGGGGTTTACCTCCGTAGTCCCAAGTGTACCTCATCGCCGGCATTGCCACCCTCATGCCACCCCCCCAGCCAGCTACGTGTCTTGGATGCATGCCTGGTTCCATTCCATCCTCGCAGGGCGTGTGAGGGGAAGCAGAGCTGCATGTCCCCTTGGTGGGGGGAAGTGACCAGGGCCAGGGGAAAGACTTGACCCAGCTGGCGAGTTGGGGCCCTCCGCCCAAGTCCAGTGAGCTCGCTCTGCCTCGTCGGAGCCCCTCCTGGCATGCCAAGAGTTCGTGTCCTTAGAACTCATCCCCCGCATCATGCATGCTTTTCTCATGTCTCCCTGTGTCTCTTCTCCTTGGCCTCTGACCACTTCCACTCCCCTGTGCATTAAAATAGTCTCTCCCCAGTCGATTTTTTTCCTAGTGAGTTTTTTTGTTAAAGATTTTATTTATTTATTTGACAGAAAGGAGAGAGATCACAAGTAGGCAGAGAGGCAGGCAGGGAGAGAGGTGGAAGCAGGCTCCCCACTGAGCAGAGAGCCCGATGCGGGGCTCCCAGGACCCTGAGATCATGACCTGAGCCCAGGGCAGAGGCTTTAACCCACTGAGCCACCCAGGCACCCACTAGTGGGATTTTTTAGAACAAACTTTTTGCCTGAAATTTTCGAAGAAACACATACTTATTATTGAACACTTGGAGAGAAAAAAAACATCAAGAGGAAAACACTGTAAATAGTTGGTAGTGTTTTCTTCTCAATTTCGCTTATTTTTTTTTTTTTTTTGTAACCCAGGTAATAACAACAATACTTAATCTCTCTTAAGCACTTAACTTACGCCAGAAATTCCCTCGGATTCTCCAGACACCTTTATGTGGTGCCTGCCGTCAGCCCGTTTCCAGAGACACAGAGAGGTTCCCTCACTCGCCTGTAGTTGCGCAGCCAGGGAGGGGTAGAGGCAGACCTGAAGCCCCCGCCGTCGGCTGCAGAGCCTGTCCTTTTAAACCATGCTGCCCCTCGGTCTTTCTGAGGGGAGGGGGCTCCTGGTTTTTCTTTCCGGTGCAGTGGATTGAGCCCTGCCGGCCTTTTTGCCGCCTTCTGACGGCCACATGATGACAGAGGGGCCTCGCTCCCGGAGGAACCAGACGCCGGAGCCGTGGGGCTGAGTTCTGAGGCTGAGCGGGGACTCCTTGAGCCCCCTCCCCATGGCCCAACAGATGTATTTGCAGGTAAAGCGCTGCCTTTTGTGTCCATAGACACGGAACTTGTCCGACTGCTGGCATCTGTCTGCATGCAGGTGAATAAAGACAAAGGCCGGCCCAGCCACCCACCGCCTCCGCCCCACTCGAAGGCCCGACAGCCCTGGAGTGTCCCCGTGCTGCCCGATGACAAAGGCGGGCTTAAGGTTGGCCTTTTCCTGTCCGCAGGGGCTTTGAGAGAGAGAGCTCGGCTGATGGGCTGGGGGATGGACGCCCGCCGCTGGGCGAGGGCGGCCCGGCAGGAGCGGGAAGTACGCGGGGAGTGAGCAGTGAGCGTGGCGGGTATGGGGGATCCAGATGCCTCTCCTCCGAGGCCGTGTGTGCGTGGCCTCGGTCTGCACGTGGGACGCTGCTGCTGGTGCCGTTCTCGGGTCTCCCTGCCGCCCACGGGCCTGTACCCACGGCTTTCTGGAAACACCAGAACCATCTCCAGTTGCTTGTTCCTAACTGCATGCCGAGTATTTTTCTTTGAATTTCTCATGCTCCCCATCCTGCTCTACTTGCCTGAAATCAAACTTCCCTCCCCCGTCCTGTCTGGGGTCTGGCACCTCTGTGGATCTGCACGCTTGCCTCCCCCCTGCCCCCCCATTCCTGTCCATCGCTCACGCAAGCCCCGGGTCTTCCTCTTCGTGTCACTCATGGAGGTCCCCGCAGCCCCGTCCTCGCAGCCCCGTCCTCGCTGCCGTCTCCCTTGGCCAGGCCCTCCCGGCCTCACCTCCCGCCGTGTCCCAGGATTATGGGACACCCTGGGCAGTGGTATGGGTCCCCTCTCTCGGCGGGGAGATGTCAGCTGCTGGAGCAGGTGCCCCAGGGCTTGCTGTGGATGCCTGTCACCTTTCACATGGGAATAGGGGGAGGAGGTGACACAGAGACTGATGTTACAGTGTTTGACGTCGCCTGTTGTCCGTCTGTCTGACTCACCGTAAGACTCCGAGCAAGTGGGCACCCCGTCTGGGTCCCTGCTTCTCAACCTGTGCGACGCGGAGATTGGTGAGATGAGCGGTGGCAGATAGGGTCCCCCGTCGGAGGTGGGCCCCTAGGGGCTGAGTCAGAAGGGATTTAGAGAGAACCATGGCTTTGTGGGAAGGGTGCAGTGGCCGATTGGGAGAACTTGTCATGTGCCCAGGAGAGCGGAGGGGGGACCCTGTGTAGAGTGTAGTCACCACCCCCGGGCTGGGTGTTCCTGGAGCATGACCTCTGCCCCACGTTCCCTTGGCAGTCCTGGTGGAACCGAATGTCCAATCGGTTCCGGAAGCTTAAACTGATGCAGACCCTGCCCCGCGGGCTCTCCAGCAACCAGCCTTTGCCTTTCTGCGATGAGCCGGAGTCAGCACTGGACTCCACGATGCGGGCGGCGCCCCAGGATAAGCTCAGCCACCCGGGGCTTCAGGATGTGGCCCCTATGATGAAAGACAATGGTAAGAAAACACTGCATGTGCTGTAGAATCTCCAGAATGGTCAGACCCAAATTCTCTGCCCTTTGTCCTGCCTCCTGGGCTGATGTCAGAGGGGAGATGCTAGTGGGATGTGACACAGGAGCAAAGTGGCTGGTGTGGGGAAGGACTGACAGGCAGGGACACCAGTGCGGTAAGCGTGGGAGAATGGGGACAGGGTGGCGAGTCTCCCAACTCTGTCCCACACACCCTGCTGAGGGACCAGAGGCCAGTCCCTGCCTCTCTCTTGCCTCAGATAGGCGCTTTCTCCACCTGTCAGCTATGATCGGTCTCTGGCAGTGGAAGGGTTTTGAAATAGAATGAATCATCTGGTGAGGGTTTGCGGGGAAGGTAGTGAGCTCCCCACCATTGGAGATATTCAACAGATTGTATGACTTTGCTAGGGCATCGAAGGAGAGTCCCACACTGATCAGACAGTTGATTCGATCACATCCTTTCTACCAGACGCCCCACCCCCAGACTAGCTCCTTTAGCAGCGCTGTTTGAGACAGACTATTGAGCTGGGTGCTCCCCTCTCTGACCTGCCGTGGCAGTGGATTCTGGAAAAGCTGAAAACGTGCTTTGAGAGATACCTTTTAAATACTTGCCTTCTATTCAGATATCGAATACCCATTATCATTAAATATTAAATCACTCAGGAGAGTTAGTTTTCCAGGATGAAGGCTGACCACGCTGTGAACTTGGGGAGTCATTTAGGAAATTTCTGTTTGTCTCTCAGGTCCTGGGAGCACGAGAGGAGACAAGGAAGATGTGTTATTGACCACCATGGTGAGTGTGGGGCTTTTCTAAAAGCAGTTGAGGTCTCTACCAGTCATGACTGATTTGTCTGTCTCTATGGTCACAGATGGGGTGGACAGCAAAACGTGTGACCCTGGGCACAGCTCTGGCACTGAGTGGGGGGAACAGACACCAGCCAGAAACCATGGGCGAGGCTGTGCTGCTGCTTAGGGGACCGACGTTCGCTCTGATGGCGTTCGCAGGGAGGCTGCACTGAGGACAGGGCTTCGAACAGTAGGACTTGATGGGGGACATTGGACTCCCCATTTTGGTTATGGGGAGTCGGGGAGAGGAGTCACAGAGGAGGCTGTGTTTCCAGCCTGGGAAGCCTCAGTCTCGTTATCTGTGAACTAGAGATGGGTCAGGATTAGGTTCGGCTGTGAGTACCAGAAAGTCCTCAAGTGACAGCGGCAGGGATGAGACAGCAGCTTATTTTTCTCCAGTGCAGCTCAGGACTGGGACGTTGACCCATGGAGTCAGGGACCTGCTTCCTTCTACCCATGCTTGGCTTCTGTTACCGGGACGGCTGCCAGAGCTGTGGCCATTACCCCCTTCCAGCTGGCAGGAGAGATGAGGGGAGAGACAAGCAGCCGTGGGCACAGACCAGGTGTCTTTAATAAAGTTTCCTGGGAGGGAGGGTATGTGCTATGGCAAATGCTGTGAAATGTGTAAGCCTGATGATTCACAGACCTGTACCCTGGGGTAAATAATACATTATATGTTAATAAAAAAATTTAAAATAAATAAATAAATAAATAAAAATAAAGAAATAAATAAATAAAAAGAAAGAAAGAAAGAAAGTTAGTTTCCTGGGGGTGGGGCGCCTGAGTGGCTCAGTTGGTTAAGCAGCTGCTTTCAGCTCAGGTCATGGTCATGATCCTGGAGACCTGGGATCGAGTCCCGCATCGGGCTCCCGGCTCTGTGGGGAGTCTGCTTCTCCCTCTGATGCTCTCTCTCACTTTGTCTCTCTCTCTCAAATAAACAAAAAATCTTAAAAAAAAAAATAAAGTTTCCTGGGAACCCACACATCACTTCCACTTATGTCAGGTCGGCCCGCGTGCAGTCACCCCACGGGAGGCTGGGAGATGAAGTCTCTGTTCTAGACGGCTGTGTCTCATCGCAGGGCCAGGGGTGTCCACTGAGGAAGATGTGGGAGATGGGAACCGGGGGACAGCTGGCAGTCTCTTACTTAAGGGGCGCTATCCCTCATGGTTGTTTCTTTGAATAAGTTTCTCCCCAGGAGGTTCTTAGCATAGCGCCTGGCCCAGAAGGAGCTCGCAGTTATCTGCTGTGTGACCCTGGACTTGTGACTTCCCCTCTGTGGACCTCACACACCCTTGTTTGAAATGAGAGCCTCCTGGTTGGGGTTGAACTCAGGCCCATTTAGCTTAAGACCCTAATCTGGAGGCTGACCAGGAGAGGGCAGTATTGGAGAGGAGAAGGGAGCAGAAGCTTCCCCAGTGAAGGCCTCAGATGCCTCAGGGACTATCGGCACCGGCACCGACACCCATCTGCTCTTTCGGCCCCGCCCTTCGGTGCGATAGGTGTGAATCCCTGTCTCTAGACCAGTTTATCGAGGTGGGAGCTTGTGCTGCCGGACTCCTGACTCTTGATAATCTCATTAAACAGCAGCAATTACTTTTTTTTTTAACATTTTATTTATTTGACAGAGAGATTACAAGTAGGCAGAGAGGGAGGCAGAGAGAGAAGGAGAAGCAGGCTCCCCACTGAGCAGAGAGCCCGATGTGGGGCTCGATCCCAGGACCCTGAGATCATGACCTGAGCTGAAGGCAGAGGCTTTAACCCACTGAGCCACCCAGGTGCCCCGTTTAGCAGCAATTACTTTTGTATGAAAAGGGCTGTTGCTGAAATTTTGGAAGGTGCAATCAAGTGTAAAGAAGAAACATAAAATCACCCTTGATGACACATAGGATCATGACGACATTTTGTGCTATGTATCTTTTGAGTATTTTTCTAGCCATTTTTTAGCATCTACGAGTGTATGGTGTCCTATGTAACGAGGGCAAATACATCTTCGAGCACTTACGAAGGGCCAGCCACTATTCGGAACACTTAATATATATTCGCTCATTGGGCCTCCCCAGCACCCCGTGAGGTCGGCACTGTTCTCGTCCCGGTGCTGAGCCTGACCTACTACCAGTTAATCTGACCATCTGTCGCACGCCATTAAACACTCGTTAGCCACATCACGTCGGATAGCTGCACGATACAACGTTCCATCATGGGGCCTGTGCCTCACAGACTAGTGAAGGCTCACCTGTTGGACTTTGGGGTTTTTGGTTTGTTGTTGCTTTCACAGATCTGATGAATATTCTTATGCCTCAGTTTCTCCCGCTTGGCTGACTGTTTCCTTGGGGGTAAATATCTAGAAATAGAATTTCTGGGTCAGTGGGTATGAATGTCATCGCCTTCCAGAAAGTTTGCAACAATTTAGACTCTGACCACAAGGAGTGAAAATGCCCGTCGGGTGGGGCGGGGGGTCAGGGTTGCAGCCACGAGCATCCCTAGTCCTCTTCCAGTCCGACCCTCATTGCTCGCTGAGGTTGCTGAGGTCCCGATGGGACAGCCCCATTCACAGACTCTCAGAAAAGCTCAGGACAGCCAGGGTGGGACCCACGATGCCCAGCCGCCGCCTGCCATGGCACTTCCCTGTCCCACCTCCTCGTGCCTGGTGGAAGGCACCGGCGTGCTGGGCTGCCCCTCGGCAGATGGAGATTGGCCAGGGAGCCCTGCCGAGTGGGCGTTTGCAGCCGTCCTTGTGGAGATGCACGCGTGGCCGGCTCCTGAGGCAGGTTTAGCTGTGGGATGCCCTTCCCTGCAAAGCACCATCTGGCACCAGGTCCACTGTCTTTTCTTAATTAAAGTTAGTGTGGACTTGCGAATGCTTTTCCTTGACAATCCACCAGTCATCATTGTGGGGATTTTATACTAACCCTAAATCACATTTTCAAAATATAAAATTACAGTTAGAAATGTCAGCAGTGGGAGGTGTGGCTAGAGTAGGAAGGGTGTGGTGGGATGGGGAAGGGAGTGTTTGCTGGGCTCACAGAGAGCCAGCCTGGGCCTCCCGGTCCCCCCTCCCGCCCTCCCCGCCGTGCCCTGCCCCTTCCTCCCGAGACCCCCAGCTCTGCACGCCCCTCCGGCTGCCGGGCCCACTGCATTCTGCTCCCTGGGCCTGCAGTGCCCTTTTCCCCAGCTCCCCCGGGGGTCCCTGTCACAGCACACTCAGCATCCCTTGCTCCCCCCCCCCCCCGGCTCCCCATCCCTTCTGTCCCCATTCTAGCTGCTGTGATGGACACAAAAGAAGTCAGGGACTGGAGCAGAGTAAAGGAGGGTATTGCTCAATTGCTGGGAGGAGAGCAGAGGACGCCACGTGGGTTTCTGGCTGGGTGTGTGTTGGGAGGGGTGAGGGATAAATGATGGTGCCATTCTCTGAGAGTCAGGAGAAACCTGGAGAGTTCCGTGAAGAGCCCCACTGGGGCTTGTCTAACCTACAGCCTGTCTTTTTCAGCTTCGCAATGGAGCCCCTTTCCCCAGACTCCCGAGTGACAAGCTGAAGGCAGTCATCCCCCCTTTCTTACCCCCTTCCAGTTTTGAGCTGTGGAGCTCCGATCGGTCCCGGACCTGTCACCGTGGGAAGGCCGAGCCCGTGAAGACTGTGCTGCCCCAGAGAGCCGGCAGGGGTGCCCCCGTGGGCGTGGCTGGTGGGAGCACCGATGCAGTAAGTGGCCTGGTGGACGAGCTTTGACATTCACTCACCGCTCACTGAAGTGGGTGTGTATTGCGGGCAGAAGGGACCTCCGACCTGCTAATCCAGTAAGGTCGAAGCTTTTGTTTTCTTTTAAATGAGCGTTATCCTTTTGTCTCATGAATCCTACAAAGGGTCTTAATTTATAAACAGATTAAAACACGGTTTGAAGGGAATGAAAGCGGGGCTCCTCTTCTCTGCCTTTTCTCTGGAGCTCCGGAGCTCCACGGAGCACAGCCCGAAGACCTGATCTAATCCAGCTGTCCCTTTAGTAGATAAGGAGACTGGGACCCGCAGAGGGGAAGTAACCTGCTACAGAGCGCCGAACCCCATGGCATGGGCCGGACACCGGGAGTCGGGTTCTTGGTTTCACACCAACTTCCACATGACATCACTGCTCAGGTCCGTGACCAGGAGCAAACAGTAGGAGGCAACTATGTGCACTGCTGGTGTTTTCTTATACTCACAAGGAGCGTGACGTCTAGCTTTTTGCCCACGGCGGCTTGTGACTCCGTGGGCCTTGATGGGTCTCTGTAATGTCCCGAGCCGGTCCCTGTCCACGTGGGAGATTATCTCCTTGTATGTAGACGCCAAACCGTAGACTGAGTAAATGGCAGACCACAGGTGACGATTTAGGACCCCACGCTGCCACTGTGTGATGAGTGACTAGAAGAGCTGAGAGCCCCCATCTCTCTCTGTAAAATGGGGCTGACCCTTGCTTGCTGCTGCCTCCCAGGGCTGTTGCAATAGCAATTTCCAGCGGGAGAGTGAGAGCCTGTCCCCCGGAAGTGCTTGAAACGGGCAGGGCTGGCTGGTATCCAGTGTGCACTGTGGGGGTGGGCGGTGAGTGAGGCTGAAACGGGTGCTTCGGGGACCCGTGTCCCAGGGGCCCATCCTGAGCTAGTGGTCCGGTTGTCAGCGGCCAGAGACCTCGCCTCTCTCGGGCGCCCGGCGGGCTGCGCACCGCTTGGCCAGGGTGAGCTGGGGGGATCTGGGTCCCTCCTCCCTGGGGTCGCGTGTGCCCAGAGTGGGGAGCAACAGACCCTAACCACAGCACCCACCTTATTCTTGCAGACTCCGGTCAGGCCCGTTAAATTTCCATCTCTCTCCAGAAGCCCCACCTCTCCTGCCAATTCTGGAAACTTCAACCACTCACCTCATTCCTCGGGTGGCTCCAGCGGGGTAGGGGGCGTGAGCAGGCACGGCGGGGAGCTGCCTAACCGCTCAGGTGGGTACCGGGCAGGGCCACTCGGGAGGCGGGAGGGCCGCGGGTGTGGGCGGCCCCCGCGCTTGCTCAGTGGAAGGTCCCAGAAACACCTGCACACACCGTGTCTTCCTCCTTGATGTGGCTCCGGGAGTCTTCAGTGATTTCACAGCATTGCCCTTTGCCCTCCAGGATGGCGCTGTTCACACACGCACAAATACTCACGGCCACACACGGCACCTGGCTACCGCCTTCCTGATGTTGGTGATCGGTGTTGTCCCTCGGATCCTCTCTAGCCCTGCGGGTTCTCCCCCTTGCCCTCCCCTCTCCTAATAATGCAAGCTCGCTGCTGGGTTTGGGGCAACTGGGAGAGGGAACATGGTAGTCGGCTCTGAGTACTGCGGGCTGAGGAAGTTATTGACACAGCTGTGGGAGTGCTGTTGGTAAAGCTCTGGAAGGGGGGTTCGGAGGGCACGTGCTGGGGGGGTAGCGTGGGGGCTGCCATGGGTGGCCAGGTCGGGGCGTCTGTGCCCACGGGAGGCCGCTCCAACTGGCTGAGGCCCGGGGAAAGTGAGGACAAGCTGATCGTATCCGCACTGCCTCCTTCAACACGTCTCACCATGAGGCCTTTGGAGCATGATGGCCGCCACTAGGTCCTCGCCACCTTCAATTTCCATGCACAGGCCTCTTGGGGTCAGCTTGGACCCGCAGCCACATGGGGTCGGGTGGGGGGTAGTCTGGGAAAGGCATTTCCAGCTCCGCGAGGTCAGCACGCAAAGTGCACCAGACCCCAAAGTGCATCTCTGGACGCCTGGCAGACACGTCTGTTCCTCTTTCCTCAGGTGGCAGCATAGACAGTGTCCTGTCCCAAATCGCTGCCCAGAGGAAAAAAGCAGCCGGATTATCGGAGCAGAAGCCCGGTCACCAGTCAAGTCCCATTGGGCCGGCGCCAGGGTCCAGCTCGGCTGAACTCCCAGCCTCCCCCTCAGGTGGTGGCGGTCCCAGTGGCAAGGTGTGTGTCCTGCTTCTGTCTCCTCCTCTTACACCGGTGGGTTCTGTCCTCACGTGGCCCATGTGCTGGGGGGCACGGGCAGTGCCGCGGTCCTGGGACGGGACTCAAGACGGGCCCCTTGCAGCCGGCTGCCCCCGGGCTTCCTGGGGGGGACCGGATCATGCCGGCCATCTCCGGGGTCCCACCCTGTGCCCTCGGCCCCCTGCACGCGTGCGTGTACCTCCCGCCTGGTCTGCAGGGCCTCTCTCGGTGCCTCATTGAGCCTCATGCTGTGTACACTGGCTCATAGCTTAGAGCCGAGAAGGGTGGAGGGTGGGATCGGGAGCAGACTGCCTGGGGTCAGATCTCAGCCCCACACCGGAGCATTTGCAGGGGGGAGGCCAGCACCCGGCGAGCCTGCGGCAGGCCACCAGTAGGAGTAGTCAGGCTCCCAACCTATTCCTTCGCTGGGCACCAGTCTGGGGGCGACTGCTTTGTGCCTAGTGCTGCTAGCAGTAGGGGTGCGGCAGTGAATCGGGTGGGGGGGACCGCTCTCAGACTGTCACTGCGGACTCTGGTGGTGAGAAGGGGGATGCCATGGGGGCACAGATGGGGGCCGCTCCCCAAGCTTGAGGGCATCAGTGACACCTACATGGGGGCTGAAGGATGAGGAGCCACACAAAGGGGACAGGGGTGGGGCAGGGGCGAGGCTGCTCCAGGGTGAGGCCCTCCAGAGGGAAAGAGCTGAAACAAGGGTGGAAGACAGGACAGACTTGGAGCCTCGCCTCTCTGCTCTGGCACTATTCCTCCCTGGACGCAGCCCAAGGGAAGAATGATCAACACGTTGTGGGTCTCTGTATGGCCCACATGCACTTATGGCAACGGGCAGGAAACTGCGAATGCCTCTCTGCAGTGGGAAGTCTTAGAGTGTGTTTACAATCTGGCCCTCCACCTGAGTTGGTTACTGGAGTGAGCCACACAGCCCCCCGCCCCGCCACCCCAGTGTGGGTTCCCGGTGGTTGAGTATAAATTGGCTCCTCTACCAGGTGGCCCTCCAGGTGCCCCCCTCCAGTGGTTCAGTGTAGCCCATTTCATCCTCGGAGAGGACCCCACATCCAGGCACTATCCCGCTCTTCATATTTTTTAGATGTCTTAAGTTTTTTCCCTGAGAAAAGTTAGATCACCTGAAAGCCTCACCCCGGGCCCTTGCCCAGAAGTGCCTACAGAGAGGATGTTTTAATGCATGTATGAGAAATAGTCTATTTTCTGCCTGCCACTGTTGGCTACATAACTTTTGGTTATTCAAGGTCCCTTTTGCAATCAGACATATATAATTAGGTTCCCCTTACAATATATTATTGTTCCAGAAAAAGTTTCTCTCTCCCTATGCGTTAGTGTATTTTCCATTATATTGAAAAACTGTGTGTGTAATAGAGTCTGTGTAATTAGTTCCCTTTAGAATTCAGCTTTAGAAAAATCTCTGCTGATACTTTTGTTCATTTTCTTTCTTCAGATAAAAAGAATTATATAATTATTGTATTTCTCTTTTTGCCTTTGCTGCTAGGAAACTCAGAGCTACTAAGTAAAGTAAGTCTTCTAGTCTGGGTTTTGATATAGCTTTCCTCTTCTCTGTTGTTTAAATTTTTGTTTCTATTTGGATGATCTTATGATGTATTAGATATTATTAGCTTCCTTTAACTCGTATTCAAAATAGGTAGGCGTCTAAATTATAAGTTAACTATTATCTCACTTGGCTGCATCTATTATATATAATCTATGTACGAGTGTATTCGGATGAAAGGAGATTGTGTGAAAAGATGCATTCAGGAAACAAACTGGGGAAACTATCTAGTTCCATGATCACCTAATAATCCTAACAATGCGCATAGGGAGCTGTCTAAAAATTCACGTTTCTGGGCTCCACCCAGCATAACTGAATGAGACTCTTCAAAACAGGGTCTACGGACCCTGATTTCTCCCCGCCCCCCCACCCCCAAGGGAGTATTGCAGCCAGCCCAACCCAGGGCTCTTAGAAACCACTGCCCTAAATCAAAGGACACAAGGAGTGGGCTTTCTGTCAAAGGCTCCAGCAGCAAAATGGAGACATGAAGTGCTTGTCAAAGACTCCCCTAGGAAGAATTAGCAATTAGTATTCAAAATAGGAGCCTCCTGAATCTGGTTGTTGAACTTGGCTTAAAACAAGCACCACCATAATGGTGGAATATTGGCAGGGCATGGCTTCTGCCATCTTCAGGAATCAGCCTGAAGTAAACCTGAGGAGGCACAGAATCGGGGGAGTCAGAGCGTGCGTCAGTGCCTCCCAGACCTCTGGGAGCTGAAGTCACACTGAGTATGTCACCTCTCCATTCCCACCCTAAAGCTTAGTGATTTAAAACGAAAAGCATTTCTTTAGCTCGTGAACCTGTGGGTCAGCATTTCAGTCTGAACTTAGCTGGGCAGTCCTTCTGCTCTGGGGGGGCTGCGGGGTCACTTGTACGTTTGGCTGTTGGCTGGGGTGACCAGGATAACTGGGCCATGTGTGCCCCCAACAAGCTTAGATATGTTCTCATGACAGCCAGAGGCATGAGTTGAAAACCAATCCGGTTGCTGAAGCAAGTCAACATGCCCGCTACAGGAGAACTCACAGTTACGCAGGAGGAGTTGAGATGACGTCACTAACACAATCAATCTGCTATACCATCTGGGAATACAGGGAATTGTTCAAATGTTTCAGAGCATCCCAAATAACCACATTGATCTGTCCCCCACCCCCACTAAATGATGCTGCCCACAAGGTCCAGAGTATCATGTTTCTTTGCTGTGGCTAGGATAGATCTGTTTAGTCGGGATATACTAATTATCTCCCGCTTTAGCAGAAGCTGTATTATTGAATGTCCTTCCGTATAAAAAAGTAGAATTTATCACCAATACAGACAAATAATGGCAAAATCTTTCAAAATCTAAGAGAAGGACTTCTTGTTCCACTCTGGGATGTAGTTAGAAGGAGCATTAAAGTCTTAGCAGGAGGAGAGGGGTACCCATTTCCGTGCATTAAAACTATTTATCTTAGCCTCTCCTATCTTAGTCAAGATATCTAACTTTAGTACAAGTTCAAAACCTACAAAAAGGCATGAAAAACTGCACTCCCAGGAAACCCAGCAGTCATCAGAATCTGACTCAGATATGACACAGGTGGTGGACTTACCTGGCAGTGAATTTAAAAGAACTACAACTGTTAAAGGCTCTAACGGAAAATTTGAGCATGGAAGATCACACAGCTATTTCAGCAGATAGATGGAAGCTCTAAGAAAGAATCAAATGAAAACCTCTAAAAATAGAAAACAGGTAACAGAGATAGGCAGGCCTTTGATGGACTCTTCAGCACACTTGACACCACCAAGGAAAGAGTCTGTGAAATGGAAGACAGGGTAAAAGAAATCACCCAAACGGAAACACAAAGAAAAAAAGAAGTTAAAGAACAACAGCAAAAAACAGTTATGGGATAATATCAAGTGTTCTCATATGCAAGTAATAAGAATCCTTGAAGACAAAGAGAGAAAGAGAAAGGTCAGATGGAAGGAACATCTTAAAATAATGCCTGAAAATTTCCCCAAATTAATGCTAAACGGCAAATCACAGATCCAGGAAGTTCAGAAAACACTATAGGATAAATACCAAAAAGAAAACACCTAACCATATCCTAGTTAAACTACTGAATAAATAACTCTCAAAACTCAACAGTAAGAGGTAAGAGCAACTGAAGAATGCTAGCATTACTGGGAGCAACAAGATATTTAGCTCAAAATCTACCCTCCTTCCCCCAAATATTTGTTAATTTTAATTTAATTTTGTTAGTAACTTCACCATGGAGAAACCGGACAGACACCCCCTTAACTAAGTGATGAAGGTGAACATTATCAGTAATAAGAAATGGGTACTTTGAGACTGCGATACAGTAAGAATGACTCATTACCTCTGGGGTCATTAGCCCCCAAATCCATAAGCAAATCTAATTATGAGAAAATAGAAGACAGACCCAAACTGAGGGACCCTCTCCAAACCCCTTGACTCTTTGACAGTGTCAAGGCCATGAAAGACAAGAAAAGACTGAGCTGTCACAGGTGGGAGGAGGTCAAAGGGATGTGATAAGTCAGTGCAACTTGGGTTCCTTGACCAGATAGATTCAGGACATTAATTGGAACAACCAGTGAAATCCGGGTGAAGTCCTTAGGTTAGCTAATAGTATTGTGTGACTGTTAATTTCGTAGTTTCGATGATCGGGCTATAGTTATGTAAGCTGTTAACGTCAGGGGAAGCTGGCTGACGGATACACAGGAATGCTCTGTTCTATCTTTTAACTCTTCTATAAGTCTAAAAGTATTTAAAAATAAAAAGGGACCTGTTTTTAAGCTAAATGACACACAAAGAAGGGAAAGGTGATGTATTCTTTGGTGGAAGGTTGGCAATGACTGGTTTAGATGAAGGAATGTCAGGAGCAGAAAGGGACTTCATGTGTTTATAAGCCACACGTCCATCTAAAGCTGGCTTAGCTGAGACGGAAAGGGACTTGGCCAAGGACACGATGCTGGTAGCTGTGCAGGCAGGGCTAGCACCCGGGATCCTGGCCCCTCAAGGGCCGCTTTGTCCCTCCTACCCCCACCTCTCTGCTCCAGAGGAGGATTTTCCCGTGACTGCTCTGACAATACTGTTTCTGCTTTGCCTGTGTTTTGAAGTAGATTTCATAGTCCTGGCTAGATTCCTTGCTGCGTCAGCACCCATGCTCCCCTTCGGGCATCTGTTTTCATCGCTCTACCCTCCAGGTGATGGCTTACATATTTGTCTTATTTTCAGCAGAAGCTGGAGACGAGCAAAAGGCCCCCGTCTGGAACTTCCACCACCTCCAAGAGCACCTCCCCTACGCTCACGCCCTCCCCTTCACCCAAAGGGCACACGGCCGAGTCCTCAGTGTCCTCCTCCTCTTCCCATCGGCAGTCCAAGAGCAGTGGGGGCTCCAGCAGTGGCACCATCACAGATGAGGGTGAGTCTCCCAAGGTCCTGAAATGCCACCCTTTCCTCTTTGCCGCTGTAACCTGGAAGGCGCCTAAGTCAGGCCTTTAAAATTTCCCACAAAAATTCCTATCCCCTTTCTTCCCTGATCCCACCTTGTATTTTTATCTTTACTGGGCTAATGGTATGGTAAGCTCCCTCCCTCCCTAGTGTTTGAGCATAGGTGAGTTTTGTGGACATACCCAAACACACACTTGTAGAGACGCTTCTCCAATACCACTTATGGACCTTGCCCTGAACCTTGTGCAAATCGGAATTCTGTCGTTTGCAAGTAACTCAGTGTCCACTCAAACTGGTTTAAGCAAAAGCAGACAGTGTGATTTGTTGGCTCATCAAGCGGAAGCATCGAGGGTGTGCTTCAGGCATGTGTAGATCCAGGTACCTTGGGCGTGTTTCTCTCCATATCTCAGGTAGGCTCTCTCTCAGTAGTGGCAAAGTTGTCCCCCAGGAACTTCAGGCTTACTTCTTTTCCTGCTAACTTGGCCACACCAACAGAAAGCGTGCTACTTTCTGAGCAGGTCCAGCAAAATCCTGGGGTGAACGTCGCTGGCCTGCCTTGGCTCTGTTTACAGTGAC
Source organism: Nasua narica (assembly GCA_028533885.1). Lineage (NCBI taxonomy): Eukaryota > Metazoa > Chordata > Mammalia > Carnivora > Procyonidae > Nasua > Nasua narica. The sequence goes on along the minus strand of CM052813.1, from coordinate 52,206,269 downwards.
GGGTCATTTGCCCATCCTTGACTGTGTGTCCGTGCTAGCAGAATGTGCTGATTGGCCAGGCGCAGGTCCTGTGTCTGCCTTTGTAACTGGGGTCAGGGTCTCCCCTGCAGACACAGAGAGAAGTGGCTCCTCAAAGGAAAGTCACAGTGCCCTTTCCAGAGGGAGGAGGGCAGGGATGGTGGGCAAGCAGAGGCAGCAGCTGTCCTCTGTAACCAGGACAATTTCATGTGTTTATAAGCCACACGTCCAGGCGTGTGAACTGTAAGCCCCTCCCGCGTGGACGATGCAGAAAGGACGATGGAATGGAGGCCCAGCTGCGAGGCCCCAGATAAAGATGGGAAGAGAAGACAAAGGGAGATGAAGAATCCTGTCCTTTAAACTGCCCTCTGGTGGTTCCAGCCGGAGGGGGCGGGGCGGGAGTGGAGCTTTGGCGAGAGATGGGGCTCAGGCAGGTGCAAATCAAGAGAGGGGAGACAAATCTCAGGTGCGGGAGGGCCTCCTGCTTACGGGAGGGCCCCTGGCTGCGGGGAGGATGGGGCTGAGCGCGCTCTGCCCAGCAGGCAATGAGCTGAAACCAGCCGCGCCGGCTGTGGTCCCGACTGAGCTGATGAATGTCTGCTGCCGTTGGCATCCTCTTTATTTGGGGGCTGCTTCTATTGTTCTGTGACCTCTAATGCCATTGTTTGCAACCGCTTCGGAGACTCCCTAGCAACTCCATTCCTCCCTAACTGTTTTCTATGTGGAGTGTTAGGTTCCCCGCTCATGAATTCTCCTACCTCGGAGGCTTTTAGGAATCTAAACTCCTAGAGGTTCGGTTGGGTACTCAATACCCCACCTTTCTCCCAAACAGAGTCAAGACCGTGGCTGTCTGTACGCACTGTCCACGCCCCCTTTTCCCTCTCCCTTGTCACTTAAAAAGGTTTGCAAAGCCCAAGCTGGGGTAGAAACAAAAGAGGACCTCATAGCAGTTTGTTTTTAGGTTAATTTCTCTGGTGTAGAAAGCCTAGTTTTCCCTTCCAGAGTTCCTCTGTGCTGAGGCAGCAGGACCTTTGTCCTGTGGCCATGAGATTGTCACAGATCAGAGCTGCAGCCCAGCCCCCAGACAGCCACTTTTTGTGACATTCGTGCCGGAAATGTGTGGCCCCAGTCGCGGGCTACACGCAGGCCTTTGTGCTGCCCCATCTTTCCGCCTACAGCCCTCCCGAGACTCCCTCTCTACGGAGGGGAGAAGCCTGGGTACTGGGTGACGTCATCTGTCTGGGGATTTGGGCGCAGGTGAGAGAATAGCAGTACAGGATTGTGACACAGATGGGGGCCAGTCTGGGTTCGCGGCAGAGCATGGGCTGCCCTGGGCGGCTTCACCGAAGAGCAGGCCTTCAGGCCAGAGGGCGGAGGAGAGGCGGGGCAGTGGCCGACCAGAGTCAGTCGTCGAATTTATAGGAAATGTACAAGCCGGTGATAAAGCATAGCTATTAAAAGTCAGATTACAACAAAACAACAGCACTTACGTGTGTGTGTTGTATATAACATCTATGTAATAAAAATAAATGTGTATATGTTATATAAAGATATATAAAATAAATATATGTAGAATCATAAGATATATGTAAAATATATATTAAAACATATAAATGTATGTAAGTCTATATAAAAAGACATATATATGAAACATATATAAAAAGCCAAAGAGAAAAAAGTCAAATTATGTATATTTACATAATTACACATTCTTTTAATTAAAAGTATATGGTATTTAAAACAAAATATATTATTAACTTGTTAGTACATCTTACAATCACCTGTGCTTTTTTTTTTAAGATTTTATTTATTTATTTGACAGAGAGAGAGATCACAAGTAAGCAGAGAAGCAGGCAGAGAGAGAGGGGGAAGCAGGCTCCCCACTGAGCAGAGAGCCCGATGCGGGGCTCGATCCCAGGACCCTGAGATCATGACCTGAGCCGAAGGCAGAGGTTTTAACCCACTGAGCCACCCAGGCATCCCACGTCTGTGCTCTTTATGCAGTAGAAATACTATAAAACGAGATGCTACTATGACATCCCTTCCCAGTCCCACTTTCAGGAACCGGGGGTTATGTAGGTTATGCTAGTGGCTTGAAATCAGCCAGCAGGGGGCACTGACTCCATGACGTCAGCAAATGACCACCAGTCAGGCTTTGATTCGTCATCTCCTGGAGCCTCTAGATGTCATCTAGACAATGTGGAGAAAGTTAAATGTGTGACTAGCACAAAAAATTGAGAAAATCGTCTTTTCAGGATTTTAAAAGCATTATCTCACACAGCAGACTTGCTCACATGAAGGTCCTCTATGTGTCCTCATTGTTCTGTCTCAGCTTCCATGTTCCCGTAGATGAAACTATCCAGCAGCGCCCGTGTTGGACTGTAGTCCTTGGCTCTGGGCTAAGAGGAGGGCAAAGATCAGTGTGAGCGTTCAGTGAGGCACCCGAGATGCCGTGTAAGGACTGGCGATACGGAATTTGTAAGAAACCATGTTGTGTGGCATATTAGTATATGTAAATTGTGTGCTACACGTCCCTTACGCACGTCCCTCAGTAAAATCTACAGTAAACTTACGTAGCTAGCTACACATGCACGTACATTTCCATCGGAGAGCCGGCTGTTCGCCACCTAAGCAGCGCACTGCTGTGGGGAAAGGCTGCGTGTGGAGGGAACAGCAGGAGCAAAGCTCTGGCATCATGACACTGTCAGTGGATTCTGTGCGGGCTGGGACTCGCTTCCTCTCGTCCATCCTAGCTCAGCGGCACTCTCCTGTGAAGCCTTCCCCAGTCCTTCAGGCTGGTCAGCGGTCCTGCCTGTCCCCAGATCCCCTTGTTGATACCCGTCAACATAGCACTTGTCACCAGTGAGAGACGTGGCCAAAGGGGCGAGGTGTGGAGCACAGGCCGGGGGCTGGACCACTCTGGTGTGGACCAGCAGTATGGTCTCATCCAAGATGTGGTAGCCCACCGCTTTACGCCTCACTTCCTCACGTGGAAATGGGGACGGTGATAGGATGGCGCTCGTGGGGTTGTTGTAAAGAGCAAATGGGTCATCCGTGTGTGGGGTGCCTGATGGTGCATCAGCCTCCTCATTGTATTTCCCCAGCCACATTGAGCTCCTTCACAGCACATGTCCATCCTTGTGCTCCCAGCATGTAGTAGGCATGCTGGTAGCTGCTGTTGAATGAATGGGTTCAAAAACTCAACTCCTAACCTCTCACCCACTCTTCTGTGTATTGCACCCACAGCCGCAGGACCTTTGCACTTGCTCTTCCTGCTGCCTGAATACTGCCTGCTGATCTTTCCCTTGGTATTACGCAGTTCGCTCTTTCATTTACTGCTCAAATGGTACCTTATAAAGGAACCCTTCATTAACCACGCTCTGTAATAAACAACATTCTCCCATTTCGTCGTCTACCCTTACCCGGCTTCGTTCGTCCTCACTGCCTTTGGCCTGGGAGCCTGCTTATCTGTTTTGGTCTCTGTTGAGTCCCTAGTACCTAGTCTAGTAAATCCCCATTGAATGTGTACGTGAATATTTTTCCAAGCCACCCCTGCCCCCCGTCAATGCTAGTTGTCTTCTTTCTTCACCCTCCCTGCTCTGAAATCTTACTATCCAAAATTTTCTGTTTTCCCCTGCTCTGTGCTCTTCTGGCTCCGCTCTTCCACTCAGATGTATCCGCCCTTCCTTTGGGAAGCCCACAGCCTCCTCACACTGAGCCAAACTCCAGTTCTGATCTGAAGCCACCTGCTCGTTCTCTTAGGTTTCTCCTCCGCCTCACTGACAACTTGCTGGCAATAGCGTTTGCTGCAGGTGCGGCTACCAACAGTCAAGAAATCATAATTAAAAGCCGTTCTTGGACAGAGAGTGGAGTTTTAGTCCCAGCAGCTAGAACGCCGAGAGCTTGGAGATTGTGGTCGTTGGAGGGTCACCTGGCCTCGAACCTCCCCATCTTCTGTGTGCAGCTCCCACCTTGGGGTTTGGGGATGGGGAGATGCCCGGGGCGTGCCCTGAGAAGCGTGGCTGACAGGGGGCTCGGACCCGCCCCCGGCTGTATCCCCACGAGCCGAGCTTCGATCCGCTTCCTGTGTTGGGAGTTTCTTGTGACATTTCATTTGAGACAAGGTTGCCACTGCTTTATGAGTTCGAAGACCACTGTTCTGATGCATTTTGCCAAATTCTAAAATATCTTTTCACATCTTTTCCTCTCAAAGATGAACTGACTGGAATCCTTAAGAAATTATCACTTGAGAAATATCAGCCCATTTTTGAGGAGCAAGAGGTAAGGATGTTATTTTTGAATGTCCATCAAATGTTACTGTAAAAAAAAAAATCAAATATATGGGTTTTTATCCTGCAGGCATAGATTGATCTTTTTCACTGAGACAGCTGAGGAAATGGGAGTTTGTGTTCCGCACATTTAGTTCAGTTCACAGTGAAATCCTGGGGGCCTTATGGCTTGTTTTGTTGTCACAGAATTTTGTGGTTTTGCGCACTGCTCTCACTAGTAAAGTTTGTGTCTGTCCTGTACACACTTTTGGTGAAGGGGATGGACTGATAGGCTTTTAGATTTAAAGCAGGTCAAAAGCAAATCCTAATGACTCTGGGCTAAGTGTCTGGATGTAGGATGTCTGTGTTAATCCGAGAGAGTTCCTTTTGCTGAAAAGTGCTCACAATCACATTAAAAAAAAAAAAAAATGACCGTTCTGCTGTTTGGCAGTTTCTCAAGATGTTAAACATAGAATTACCATGTGACCCAGCAATCCCACTCCTGGGCGTGGGCCTGAGAGAACTGAAAACATATGTCCACACAAAAACTTGCACACGAATGTTCACAGCAGCCTTATTCACGAGAGCCAACAAGTGGGAAACAGCCCAAATGTCCACTAATTGCTGACTGGCCAGATGTGTTACTGCCGTCCGATGGAATATAATTCGGCCATAAAGAGGGAGAAAGTGCTGACACACGCCATGACACGGCGGAGCCCGGAACACACGTTATGCTGAAGGGAAGAAGCCAGACGCAAAAGGCCACATATGGTGTGATTCCATTTATATGAAATGTCCAGAATAGGCAGATCTGTAGAGACAGAAAGTAATTAGTGGTTGCCAAGGAGTGGGGGGAGGGGGGAGGAGAGAACGGGGACCGACTGCTTATATGGGTGTGGGTTTCTTTGGGGAACGATGAAAATGTTCTAAAATTGAGCCTGATGGTTGCACAACTGAATATACTAAAAAAATCACTGAATCGTCTGCTTTCTTTTTTTAATTAAAAAAAATTTTTTTTTACTTGGGTATCATCGCACACGGTGTTGCATTAATTTCAGGTGTGGAGCTTGATGAATTGACAGGCTTATCCCTCACCCCATGTTCGCCACAAGCCTCGCTGCCCTCGGTCCCATTACGTCGCTGTCACCGTAGCACTGACGAGGGGTTGTACACTCTAAATGGGTGGACTGTATTGTGAGTTATATCTCAATGAGTTTTTGAAGAAACTTACCATTTGGGCCCCATAAAGCTCCTTCACAGGCCCCCTAGCCCAGCGGGTGTCATCACTGGTTTGGAATATTTCTGGGGCCCAGTTGAGGCCGTGACAACAGTCATCATGACTGTCGCAGCCCTGAGAATCGCTCCCCGTCCCTGCAACCTGGAGATGCTGCTGAGGGACTTGCATTTTGTCTTAGGCAGCAGACAGCGCAGCGGCTTCCTTCCTCCCTTGCTTTCCGGCCGTAGCTGGCGGGTCCTTCCTGCCTGTCCAGTGTTTTAAACCTCAGCAGCGATGTTTCTCATCGCCAAGAAATCTTCCCCAGGCACCGCTGGCGGCCTGCCTTTGTGTGCTGCATTCCCCCTCCCCCTTGGAGTGTGCACACATCTCCAGGTGTGCCTCTGTGTCACAAGGCAACATTCATCCTGGCTTCTTAGCCGCATCCGCGTTTGGGAACTGGCAGGTCTGGGGGCACGCCTGTCACCATTCTCTGGTTCTTGCTGCTGTCCCTTATAGGGAACTGAGATATGTTCCCGATGAAATTTGACACTTTCAGAGTTTCAGAGGGAAGGGAGATCACACAGAGTTGCTGTGGTCTCCACTGGGGTCGGGGAGGGTGCTGAGGCCTGGAGCAGCCCTGTGGGGAGGGCTGGGAGCCACTGGCTAGAAGCTTTCTGTGTGTATTGGGTGGGATGAGGTTAACTGAACCAGCTCAGCTGTCCCCTCTGTGCTTAGCTCCTCTCTGGACCACATAGAAGCTCGGCAGCGCTGTGTGAGAGCTACCTTCTATCCATACAGAGATCCCGTGCTCCCTGGAAGGCTTTAATGGGACTCAGGTTTTAACCTCATCGATCGCCCCTGCCCTCCCTCCACCCCCATCCCCACAGCTACCAAGTACTTGTCAGTCCCTTAAGAAACTCCTTAAAGTACCTGGCATGCAGGTAGTATTTTTCCCTCATTTCTGGGGCTCATAAAAAAGTCTCCCTATTATTATACGCTTTTAGTCCTTGTTAAAAATTTGGAAGAAGAATGAATATATTTTCTTATCCTTTCAAAACTGAAACTGAAGCAGACTAATAATTTTCATCTCTCTACCTGTATTTGGATGGATTTGACTACATATATCAAAAAATCCCAGATAGTAGTATCTTAAACAAAATAGAAGGTTATTTTTCCCACAGAAAGTGTGCAGGTGAGTCACCAAAGCTCCTTCTAGCTCTCCACTCCACTAGGGTGTATGGCCTTTCATCCTCAAAGTCCAGTATGGCTGCTAGAGCTCCAGCCATTACATCCACATTTCAGGCAGTAGGATGGAAGGAGAGAGCAAAAAGACACATGCTCTCCTTTTTTAAAGAGACTTCCTCAAAGTACCATAAACCTTCTTATATCTCATTATCCAAAAGTTTGTCAATTGACGTACTCATATGCAAGGGAAACTCAGAAATATAGTTCTTTAGCTTTATGAAAATATGCCTAGCTGACAACTAGGATTCTATTACTAAAAAAAAAGTAGGGCATGAATATTGAAAGGACACAGATGTTTCTGCCTCATCCTGCTAACCCTTCAGAAGTATTCACGTGAGGAGAATTTAGTTTCTAGTTTTCTCCACCTAAAATAAGCTGTAAGGGTTTGGCAGCCCCCGGGGTTGACAGAGGTCAGAGTGAGAAGGTCCGGGCATGTGGGGATGCAGTAGCATATTGACTGGCGTGGTCATTCAGTCAGCCAGCAAACACAGCTCAGATCTCTGCCCCTACCAGGCCTTCCACCAGAGCCTGACTCCAGCAACGGCAGAAACACCCAGAGCATTCTGGGAGCCCAGGGAAGGGGGTCTATAGAACGAAGGCCAGAGGAGACATCAGCTGAGCATAAACTGAGCTTCGAGGGAGGGGAGCAGGGCTAGAAGGGCGTCTGGGAAGAGGGAGCAGACACGGCGCAGAGAGCCATCAGCACTGTGGTCTGTTTGGGGCCTGAGTAAGGCTGGCGCATCTGGGTCCGAGAGCGGAGCCTGGCCCCGCCAGCACGGACGTGATCCTGTGCGCTGCGGTTCGGAGGTGGACGAGGCCCAGCAAGATCTCTGGCCTCTGATGTGAATGGCGGACCAGGGTTGGTGGGGGAGTTAGGGGCAGACTCACAGGAAAGGAGATTCCAGTCAGACAGGGGTGGGGGGGGGCTGGACAAGAGGGCAGAGAGGTGCCACGGAGCAGGGGTTGGGACCGTGGGGAGAGGGGGTGTCCAGCCCGGCCAGGGGCAGGTGGTGTCTGTCAAAACCATGTCCTCTGCCCTTTCAGGCCCTCAGCCCCTTGTGAGCTGCAGAGTCCCAGAGAGATGCAGGGAGCCTCCCGGGGCTTGGGGCTGGGGAGGGAGCAGACCCTTCCCTGCCAACTCATGCCGGCTTCAAGGTTGTTTTAATCCGGGAAAGTAAAGTGACTATTTAAAATAGAAAAGGAAAGGTGGGGGACATTTTTCAGAAAAAAATTCCTCTATCTCTACATGCATCAAATATTTCAAGAAAAAATTTTGAAAAATCTTGTTCAGTATCTGTGAGGGAATAGAAAACAAGCTTGCTTTTAAAGTGAAGAACTAAGGATTTTCAGTAAGTTATGAGAGTCTTATTTTACGTGACAGCAATATTATATCACATGAAACTATAACATTTTTATAATTTATTTAGTGTGCAAAGCCTTGTGGAAGCCCTCTGGGTAGACCCTACAACCACTGGTTAAGTTAGGTCGAGGGAGGATTCGTACGTTTCAGGTGGAAACTGAGGTAAGGTTGCTGCCCAGGTGGCCCAGGCGGCAAGTGGGGATCGAGGCCCTGTCTGTTCACGTCCGGGCAGTGCCGGCCCTGTCCCAAGCACGGGCTAGAGAGGCGGCCGTGGGCAGCCAGCTCCCTTCCACTTCTCCCAGATGACTGCCATTTTGGGGTCTAACTTGCAAGGGCCCATACAGGGGACAGAACCCCTTAATTCTTAGGGAACATCAGGTCACATTAGCAAGGAGGCTGCTGCTTCCAGGAAACTGCTGGAGGGAGGCCAGTGCCCACAGCTACGGGCGGCATCGAAGGGTGATGTGGCCCCGAAGAGAAGAGCAGGGACTCTGGAGCCCACGGCCTGGCTTCCAGTCTTGGCTTTCACTGGTCACACAACCTTGGGGACTGAATCTCTCTGTGCCTCAGTTTCCCCATCCCCAAACAGGGGATAATAGTAATCTCACCTTATGTCGTAAGGTTTAAACGACTGAGTCTGTGTCAAATAGTCAGAAAGTGCCTTGCACATGGTGTTAGCTTCCGTGTCCTCCCCATCACCCCCTGACAGCGAGGTTCCGGGTCAGACCGGGGATGTGCAGGGCCGGCCTCCACCTGCCATGCTTGCTGCCCCCAGGCCACATCTGACCTTTGCAGGACAGACGGGGCAGCCTACCAGCAACGTAGCAAGGTGGCCTGTTGGTTCTTCGCCTAGAACTGAGGCCAGCTCTGGGATGACAGAAATGTCAGGGTTTCTCCTATAGCAGCCGAGGGTCGTGTGGCTTTGAGATGCCCTTGTTCTGAGCTCTTCTCCACTTTGGTTCTCCGTGGCCCTTTTTCCCTTTATCGCTTCTGCTCGCTGAATTGCTCACTCTGTCTTTCCACGGCCTGTATCTCCCTGGTCCTTGGCAGGGGAAAACGCGCAGAGTCCCGCCATATGTGCCCATTTTCCGTGCGGCTTCTGATCTCTGGGCAAGTGCAGCCACGCTGGGATCAACCTTGTAAGAGCAGCCGTGGGTCTGCAGCATGCCGGCTACCCAGATTACGGTCTCAGAGACTCCGCTTCCTTGTGCAGTGGTCGGGGGTCTTTCCACAGTGCACCTGTCCCGGGATTCCCAGGCCTAGAGCTGAGGAGAGTTAGTCCTTCATAATCCTCTCAACTAAACTTTCATCGTCAAGTCAGGAATTGCAAGTAGTAGATCATAATTAATTCACGGCTAGTAAGCACTAATGGCTCATAATTGTGGTGTATCTGGCATGGATGGGGGAAGGAGAGAGGCGTGGCACCCAGCAGATGGTAGCGAATCCCCCTTCTCTCTTTCCAGGTGGACATGGAAGCCTTCCTCACGCTCACCGACGGCGACTTGAAGGAGCTGGGCATTAAGACAGATGGATCCAGGCAGCAGATCTTGGCAGCGATTTCTGAACTGAACGCGGGCAAGGTATTGTTCTCAGTCTTTTTCTCCTGTTTCACACAGCAGAGAGCTCCACTCGGGGCCTCATGTGTTCCCGAGGACATCTGTGGTCTGATTTCGTCTCCTCTGGCACCTCTGACGGAGGGCGGCCCTGTGGGCACACTTCTCCCCCCCAAGTGCTCCCGCCTCCTTGTTCCTTTTCCAGACCTCTCTTCCCATAGAGTCAGTGAAAATACTCCCTGTGGTCATTTCAACCCACGCGGCTGGGTATTGCCCTCCAGCGCACAAGGGAAGCAGAGCCCCCGTGGAAGAGGGGCCCTGGAGTCACGCCCGCCTGGGGGTGAGCCCACTCCTCCCCATATTCCCTGTGTCCCCTAGAAGTCAGCACCTCCCTGAGCCTTGCTTTCCTCATCCGCTGGGGGCGGTGGGGTCGACGCCAGGACCAAAGTGCTTAGCAGCGCCCCTGCCGCACACAGACCCGTCAATCACTGTTGTTCTTGTTGGCATCCTACATTTTCATCTAATGTTGAATTTCTGTTTCATCAGCTTTAAACCAACAATTAACAGTGCACCCCCATCAAAGGCATACATGCGAGAAACAATAAAAAAAAAATGCATGAGAAGCGAACCAGCGCTCACTTTACAAACCTTAGCCTAGTTCCTGTGGGCTAGTTGAGCCCCTTTGCTTCCTGGTTTTTTCCCTAACGGGGGATGGACGTTTCTGTCTCCGACAGTGGATAGGACTTGCTCACCTGTTGCTGTTTCACGCTCGGCCTGACAGCCCCCCTCTTGTTAGACAATCACGCCGCGTCTGGGCTTTTGCCATTACAAATAGCACCATAATGGATGTCTCTGCCTTGTTCCTCTCTCTTCCGTGTCTTGTACCCCGGGCTGTGTTCCGCGATACGAGGTCATGTCAGAGAGCATGACCGGTCTTACGGTTCTCTCTGTATGTTGCCAGGTAGGCACAGAAATACTGAACAGACTTAGAGTGCCAACAGCAAATAAATATTCATGTAACCCTTTATCATTCACGAGACGCTTCCCATACATGTCCCCTGCTCATCCGAGGAGGCTGGATCCTGACGCTGGCCTTGTCCAGCCGGCGAGGGAGCAGAGCCTCGGGGAGGGAGGCGTGCCCAGGTGGAGAGGTGGGCGGGCGAGCCAGGCAGGACCTGCACCCGGGTCTTCTTCGGATGTTCCCCCAGCACCGTGCTGGGTGCCGGTGGCTCCTGCCGGCCCCACTGGGGGTGGGGGGGTCGGCCTCTTGCCGTCGTCGTCGTCATTACTGTTTCACCTGTTTATAGGCTGCACGGTGGTCCTTCCGAGTGATTTAGTTGGCAGCGCTTCTGGCGCCTGTGTTTTACCTTGAGTTTTTACTGTCTGTTCTTTTTCATCTATAAGTGGCCTGTTGCTAGACACAGCTCATCTGTTCTGGGCTGCCTCATTTACAGACGGGGAAGCTGAGGCTCAGGGGTAGACAGTGAGCCCCGGCTCTCAGACCAGCACCATCTCGGCTCTGCTGCAAGATGTGAGGTGCATGGCGGGGGGTGAGGCGGGCCAGGGGGTTGCTGGAAGTTGCTGGAAGTGGGCCAGTCTTGGCTGGTAGTAAGGGCTCAGCCGGGGAGGTGAAGCCCCAGGGTGGGGGCTGGGGCATCCACGAACCAGAGCAAGCACTAAAGTCTTTGGAGCATTGATTTAGTCATGAAAAGTAGCCCTTGGATTCTCTGCCATGTCCCAAGCATGCCATGGATGTTGAGCTCTGAGGCTACTTTGCGCCCAGCACCGCTCTTAGCATGTCTCGTCTAGTCATTCATTTAACTTCACAAAAGCCACTGAGGCCAGGTCCAGTTCATAAGTGAAGGAATTGAGGCAGAGGGAAGTTAAGGAACCGGACTGAGATCACACTACTTGCGAGTGGCAGAGCCAGAATTGGAACCCACAGTTGGTATGCTGACTACTATGCTGCCCTGCCTCGGTATAAGCCACAGGTGCCTATGAAGGAGAGCTCCTGACCTTGAGCGGGGGCTGGAAAGGCAAGGTCCTGGAAGACATCCCCAAGGAAGTGGCAGGAGGGGCTGGGATCGGAAGAAAGACGGGAACCTTTGGGTAGAGGGGTAGAAGAGTGCAGACCAGGCAGAGGGAAGCTCATGTGCAAAGGCCCTGTGGTGAGAGGAAGTGCAGTGCATTTCAAGAACTCAGGGAACACTGGACCTGAGGCCAAGTGGTGTGGTGTGAGGGGAGGCCAGACGGGACAGATGAGGCCCCCAGGTGGTTAAGGGTGACCCAGTCAAGTAAAAGCAAGAGCTTTGGGGAGGGCGTAGCTGAGTGATGATAGGCAGATTTGGCTCAAGGTTTGCAGGACCCTTCTTGCTCCTGGCCTCCAGAGGCCGAACGTGTGAGCCAAGGAGAGCATGAAGGGTGGGGGAAGCCAAGCCAGTTGAAGGACAGGAAAGGTTCTAGATGTAGGGCCAGTGAGGACCATGGAAGGCATGGGACAACAGGCCAGGAGCTGGGTGCCGCTAAGAGCCTGGCCCAGGGCACGGTAGATGGTAGCTGCTAACACTTCCAGAATCTCCCCTCTGGCCCTCAGTGACCATGGCCTTTGTGGCCCAGGATCACAGAAAGAAGGCAGACTGGGCTGGCTTGCAGATCTCAGGAAATTTAACAGCTATGATCAGAGTGGATGATGTGACATCTCAAGCCCACCCCAGAGGAGAACATTGTTCTTAATGTTTGCCCAGACTGGGACCTTTGTTCATTTTCTCTCACATTCGTTGCCCCCATTCTCTATTCCTGTAGCCGTCTGCGTGCTGCAGCAAAGCCCAGCCTAGAGAAGCAGAAGCATCGACAGCTGTTGGTGCTTCTTCGTTCAGGCACCATCTCAAAGGACCATCTATCGGGTGGGTCAGGAACAACAGGAATTGTTTCTCAGAGCCCGGAGGCTGCAAATCCCAGGTCAGGCTCCCAGCACGGTTGAGATCTATGGATCTGTGGAGGGTGCCCCTCCACGTTGCAGACTGCTGCCTTCTTATCATGTCCTCACACGGCGGAGAGCAGGGAAGCGCGGTCTCTCCTTTGTCTTCTTCTAGGAGCACGGCTGCCATCATGAGAGTCCCACCCTCGTGACCTCATCCAAGCCCCGTCACCTCCCAAAGGCCCCACCGCCTCACACCATCCCACTGGGGCTGGGGTTTCAACGTAGGAATTTGGGTGGTGGGGACACAATCCTTCCGTCACAGTGGCCTTCGTCTGGGGGCGCCCGCCGACGGCTGCCAACCAAGAGAGCTGTGTGCTTCTGACCTGCCAGACCGAGGGGCCGGCGCCGTCCCACCCGTGTCCCTTTCCCAGGCAGCAGCCACCCTCAAAGTCAGGCAATTCCACATGGAAAGAGGGGCAGAGAGAAGGTCTGAACTACCAGGCAAAGTCCAGTGGAAGTGAGGACCGTGCATCACAGCGGGTCCTAGAGTGAAAGCATGACTGGGAGAAGCTAAATATTATAAAAACAGGTTTATCTGCCGCACTACTCCATTGGCATAACCCCAATGGCAGTGGGGTTGCCATTGCAGCTGTGTGCTGCTGCTTAGAGCAAAGAAGTTCTCAGGCCGAGCCTGGCTTCCAGGAGCCCTTTGGATGGCCTTTGGCTGCCCTGGGCCTCAGCTCTTCTGGGCTGGCCCCGCCTCACCCCGACTTCAGGGCACCCCGCCTCCTTCCCGACCGCTACAGGACACCCCTCCCTCTTCACCGTCCAGACTTTTTCTTTTGCAATCCAACCCCTCAGCCAAGAGAGCCCATTGGTGACACATTCGAGAACCTGGACCAGGACCCCTGAGAGAGGGGAGGCCCAGCTTTCCTTGTCCACCTGTGTCTTCATGGCTGTGGTCCGCAGCATGCTGGGGAGTTGTGGCCCCAACTTAGTGGTTCACCAGCAGCATTTTAAAAAACAGAATAGCGTAGAAAATATCAGCATTCTTTGCAGGTAGGAGGGTAAAATTTGTTTCGATTGTATATATTTACATGTAACAAGGTGATGATCTAACATGTATTTCTTGCACAGGCAAAAAATAGTTTGGACATTTTAGCCTAAAAGGTTTTATGTTTGGTTTTGTTCTGTTGATGAAAATACCAGGAAAGCAGCACAGGTCCGCAGCCTTACAAGCCACGGGCCTTCCGGCTGAGCCTCCCCCCGCCAGTATGCAAGTTGGGATGAGTTGAGTCTGCTTCTTAGTTGACTAGTTTCAAGAAGTTTATATGTTGGAGAAGGTCAAGCCGACATTTCACCTCAATTTCACCTTTACTTGGCCCGAAGCCATTGCAGTCCTGCCATTTTGTGTGTGTGTGATTATCAAAGCGGCGCACATTCATTTTACAAAGTTCGCACAGTGCCAGAGAGGTGAAAAGAGTTTTTAGAGGCATCATGATCCAACCACCCAGAGGCCAGTGCTCTTCACATTTGGGAAGATCACTGCAGTGTTTAGTGCCAAATGTTTTTCTCTGCTGAGATAAATTTGGAGCTATAATTTTACCTCCTCCTTTTCCTCATTTAACATTAAATATATGCAGTTACCCGTGTCATTAAAAACTCTTTTTAATAGAATACATTTGCATGAATGTACTAAAATTACCTTATTTTAAATCCCTACTTGTTGGATATGTGGATATCTGAACTTACTATTAATAGCGCTGCAGTGGGCAACTTTGTGTATAAGGCTTTCTAATTATCGCCTCAGAATAGACGTCTAAAAGTGGACTTGTGGAGTCAAAGAGTCTAAATCAAGGTATATGGCACTTCTTCCTGAATTACTTTCCAGAAAGAGCCAGTGAACATCCCCACCAGCTGGGTGCGTGTGGCTCCGGTGTCTGCAGATCCCACCAGCGCTGAGTACTCTCAGTTTGCTCTCAGACCGTTCATTAATTTGGAAGGCCAAGCAGCGTGCCTCGTTTTAATTTGTATTTCTTTAACTGCTGGATAGACTGAACACTTTTTTCTACGTTTCATGGCGGTTCGCTTTTTCTCCTTTAGGAATTATCAGGCAGGTCCTTTGAAACTCAGGGGTTTCGAAGGGGCAGTTACTGTCGTCACGTTCAGGCAGCCGTGGACGCGGGGAACGGCTACGGCTTTCCTCGTCTGGGGCTCTCTCCTAAGGAGGAGGCCGAGTGCTGGAGCCCTGGCTGGCCCTGACCTCGTCTCTCAGGCAGTTCAGGCTAGGGGAGCATTTCATAGTCACCTGGCCGTCGTCGCTCCTGCTCAGTTCTTTAGCCCTCTGCACAGTGTCTGCCCGGCGTCACCCTGTTCGTTATCCCGGGTCGAGCATCCCCACAGCCCGAGCACATCCTCCTGTCCGCCATTGACAGACAGGAAGCCCAGCAGCGCGGGGTCCGGTCTGGGCCGCCGCCACGAGGGAACAGTTGAATAGGAACTCGCCGTCTTCTGACCCCACATCGCTGCCTTGCCTGCTGCCCCGCGAGCCTTTAGGTTCGTCTTGTTGGGCTCTGGGGAGACATTTTTCTAGCTTATTTAACGTACTTGGAAGGATTGGCATGCTGGGCAGTCTTACTGCCTGCGCAGGTGTCTAGGAGGCCTGGACGGTGGTAGAGGTCCCTGCTCGGGGCTCATGGAGGGGCCCCCTGGGCTCCGAGGAGTCCCCGAAGTGAAAGAAGAGGAAATTTGAAGTCTAAGCTCACTCGGTGCACTTCTTCTTTTCCCTTTTTACTCTTAGCAGGGAACAATGTGCCAAAGATTATTCATTTTTAATCTGCTTTACATTTTGACCACATTTGTTGTTTTTAAAAAATATGTATGTAGTCCACATTGCTATCCTCTTGAGAACAGGACCTGTCAGCCTCGTGCTGCCCACACAGGGCCTGATGTCACCAGCAACCGTTTGAGTACTATTGTTATCCTCGTTTTATAGGTAAGGAAACTAAGGCCCAGAGAGACTGAGTGTCTTGCTCAGGGTCACTCAGCCAGTAAATGGGAGGAGCGGGATTTGAACCCAGACTGTTTGGTTCTAGTCTCTGGTCTTCAGCTCTGTGTGTTACTGCCTCTCAGCCAGGTGTTCAGTGAAGATGTTCTCTGGGCTGAAAGAAACATCCACATCCTCCCTCTTTGCCCATCTCAAAACATGTGTGTTAAGGGGCAGGGTTGTGGGGGGTGCTGCAGGATAGAGTGAGACGTGAATCACTGCCAAGAGCGATCTGACATCTTTTGGGCAAGGGGGAGTAAGGCAGTTCAGATTCTCCCCGTGTAGCAGAAAGAATTCAGCTCCCACTCAATTCCCTAGAAATCTGAGAGCTAGAAAGACACATGGAGTGAGTTGGGAGGAAACCTCCCTTACGGGCCACGTGACCTGGGCCAAGTCAGTCCTGCTCCCTGGGCTCCGTGTCCTGTCCTCGTCTGGGGGATTGGACCCCTGCATGTCGGGGGCCCTTTCCAGCCTTGACATGCTGTGATTGTGGGTGCTGGGGGACATACATTCTGAGTCAGCGTGTTTTTATTAAACTCAGTACTCTTTTAATTAAATAATACATCTCCCCCACGACAGCCATGGGTTTGTCAAGAATGAGTTGAGCATCATCAGCACTATGTCAATTGAACTAGTAGTTAAAAGGTTTAACAAGACTTTGTGTCTGTTTTCAATTTCTTCCACAGGGACGCGAGAGACAAATTTTACAGGAAACCATTCACAACTTCCACTCTTCCTTTGAGAGCAGCGCCAGCAACACCAGGGCCCCTGGAAACAATCCCTGTACATGATCCTCCCTCCTGTGGTCACCAGCGTGAGCTTTCTGAATCCCAGTACCGCCCTCACATAGCCAGTGCTCCAGCCACCGTCAGCTCCTCCCCGTTCCCCGAAACACGCCTCACTTGGTCACACCGCCAGGCCTTGGTCACATTTCCTCTGCCCTGAACGCCTGTCTCCCCTTCTTTTCTCTGCTGTCGTAGTCGGTGATGCTATTACTGTAACAAACTCAAACGCGGTAGACTTATCCTCACGTGAAGTCTGCTGTGGCTGCTTCTGCTTGGCAGCTGGCCTCCCACTGTGATTTGGGGACCCATTTCCTTTCACCCTGTAGCCCTGTCATCCCCAGGATGACAGGATGACCCCTGTCATCCTCAGCATCTTTGCTTCTTGCCGGCAGAAAGGGGAAAAGGGTGGTGGAGAAGGCACAGCCATTCTTAACCATGTTCCTCTTGACTGCTCATGCTCCATGCACTCCTGCTCAAGTTCCGTTGGCCACCAGTAGTCACATGGCCCCACCTGGCTGCAAAGGAGCCTGGGAAATGTAGTCTTTGTTCAGGTGGTGGCTGCCCAGTAGCAAGTCTACACTTAGCTGGGGTAGCACCATGTTTTAGAGGAAGCTTAGTCTTCCCTGACACGTCTTCCGTGAGACTTCTCACTTCTTTGGGATCCAGGTCACCAATCCAGTGAAGCCTTTCTTGACTCTCTTACACAGAAGTGACTTTTCAGGCCCCAGGTCCCTTATCCTTACCCGTGTTTATAAGTCTGTTCTAACACTCAGCTGCACCGACTGCATACAACATACAACAGGTGTCCAGGATGTGTGTGTGGAACGTGTTTTCCTTTATTGCAACGGCAGCCTTTTCTGTAGCAAAGAGAGTAGGCCCACTTTGTGACCTCGGATCGCTTCTCCCTTCTGGCCGTCAGTGTCCTCACCTGCAAGGTCTGGGGTCAGGCAGGATGAGGCTCTGATAGTCTACTCTGCTCACGTCAAGTCGCTGTAGACCTTCCTGCACGTCAAGGAGGAGCAGAAGACGCTAATATATTGCATTGTGGAAGGACTTTGGTGCTCAAGTTTTCTAGACAAAGAAGCCAAGCGTTTGGGACTTCTTGTACACCCTGTTAATGCTATGTTCCTCAGAAGGGAATGGGTCCTTACGGTGTTCTGCCACATCCTATTACATTTGGGGAGCTCCGACTTCTAAAATCCAGTCACTTTTGGAAGTGTTTTCAAGTGAGTCATTTGTTTGGCCAGCGCTTGCTGCATTTGTGTGATGTGCTGGGTGCTGGGGCTGCAGAGACAAGAGCCGGTCCCACCCTGGGGGACCTCAGTAGGCAGGAGACAGGAACAGTCGGTCCCAATCTCCAGAGGCAGCGTGGCAGAACTCGGGCTCAAAGTTTACCTCCGGCTCCACGGCTGGCCTGCTGTGTGGCCTGGGACAGGTCACTTAGCCTCTTGCCCTGAGCTGAGAGCTGCTGTGCAGAAAGCTTTCGGTCTGCACGGAGTACCCGATAGCCAGCAGCCTTCACAGAGTTCTCATTTCTGCCACGCGCTCCACCAGGCCGCGTGCTGATCTCCTTGGGAGGAGTGGCTGCTCATGTCCTTCCCCAGCCACGAAGGCCTGCTCCCCCTCCACTGGCTTCTCGGAGCGGCTCTGACCACCTCATGTTCCTCCCTCCCGCTCCTCTCGGCCTCCCACCGGCAGCAGCCTACTTGCAACATGCCTATAGAGAGGCCGCACTTGAGCCATCGCCGACAGGCATCTCTGTAAATGGCCCTCCAAGCCAGGCCTTTAAGGAGACACGGTCATTGGGCACGTACGGCGTACAGCAGCTTGACCTCAGTGTCGTCCGTCCTCCCTGTCACCCTGGAGAACCCTGCACATTGGGAGAGCCACGGAGTGAAACTGCGTGCCAGTTACACAGCCCAGGCCTGGCCGAGCTGGCCCAGAGCCGGATCTGGGGGGCTTCCAGGCCCACGCCTTTCCCACTGATCCACGTAGACTCCCGGAGCTGGAGCCGCCGGGTGTTCTCACCGTTGTAGTGTACTGACATCTCCAGGGCTTAGTTCTCAATAGGCCGAGGGTCATTGCCCCTGAGATACACTGGCCCCTGAGTTACATGCTCTGAGGTTCTATGCCTGCCTCTTGCCGTTGTGCTGGTTTTTCCATGAGCCCCCTATTTGTGCAGCGTGCTGTCAGGTACGTTTGAGAGAACATCCACCACACGCACAAGCTGTGCTCGAGGGAACAGCTTTCCACAGCGCAAGGTCCCGTGATCTCATGTGATGGCCCCAGACAGAGCAGGGCTGATTCCCCTTTTGCAGATGGGAAAACTGAGGCTCAGGAAAGGTGCCTCTCTTGTCTTGGCCTTGAGTGGTTCCAAGGCTTTTTCTCCCAGGCATTTTGTGTGCTGCCCAATGAGAGATTCCTGGCACCCTTTCTGGGCCATGATCTCCCCCTTCCTAGTGACACCCACACACATGTATCCCCTGCCTGCCTGTAAGAGGCTGTTTTCCTCCACAGGAAGTGTTTCCCTTGCTCAGTGACTCAAACCAGCATTCCCCAGCATTCCCCAAAGTAGTGTTCGAAGGAACACTACTTCGATGCGATATTAATGGATTTTTCATAAAGAAAAATCAAGGGAGTGTGTATGTGAAAGTGGGGTGAGGCACTTTGTGATTGAATAGGTCTGGCAGGCACTGGATTAAAGCCCAGTTACATGATTGTCTTGCTGCAGGACATCTCAGGACCTTCAGCTTGCCTGCGTTTGTGAGGCCTCTGGGAGGTGGCCGTGTAGCATGTAGCCTTTCCTGTATGTTTGCCCATAGAGTGCTTCACGGTGCTCTTGTAGGACAGGCTCCTGGGACGCGTCCGGGAAACCTGCTTTGACTAGGACAGTGGCAGCCACAAAGACTCAGCCATTGGAAGTCGGGCGAAGGGGGTCTCAGGGGCTTCAGCTGGGTCAGGGGTCCTCAGTCCTCCTCTGTCCCCAGCATCTCTTGGCGGAGGGGCCCTGCTTTGGCAGTAGGACATCAGGGTGAGGTAGTCCCCTGACTTTGGGTGATTGGGACCTGGCTCAGAGGACTCTCCATCTTCGGCAGGGGAGAGGGCACTGTTCTCCAGCCTTAGTGCTGTAGCCCTGCTGGCGTGTGCCGTGTGTTTGTGCCACGCCCCCCACCGGCCAAGGGATGCTCCCACCTCCTTCCTTAGGTGCCAGACCATTACGTGGAAGCCGACTAGTTTTTCAGGGAGAATGCTTACATTCACCAGACACGCACTGGGCATCCAGCCTGTGCCTGTCCCTGCTTATGTTTTGGATCCAGAGATGAAAATATGCACAGCTCTGCCCTCAAGGAGCCCCCAGTGTCTTAGAAGAGACAAGCATGTAAATACATTGCAGTGCCGTGTGAGGGGTCTTGCAGTGAAGGCGTGTGCTGGGTCCATGGCTCCAAGCACGTCGTCTGTGACAGCTAAGGTTTGGCCCCGTAGGAGAGGGCTGGCCGATGAGGAAGCCACTGGGCCTCCAGACGGGGACAGCTTGTGTGAAGTTAGTCTGTATATAACATTTGTGGACCACATATTGCTGGGATTAAGTTAGATACCTGTTTTTCTGATTTGGTTCGGGTTTTATTGTTGTTTTGTTTTTTGATTTGGATTCTTTTCTTTAAAATGCATAGAAGCAGTCTGTCCCCCTGGAGAGAGCACTGAATTTAGAGTCAACCCTAGCACTGGGTTTTCACTCAGCCACTTACTGAGTAACAGTGGGCTTGTTTCTTCCTGAATCTCAGTTTCCCTTTTTGGTTAGAAGGGGCTGGTGCTCTCCAAGGTGCTGAAGATCAGATGCAAGTGAGAAAGCCCTTTTCACGGGGTGTGGAGCTGTGCAGATTTGAGAACTCTCCACTGCCGTTGCACATTTGAAATCAATCTCAACCTCACTCCCTATCTCTCTGTCCTCCTCCCCCTACCTCCCACTTGGCCAGATGTAGCCATAGCTGGGCTGGGGAGCAGGGAGTAAGGCCAGAAGAAGGGGCCTCCTGCCAGAGGGAGCAGCAGCTTAGCTGGCTCTGCTGACCTCAGAGCCCAGGGAAGCAAGGATTGACAGAGGATCCCCACACTCCAGCAGTCCTGACTCTGGGTGTTTGTGTCGTTGGGACTCCCAGCAAGGTGGACAGAAAGAAGCAGAAAGGCTTTCCAGCCAAATTGCAGGAGCTGATCCAGCAGACAAAGAGGAGGCAGGAAACCCTTCCAGTTTTCTCTTCCTGCTGTCCGAGGACACAGCCACGCATGCCAGGATCAGACTAGGCAGCTGTGGGCACCTATGCTGACCCATGACGCCAAGAACGCCTCCCAAAGCTCAGGACACTTCTTGGGAAGATTTTGCAGCCCGGCCCAAAGATGTTGTGAAGCATCATCTGTGCCCATCTGTCCTTGTCCATTTCAAGCAAGATAATCATGTCTTTTTAACTAATAGATCCTGTTCAACATGTAAGGATGCCTGATGTTTTTCCCTGATAAAGTCAATACCAGATTCTGTAGGGCAGGCCAGAGAATGAATCTCCTCCCTAGGAGGTGGGAGGTGAATCACCTCCCCTGGGCGGGTTCTCCTTAAATATTTCTGGAGGGCCTGCCAGACTCGCCGCTGGCCTCAGGGGGCCTCTCCTTCTCTGGAACATGCCACCTAAGAGGGGATTAGACCGCCTGAAATTTTAGCCCTTTGTCTAAGAAGCTAGTCTGTATAGACAGTGATTCACCAAAGCTTGGGATGACAGAAGGGAAATCAACACACAACCACTGGTAGTGGGATAGCGCAGAAAGCCCAGGTCATCGGTCTCCAGTTCTAAGGCAGAAACCACCCAGGGCTCCCTCTGCAGGGCCCTGCCCAGTGGGGCAAGCCAACCCCACCAGGTTCCCGGTTCCTGTAGGAGACACCTCCCTAGGGCTACCGGACAAAGGACATAGACACCCTCTTCAGGGAGACCTGTGTCCACCCTCCAGGTGGCTGGGCAGCAGTTTAGCCTGAAGTCCTCCGCAAAGCCGCCGTGTCCTTTGATAAGCGACCAGGTTGCCATCTTGTTTCAGCCCTCCAGAGTGGGTTCCCATGTTCCTCACCATCAGACGTTACTTACCATGATTTTAGTGTTGTTTCCATGCCGGGACTTGATTCTTTAAAGGGCTTTTGTTTGCCAAGTGTGTATTAAATAACCGTGGATTTGTCTTCCCACTTTGACTTTGCTCATCCAAGGCGTAAATGCTGCTCGGATTCCTTCCCATGACAATCCTTCCAGCGCAGGTGCCCGTGGTGGGCCGGCGTGGCCAGGGGCTGCCCTGCCTCGCCGACACCTGGCCCGTTGGGCAGCCGTCACAGCCCCTTCCTACCACATCAGTGACCGTGGCACACCGGTTCTGTTTTTGCATCTTGCTACATGTCCTCTTTGATCCCCATCACCTATTTCATCCAGTCCCCCCACCCACCGCCCCTCCAGTAGCCACCGGTTCGCTACAGTGAAGAGTCTGTTTCTTAGTCTGTCTCTCTTTTTCCCCTTTGTTCATTTGTTTTGTGGCACATGGACAATAACCTCACCAAGGTCCCCCGGGGAACAGGGGACAGCGGGTCTGAATACAGGGCTCACCTCTCACTCTTAGGAGGGGCCACATTTTCTCCAGGCCATCTTGCTGCCTTTCGACACACAGAGAAACATTAAATTGGTATAAGCTCCGCCAGCAACAAAAATAAAACCTGTTAGTCTGTATGGCTTGTTCACAATTTTTTTAAATTTTTTTTTGGCAGGCCGGTGGGGCGGGGGGTGGCAGGGAGGCTGTGTATGCTCATGAAACACTATAAATAGCTGGGAGATTCTCTTTGTTCTAAGAATTCTTACAAGTCAAGGGACCGCCTTGTATCCTCCTCTTCCACCATCAGTGCCTCATGGTGGCGTGCTCGGTGCCATAGAGTGTACGTACAGGAAGCAGAAGGAAGCAGCCGGAGGAAGGCCAAGGTCTGTGGGGCCCCAGAGGGTGGAGCAAAGATCCTGGGGAGACCATGGGAGTAGAGCCAGCCTTCGGTGGGGAAGAACATTCCAGGAAGCAGAGCTCCACCCAGAAGGGTCCCCAGAGGCTGGGCGATCCCGGAGTAGGAAAGCTATGGGGGCGGGTGGAGGGGAATCACACTTTGAATGAGAATTGGACCCAGCAGCGGGTTCCCCAATGACCCAAAGGTGGAGATGACTTGAGAAAAACGAGAAGGCAAGGAGCTTACCCGACAATATATGCATTTTGTAGGATTGGCCTTGATGGGAGTCACTTCTACATGGCGAGAACAGGTGGTGGTGGTGGTAGTTCTAGTTTTACTGATGTGTCGCTCTAAAAGTCCGAGAAACACTGTGTCAGGTCACTTGAGGTCCCTTCCTGCCCTGTGAGTTTATGAAAATCTGTAAGAAGAAGGTGGGGGGACTCATCAGTAAGTCAAAGACAGAACTACCATGGAACACAGCAATTCCACTCCTCAGTATGTGCCCCGAAGAACTGAGAATAGGTATTTGAAACAAAACAAAAATCTTGTACCCAGATATTCAGAGCACTTTTCACAAGAGCCAAAAGGTGGAAACAATCCCTACGGCCATCAGCAGATGAAGGGATAAACAAAACTGTGCTATAGCCACTCAACGGGATATTTTTTGGCCACGAAAAGGAGCGGAATGTCGCCACGTGCTGCCGCCTAGACAAGCCTTGAGAACATTATGCTCTCAAGAAGCCGGACAAGAGGGGCCCCTGGGTGGCGCAGTTGGTTGAGCAACTGCCTTCGGCTCAGGTCATGGTCCCGGAGTCCCGAGATCGAGTCCCACATCGGGCTCCCGGCTCCATGGGGAGTCCGCTTCTCACTCTGACCTGCTCTCTCTCACTCTCTCTCTTTCCTAATAAATAAATAAATAAAATCTTTAAAAGGAAAAAAAAAAAAGCTGGACAAGAGACTCCGTATTACGTGATTCCATTCATATGCAATGTCCGGAATAGGCCACGGTTGGAGCCAAAGTCTGGGGGTCTAAGGAAATGTGGAGTAACTGCTTCCTAGGTAGGGGGTTTCTTTTGGGGGGTGATGGAAAAGTTCTAGAACGAAGTAATGGTATGGTTGTCAATTAAGGATGTTCTTAATGCCGTGAAATTGTGCACTTCAAAATGGTTAAAGCGGTAAGTTTTAGGTCATACACATTGTATCATAATTTAAAAAAAAGAGGAAGAGGGGAGCTCCTCACCGGGCTGTTTGTCAGTCTGCCCGTCCGGCCCTTGTCATCAGGGTGAAAGATCACGACCACCCTAGGGCCTTCCCCTCCCCTCCCGCCCACACACTCACGCACACATGCCGCTCTGGCCCCACCGAGCCAGCGTCTCTGGGGCCTGGCACGGAAAACCCTCACACATGAGCGGGGCTGCCCTCGTCCTGGCTCTGGGAAGGCAAGTCCCTCTGGAAGGCGGGAACTTTCTCCAGGCGTCAGGGGAGCTCACACGCGCCAGGCCGCTGGCCCTTTCTCTGGCTCTCATTGCTTTTCCCCAAGGGCCTCGGAGCTTCTCCGCATCACTCGCTCACAGGCTCTTTCAGTCGAATAATTGTCTCCACTTTCATCACAATCAGAAACACTCCCTTTGAGTCACAGATGAGCGTTTTCAGAAGCCCTTCAGCGTTGGCATGGACACCCGTGGGATGAAGGACTTCTTCAGCTGTCGAGTCGATGCCTCGGAGGGGCCCAGCCCCGTCACCTCCCACTCACCCCGCCGCAGCGGCCACCAGCCCTGCACCCCGGGCTCCCTCTGCCCAGTCCCACTTCCCCCTGTCCCACCATGGGGGTCCCTCCCAAGACAGCTCCTAAACCACATGCCAGGGGCTAATGTCTGCTTGGAGTCTGCTCCTGGGTCACCCAGCCTGTGAGCGGGGTTTATAAAGGGGGAGGCTGTGTGTGTGTATGTTTGCGTGGAGGGGAACCTCAGCCATATGAAGAAGGATCTAGAACCGGAGGGTGTATACCCATGTCGCTGCAGCTTCTGTAGGTCGGCTTCATCGGTGAGATGACTTCAGGGATAATGGGTTTTACTAACTCCTCTCCAGACACAGTGGTCAAGAGCCTGAGTCAGGATCCTCCGGGAGAATGCCCACCAGCCCACGTGGAGCCCTACGCTGACCGAGAGGCCCATGGGTGCTGGCAGCCTCCCTCAGGTAAGCAAAGCTCTGTTTCCTCATTGTTGGAACGAGGGCTGACACACTCCTTCACCGGGCCCTGGGGATGTGCCAAAGGAGCAAAGCAAAGTCTCTGCCTTCGTGCTTGTGACCCCGGGTGGAAATCCTGGCTCGCAGGGCAGGGTGAGGGGTACCTGAGAGAATCCAAGTCAAGAGCTCGGCACGGCACCTGGCACAGGGCGAGTGTGCATGGGGCATCTGCCACTTTTAATCATTCGTGTCTCTCCCTGTTCCTTGGGGGTCAGGGCCAAAGGAGCTCTGTGCCAGTCCTGGTGCAGAGGACATGGTGCTCTGCCACATTAATGACCCCTGAGCTGCCAGCTGTCCAAGGGGCCGGGTTATGGACCAGCAGCAAGGGCCAGGGATGCACCCAGCCAGACGAATTGCAAGAATGAATGGAATATATTTGTTTATTGCAAAGCAACGAGCTTAATGCACATAGTTCAGTTTACAATCTGTTTAGGAAGAACACAGAACAACGCGTTGGCTCAAAAGGCCCAAGGTGCAGCCTGTGTTCTTTAGACCTGTGTAATAGCTCTATCTGACCCACATTCTGTCACCCACTTGTACGTGGGTCACCCAGCTTTCCTGAGTCATGTTGACTTTTTTTTATTTAAAAAGTTTATTTTTATTTTTAAAGAAATGCATGGATCATTATCGATGAGAGTATTGTGATTTTTAAGATGTGACACGTATACATTTTTCCATCCTCCCTTGAGAGCCCGTGAGAGATCAGGTGTAGCTTTCACCAGAGCCCCGTGGGGGTTCCAGGATACAGAGCCCGAGGCTGGGGGAGCCCTTCTCCGGATGGAAATCTCCCACCTGGGAGAAACCCCCAAATGGGCTCCTGCTGACACTCTCAGTGAGCTCTCCAAGCTTCCCGAGTGTTTGAGCGCATAACTGGAGAGCGATGGGCACGGCTCTCTGCATGAGGGATTGGTAGTAACACTTGCACGGGGTTGTCTTAGAAGCTTCAACCTTGCTCCTCAAAGTGGTGCGAGAGAGGGTGCTCCCCCGTACCCTTCCGCGCATTAACCTCATCGTGCACGGCATCTGTCGACACCGTGATGCCCTCAGCTCTTACACAGAGAGGGAAACCGGCTCCAGCAAGCAAAGTGACCCAGCCAAGGTCACATGCCGGTTAGAGTAGAACTTGAACTCACCCGGGCTTCTGGGGACCACCGCAACCCGGGGAGTGCTCATTGTGCTTTGACACACATGCTAATTTAATCCTCTCAGCCATCCAGAGCTACCATTAGGGTTACCCATTTCATAGATGAGGAAGACGAGGCACAGAGAAGTCAGGTAACTTGCCGAGGGATGCCACACCTTGACCTAGACTCAATGTAGCGATGGAATTGAGCCCTTAGAAGCCAGAAGCAAATAAATGGTCTGCAGGGCAGGGCATCCGCATTCATCCTTCTGTAGCAGACCCCACTAGAGGTTCAGAGTGTGAGTTCTGCTGATACTACTCCGGGCTGAGAGGACAGATCAGCTCATCTCTGAGGCCTTGGTTTTCCCATCTGTGAAATGGAGAGAACAGCAAATGCTATCCGGCGAGGCCATGGTGAAGAGCGGAGCGAGATAATAAATACTGGAGTGTGTTGTAAACTGTAAAGTGCTGTGCGTGCGCTACTTAGTGGCTTTATTCTCCAGGGACCCTGGCACGACGACGACGACGGTCGAAGAGGAAGAAGCTTAGAGACCGGGGAAGTTGCAGTAGGTGGAACGTGGGGGTTGTCATGGGAACCAGAGCTCTGAGGCCGATTGAGGCAGGAAATACCATCTGGTTTTAAACACCAAAAAGCCTCGACTCACACTGGACTTATTTCTGTAAACAGCAGAATTAACATCATCCTGTAGAGCAACGTCAGCCCAGAGCAATCTAGAGATTATCTTTCTGCTGATTTCCCTGCTCAGATCCAAACAAAGCACCTAAGGTACTCCTTATCCATTAGCCGTCACTTCCCCCAAAATGCACACAAGTCACTTAGTAAATCTGAGCTTAAGTGGAAAGAAAGCATGCTAGGAGATGCTTTCCCACCCCTCCTAGGCTTTGCAAGCCTGGAGGGAAGACTGGAGGTGGTGTCTAGGGACAACAATGGGAGGGCCCGGGAACCGGCAAAGCTGATGCTTGAAGAATGCTTAGAGAGCATCTCATCTTTCCTCCAAATTAGGAGCGAGAAAACATGCCCAGAATGGGATGGTGCCTGCCCGAGGTCACACAGCAAGTCAGTGACAAAACTGGCATTTGGATCTAAGTCTCCCAACTTTCCAGTCCCCTTCTTTCCTCTCCGCCAATCACTGCTGCCTTTGGTATTCGCTCCAGCATTGTCATGTCGCTCCCTGGGAAACATGAGACTTGGGATTTCTCTGGTTCCCCACGGGCTCTGCGAGATGAAAAGCAGAACGTTTCTTGAGTCCTGCACCTCCCAGGGATTCAACTCAGGAAGCCATCATTTCTTTGTTGTTTCCTTGGGAGCAAAAAGGTTTGTACAAACCACATGAGCCCAGATGAATCGGGATGCAATTTTTAAAACAAGAGGGTGATGCCTTTGAGTTTTTAAAATCGAGAGGAAAATCCCGCTTTCATTGCAGCTCCAGATTCAGCAGAGGTCTTCCGGGGATGAACGCTTTTCTCATGGGGGCCGCTAGGCATCCTCTGAGTTGAGAGCTCTGCTGGGAATGTCGGCCCGAGGAGGCTGCTGTGTCGTCGGGCTTGCCCTCTCTGAGCCTCTTTTCCCAGGGGCACCATGAGGCAAGTTCCACAAGACCGCCTCTGAGGTACCTTCCATCTCTGCCATTCTGTGACTTGCTAATCGTTTTTTAAGAAAGGAAAGGAGATCTATTGCTCCTAGAGTCACCCTGATACTTGGTTCCACAGCTGACACGTACCCGAGCGGAGAAGCCTCAGCATTGGCCCTTCAGCTCCTTGCTGGCCGGGTCCTAGGAATTTCCTCTGAACGGGCCTTGGCTGGAAGTGGTCTCTATCCAGCCTCAGACAGAGGGGGCATCTGAGGCCACTGTCCTGTCATGGTGTTATGCCCAGATTTTGAGATCCCCAAATACCACCAGGGAGCCGAGTCCGATGCAAAAGCAAAAGAGCCCTTTATTCAAGCTAGCTTGAGCTCTCCCTCACACTCACCGACACAGCGGCGTGGTGTAGAGAAAGAGAGAGAGTTTCAAAAAGCACAACAGTTTTAGAGGGGTCAGTGGCCAATGAAATTGTAACACA